>CM076579.1:1378530922-1378852105 GCA_034641835.2 Pinus albicaulis
TCTCCCACGATAAATAATGCATGCTACAAGTTACCACTGAAGGATCCTCCCAGGACTATCACGTTGGACGTGTTACCGAGCCACATAAACATTTGGTTTTTGCTGGACCAAAATATAGGCCTATTGAATAGACCTGGACAACCCGCACATAGAGGTCCTTACTAAATAGGTCTGGACACTTACTGGAGGTCTGGAACAAAGCTGTAAGTTAAGACTAGTTCATAGCATTGATAGGGTTATGTATATTATGGAGAATACGTACCTTAAGACAGACTAGCATGTGTTGTATACAGCAGGGTGTTATACAGACTCAACTTCATTATGTACTAGCTATATGATATCAAAGATAAAGTGGGAGATATAAACCATTTTTTCCTAAGTAATCCGCACTTAAGCGAAAAAAATAGGCAGGCATAATGGAAAATACACATATATGACCTTATGTAACATGAGCATGTAGAGACTCTGATGCTATGTTGTTGTATACTCTGTTGCTCCAAAAATAAGTTCTGGAGCAGGATAATAGCGAGAACATATGTATGATATTTTTGGCTCACTCTTAACTTGTTATAATTAGCATAATGTTACTGAATCTAGGGGTGAAATACAAAATTTCCAAAAATAAAAGCACCTAACCTTAACCAAGCAACAAATCACCATAATGTTCCTTTCAAATCACAATGCATTGATATGTAATGATGCAATAACTTAAGATGCTAAAGAGGGATGGGAAATTCAAGAACTATCACTGGACGCAGAAAGGGCGGATAACACTTTGAAATGGTGATAGACCGGGGATCCCTAAAGGCATATGCAAGCAGCTATGACACATTCAAGCATCTATACTATGGAGGTAGCCAGAAGAGACAAAAATTTTTAAGGCACAGCAGCAGAAGGAATTCAATGAACAGCTTAAGGTAGAAATTCAAGAACTGTCACTGTAAATCTAGTAAACTATCAATACTCTCACCAACACTTTTTCACTTCCAAAGTAAAAGATCTTAAGCCTATGAGTGTACAATCATAACATACCCGTTGAATTGTTCGGCCGACGAGGGGAGCAGCAGCGCTAAACGGAGCAGCCGGAACGCGCGAATAGCAGCAGCGCTAAGAGAGCAGCGAAAATTCCCGGGAATAATGAAACATGTAAAAGAACATTATTCGCGGGCGATTTATTTATAGGAATTAGTTTGGCCGAACTTTTAGAATTAGTTCGGCCGAACTTTTGGTACGAGTTCGGCTGAAATTTTGGTACGAGTTCGGCCGAACTTTTGTTGTCGGTTTTCCAATCTCTGGCAAAAATTTTGTTGGCCTTCACCGTCTGTGTGTCATCAATCTTAACGGAATCAACAGTTCAGCCTAACTTTCTAAGAAATTTCGGCCGAACTTTAGAATAAGTTCGGCCGAACTATTGCCGAAAAAAAATTTCGACCCCCGATTCTCACAAAAGTGTAACCGAGCTTCACGTTTCCGCCCTACTCCCACTTGAAATTTGAGTAAAAACTTAGGGCGATAAGTTGAAAATACAGGTTGAAAAAATAGTTTTATTTTTTTATTCTTTTTTATTCTTTTTACTATTCTTTTTTCCCTCCAAAATTTGATGATGTAATCTAATATTATTTTATAATTTCCTTAGGAGGCCCAAATTAGACCTCAAAATTCCCCTAATGCATGGCCATGGACACCACAACAAGAACAAGGCTTGTTCATAAGAAGAGGCATGTTCTACTTGGGCTGATCACCATGTCCTTGGTTGTTAGCGCTAGGTTGGTTCCCTTGGGGTGTGTTCAGTTGATTACCTTGGTGCCGTTGATTACCCTGCTCTAGTTGATTTTTTTTGCCTTTCCTCTTTTTCTTGGAATTAGGAGAATTATTCACACTCTGCTACACATACACCTAACCTTGAGGGGGAGGTGGTTATTGTGGCAGAGTTTGAGAAGGCATGGGAGGCTAGGGTGTTGATGCCATAGGGTCTGGAGCACCGGACTATGGATAGGGATAGGAAGGAGCTTGAGCAACATTGGGGTAAACAATTTGAGCAACAACTGGCCCTGAAATCAGTTGATGCAAATGGGAAAATGTGTAAGGCGTGCTTTCCCCTGGGTACATGCTGCCGGGAAGGGGATAAGTGCTAGAGGAGATGGCCCCTCCCTGAGGGAAACCACAACCCATGGAAGGATGAGTATACGAATGTGAGAGAGATCCAATGATACCGTGGGTGGCGTGATATGCCCCCAGTGCATTGGCACCACCAAGTCTAGGAAGATCCGGTAAAACGGTATGAACATAACCAAATTGGGCGTAGATCAAGTCATATTTCAATGTGACTTGGAGGGCTTCTTCCTCAGTCTAGGTAAAGTGAGACGTGACATCTTTACCAATGGAAGGCAAAAATTTTATAAGAAACAAATGCATATAGACACAGTCATCGAATGTAGGAGCTCGACACAAGCTCCACCTTCTACACCATTCATGGATATGGTCAAAAAGGCGGGTGGAAAATTTTTGATGGAATGCATTCAATAACTCAGTACCGCTATCATATCAGAGAGGTTATAAACACTTTAGCAAGACTCGAAAAAGTGGAATGAGAGGGAGCAGCCTAGTCGACATACAACTTTGCAGCTTCTATAGTAACCGCACGTTGGAATAACTGAAGACGGATGGGCTCATCAACGATAGAATTGGATGAACACCACATGTCAAAGGAGCAGACATGATTACTAGGGTCCTCTCCAGCATTTCCTTCAAACTTAGGGATGTCTAAAGGAAGCTTAGTTGGCATAGCAGGCCAACCTAGATTGTGGATTATAGGGTGGTTAATTAAATGACTAAAATCAAGGAGGTTTAGACCTGCCATAAAAGGTAGCAAAGGAGTAGTTGAAATGGTTCTGGTAGTAGCTCCACTAGTAGCAGCTCGAGCATTAGGGATGGGGCTACCACCAACTTGAGGACCAACACCTGCATTGACGCTTGACATGGGGACAGAATGAGGTGGAGGAGAACCGGGTTTGGAATCAGAGGAAGGACCCGATGAACCAGAATCATAGTCGGTATGGGGACTCGGTGGAGGACTAACTCAGATTCTACGTGGTGGAGTAAGTTTTCCTACTGGAAATTTAGGATTAAGTCCTTGAAGTCTCCAAGATAAACACCTCAGGGCGCTATGATGGCAAGAAATAGATGACACATAAAGGGTGAAGAGTGATAAACAAAGGCTCAGTGAGGCAGATAAATTAATTAGGATGTTTATGTCTTAGCTTGGCGATTTAAAAAAAAATGCTCTTCTCTTTAGGTGTGCATGTGTGCAAGTTGTGTGTTAATTTTAGTTAAGAAGAGATGATTGTATAAATAAAAAGAAAAAAATGTTGAATAGCTATAAATAAAATTGAAACTACAGTAAAATAAACAACTAAAGATGCAAAAATTCAACCCAACAGAAGGCTTCCCAAACAACTAATCTAAGAGGCAGGTGAAATTGAATCAAAACACACAAGATGAAAAAAATATCTAAGGTCTAAGGGACAACGATATAATGAATCATATCTACTAGAAAATATGCAAAAAACAAAAAGAAACCAGAGGGAAAACTGCTGCAAAATGGGAGGAGAAAGGTTAAAACCCTAAGGGAAACAAGGGAACGCTAAGGGAGAGACAAAAAAAACTCAAGAGGGGGTTTTGGATGGAATAATAACCAATCTAAAGGGGCTTGAAGGAAGGATAGATCAGACCCTAAACAATGGCTGAAAGTGCTACAAAATCTTAGACTACCTACTCAGCTAAACCCCTCCCAGAAAGGTGGAAGTGTACTGAAACCCTAAAGGTATTGGTCCTACTTCAAGGAGATAAAATAAGCATATCTAGGCCTAATATGGGCTAAGACAGAGGTTAAACAACCCTGAACAGTGCTTGTGGAAAACCTTACCTGTCATAGAAAAAAATCCGAAAAAAGTTGCATCTCACAGAAACTAACCTATAAGCTGGGAAAATCACAGTTTTTGGGCTAATAGCTACGAGCTCATGTATAAATTGTAGGTTTTGGGAAAAAAAGTGTGACTTCCAAATCCGGGATCCTCCAGTGGCATGTTGTGGAAAATTTGTCGTCTTTGGCGCAGCTGATACCTATTACCTACGAAAAACACACAAAAGTTAGAATTTTTACTGTTTTAGGGCATAAAACGTAAAAAAAAACATCAAGAGACTAAAAATAACTGAATAAAAACCCTAGTTACTGAAGCAGGTGGTCATGCAGGGATCTGAATAAAATGCAGTGGAGTCGCCAATTGTGACTTCAATGTGTAATTGAAAACCCTGTGGAGTCGCCAATTGTTAGCGTAAATTCTCAACGCAAGTGTACAAAAAGAGTTCACTTTAGCTGCATGTGAAAAACAACCCTAACAACAATGATGGCTACTTAACTTCCTTAGATCTGCAATAGATAAGTGAAACAAATGCTACTAGAAACTCGATTTATGCAGTAAAATTAGCTAAATAGTAAAAAGAAATAAGAAAATTATCCAGATATCCAATGGAAAAGATAATATATATAAAGAATTTTGTATGTATTAACACTTAGGAAGGGAACAAAGAATGATGTTACCAGTCCCCCTCAATGGGATGGGCTCCTAGTTTTCCTCGACGCTTCAGATCCATAAGTCGCTCTCTCTCAATGGTGTAGAAAACCTGAGACGTGTTGAAATCTATAAGAGCTCAAGAAGTAAGAAAATAGTAGCAGCAATGAGAATGATCAAACTGTGACAATGAGAGTGATAAAAATGAATAATGAATGGAAAGCCCTCCTATTTATAAAAAAATATTGAGTTATCCTCGATAATGGCGAATAATAAAATATTATTAACCAAGATCTAGATCTAACTGCTTGGAATATTTTATTATATTTTTTTTGGGGGGAAAGGAATTTAAATTGGTTGAATACATTTATTTATAAATAATAAACAAATAAATGATTTATTTATCATTTCAAGAATGGAGTTAAGGAATAATTTAACAAATAATGATTTGTTTAATTATTTCTAGGTTATTTAGTCAAATTTAACAAGGAATAATAACTAAATAATGATTTAATTAATTATTCCTAGAGAAAAATAAGAAAAATAATGATTTATCTAATTTTTTCTCATAATTGGGTTAAATATGACCAATAATATTATTTAGACAATGGTTTAATTAATTATTCCTAGAGGAAAATGAAATAAATAATGATTTATTTAATTATTCCTCATGGGGTTTCCTGTTTGAACCATAAATAACTTAATAAAATATGGTTTATTAAATTATTTCTTATAGTGAAATCTATTTTACTATGGTGAAATTTGTCTTACATGGTGTACTTCGATCCATCTAATTGTAAATTGTTAGATGACCAAAAATTTGTGTAACAAGTAGCCTCATATAATCAAGAAGATCATCGTGATACAAATTGTTCAATACCAGGTGCACCATTTAATCATCAGAACCATGGATCCAAATCACTTTTATATGCATGCATGAGCCATTTAAGAAGGAGACATTATCAACATAATAGGGTTAACCTTGCTATTCAATATTACAGTTAAAACATAACATTGAAAATGTATACCATGCATACCTTGTAGCATTCAAGACCCTGTGCACCTTCACATAGGCATCTTGTAGTTCCTGTCACCTTTTCATCAGGTGCCTCTTTAACTTTTCGAAATATAGCTTTTATTTCCTTCATCTCAAATGATCCTCAAGAAGGATCCACTTATCACATTTCATTAAGGAGGTTAGAAACATCCAAGCACTCAAATATTCATGCAGGAAGTATGGGCAATGATAAAAACAATAATCATACAATAATTAGATCCATAATTTTAAACAAGAGTAAAGACACAAAGAAACATCATAAGTCAGGGAATACTTATATTTAATGAGATATCATCCTCTCTCTCTTGAGCCAAACTTCAAGAGCCATTACTATCCATAGTCCAAATAACAATGTTGGTTTCAATCAAATTTATCAACAACCAGGCCTACTAGAGACTATCCCATATAGGGCTTCATTAAGGCTGTCATAAGTGCTTGAACATCTTGACTTTGACCATGCTAGGTTTCATATCTCATATCATTTCCATAAACCATGGTTTATTTAAAACCCTAACCCTAGTAACCATGTTGCCTAAGGTTTTATTCAAACCCTAGAATTATTTTAGGTCTCCATCATCCTCTTCTTTCTTTGAATAATGGTGTCATTATCGAGGTGTTTCCTATTATTTTCTTCAAACTCTAGAATTATTTTAGGTCTCCATCATCCTCTTCTTTCTTTCATTAATCGTGTCATTATCAGGGTGATATCCATGGCTTTTCTTCATTCCAAATCTGATACCATGTTAATTTTTCAAAGGGCTATATTGTTCTTTGCTTTGATAATTGCATTTCTTCATTAGCACATTAATTTCACCCCTTAAAATCATGACATTATTTAGATTTACATCATTATTCATGACCATATGCAACTATGTAGAAGGAAAAATATCATCATCATAAATGCAACATAATATAAAGGAACCATAGAAGAAAATCATGCACATATAGAGACACCAGGATTAGTCGAAGACCAGGGGAAAAACCATTATGGGGAAAACCATTCCAAATACTTCTTCTTATAGATTGTCATCAAATTAACAAAAGAGAGTAAAATGATCCATATCTTCACAATAACTAGAACATCCATGAAATGAACAGTTAAAAACCTTGATTCTAACCACTTTAAGGTATTGTCACTGTCTGTAGCCTACTCCTAAACACTGTTGTCAGTGAGAAAAATATTCAGAGTGCTAAAGCTTCATATTTTAGTCCCAAATGCATTGAGGAGTTTTGCGAGTGATTATGGCAGTCTTGGACGCTCACTAGTGAACTGTATGTGTGAATCTAGGGAAAAATAAACTTAGATCTTCCTCAAACCCCTGAACGCTCCCTTAAGGCTACTGTGCAAGTGCCTGAGGCTTCCCAGACACAACCTTGACCACTTTGTGCATGTGTCTGGGGGCCAACATGAAGATAAAGGATGCAATGATCAAGGGAATCGACTAAAAAACCTATCACTACATCATATTCAGCCTGGTTATTGGTGGCATATCTAATGCATACACCATTGGATAGGACTAACGATTGCATGGGGGTAAAAATGGCCCAGGCTACTGAGGCTAGATACGATGGTGCATATCATCCCAGGGAAAGTCAGAGGTGGTCATCACTTCCATAATGTCTTCATCAGAATGAAATGTGGGGTACTAGAAGAAGAAATACCACATGACACGACGGGGCTACCTGACACATCATCATGAGAGATATGGTTCACATATGCATCACTACGGAGGGTAGACAAAGATATAATAGATGAAACATCTACCGATGTTGAGCCCAGGGTGATTTCCAAAGGGGGTTCAGTCGAAACAAAAGGGAATGCCTCGGAGGGGTATTCCACCATGCATCTCATGGATGATGATAGATAGAGGATGGTGGATGAAGGTTCCGTCATCTCGAAATTGTGGGGAGGTATCATAATGGGTGCAGAAATTTCCTCTGGTTATGCTGAAGAAAAACTCGTAAGTAGAGGATTACAGGATCGACTATGAGCGGCCTCTGTTTGGAAAACAACCTAAAGGGTGTTGAGAAATTCGTCAAGAAGGGGAAAAATGTGAGAATAGTGGCCATAAATATCACACAAATAACAAGGGTGGTTTGTGCACAATAATTTGAGTTTCTTAGTTGAATTGGGTAAGGTAACATAGAACTCCAGGATATCGGATTCAGGAAACATTTTGTTGACCACAAGCTTAAGACGAGGAAGTTCAGGACAATTATGGGTGGCATGCCCAACAACATCACAAAAAGCGCACGTACGTGACTGCTTTGGAGACTTAAGAGGAGTAGGAGTTTTTCAGGGAACCTTGTCCCTAGGTTCCTTCTTTTTGTCTTTCCCCCCTTGTTAGATGCTTTCACAATAGAAGTAGATTCGTGTTGAGGTGGCGAAGGCACTGAAGCAAAGGGAGGGGTCATAGCGACTAGTTGGACTGGGGTCAAAGCGGTATAAGGTTTGAGTTGACGAAGGAGATTTTTGGCTGGAGGATCAATGTACCAAATTGGGATCTCGAGGGTCAAATTGGGAAGGCTCAACGTAGCCATAACAGGCACCAAAACGACTCTGGAGGGGAAGCTAGAAACGTAATACGACTCGAAGGGTAATGGCCTGGTGGAATGGCTCCCACATGGTAAAGGCTAAGGGGAACCATTTGTTGGTTCACAAAGGTGACTATTACAGGCAACTTCAATGCTTCTCATTCAATTGTCAACCCAGGGCAAGTATTTTTATTTCAAGGGCATGAGCACAGTATATGCAAGTGATATCAAGAACAACTACTCTATATTACCATGAAGAGGATTATCTAATTCTCAAAATTCAATCAATTCAAAGGGGAATGGGATTGTAAAATTCCATTTAACTATTATTTCTAAGTAAGCGTAGAAAAGAGAAACCTACGATTGAAAAACACACTGATTAATTGAACAGAAGTCCTACTGAATTGAACATCAAATTCAATAAATTAAACAACAATTGCTTATCTGATTTTGCAATCGAATTCTCTTTGTAAACTAAATATCTGACACCTTTCTGAACCAGTTAACAACTAGACGCTTTACAGTAATGATGGAAAGATCCAATTATTTAACTATACACAGAATTGAACAGCAGTTGTGCTAAAGCTTAATGAAACGAATATAAAATAATTGGGAAATAATGGAAGCATCTAACAGCTATGAAAACATGGAATGTAAGCCATAAAACATGAACAATAAACTATTCTAATGAAAGAGAAAGGTGTAGTGTTCTATGCTCGTAACTCAAACAATTAAATGATATCTTACGAAACGAATTCGATAACTCAAATGTAAATTTTGTAATTGAACGTATAGTACAAAGATTAACCATTAGGGGAATTTTTGAGGTCTAAAATGGGCCTCCTAAGGAAATTATAAAATAATAATGGAAATAATAAAGTAAGATTTGTTTACATCATCAATTTTAGAGGGAAAAAAGAAAAAAATACTTTTTCAACTCGTATTTTCAAATTATCTCCCAAATGTTTTACTCAAATTTCAAGCAGGATTACTCGTAAGAAACAAAATTTAATTTCTCATCCAAGGAGTACCCATGTTTAATACTTTTGATCGACCTTGCTACATGAAAAATTAGATATACATGAAAAACGTGTTTGCAATCACGTTTTTTCATGTAATTCTCATTTTTCGTGTAGAAGGGTCCATCGAAAGTATGCAACATGGATACTCCTTATAAGAGGAATTAAATTTTGCATCCAACGAGTACTCCAACTTGAAATTTGAGTAAAAACTTTGGGAGATAAGTTGAAAATATGAGTTGAAAAAGTAGTTTTATTAATTTATTATTTTTTAATCTTTTTACCCTTTTAATTAAAAAATGGTGAATCATCCCCCATGGTTGACATCATCATCTTGAATGCTATTGGTTCTTATAGAGTTTATTTTGGTTGTACAATTTGCTTAGGAGGCCCATTTTAGACCTCAAAATTCCCCTAATGGCAGAAACTCCCAGGGTTGGTCCCAAACCACCAAAAGTCTACCGCTAAGGAAATATCAGAGAATGATTATTCAAAACACCAAAGGTATTTATTAAGTTGAAGGTTAACACATGAATACAACTAGACAGTCCTGTCCCGATACGTCTATTACAGAAGAAAATCCCTATTTAGCTCCCTCTATCTCGTTCGTCTTTGGCCTTTTAAAGGCGATTTCAATCAGAGGTAATGATCTTTTCCAAACGACAGCCCACTACTCGTGGCTATCGTTTGAGTTCTTCATATGTGGATATGCCTTTCCGTCTTCCACCAGCCCATGGGAGTCATTGTGATTCCATCCGTTTTTTCCTATCAGCTATCTTCTGGTTATCGTCAATTCATCTTCTTTGTTTTCTGTGAATAAAGATACAATAGGTTAAATTCCCATTGTTAAACATCCCTTTTACCGTTAGTTCATTTGTCCTGATTTTACATTAATCTTCCATTCCTTTACTGTTAAGATGGGGAAAGATTTATAAATCTGCATAACAATTTGTGGTAAAATTAGGGTGAAAACGTACCTCATTCTCGGCCCAACATTCTCCCCTTCTTACCTATTTGCAAGTCCTTGTGAAAACAAATGATTGAGGTGTAACTTAGGTCAGAGAATAGGCAGGGTGGAATTCTTCTTTATAGGCTTTGAAACCATGTTTATATCTAGTTTTTGCAAAGGCAGTGTTTGTGTGCCCTTCTGGCAGTTCACAGTCATGATCATAACCCTCAGGGGGGTACCAGATGAGAGGGAATCTATACCTGCATCCTATCCATGCAGGGCCTATTTTGAAGACCAAATTGTTGTGTAAAAGGAATCTGGAGGCAACCGCTTTGAAGTTTATGTAGCCAAATGGCTCCCTATTTTTCACATTATTCATGGAAGCCATCCACTTTTGTTTGGCTGCTGCTAGATCTGCTTTCGGAATGTCATTGAAATAATCCCGCCCATGCTGTATAATGTCCTTATGGATCGGCCCCAGTTTAGTCCTTACTCCCTTTCTTTGCATGAAATTATTATGTTGGATGAACAACTGCAGGGGTCTCTTAGAATCTCCTCTAACCCACAGGTCTAGGCCATGTTCCCTCTTCTGGAAAATGTTGTAGGATTTAACCCACCGAATCTGGTTCTTAGAAAAAGAAAGGAAAGCCTAGAACTAGATATTTCCTATAAAGGGGCTGGGATTACTGTCCCTGTCCTCTTCTAGGAAGAATTTGTGCATTTATAGTTCACACAAAAGGTATTAGACCTGCTCATTTTGATCATTGCAACAATGGATGAATTCCTCTATTGTTTTAAAATTCATGGGCTTCCCTACCCCAATGACCTTGATCTTCAGTAATAAATATCGTTCTACTAGAAATAGGGCATAATTGGTGGCTGGTGCCCTGCATGTTAGCACATCAGAGTACATAGAGAAAACCATAGTGGTTTGTTTCTTGGCTTGTTCCACCTGATCCTGTTCTTTCTTTACCCTTGCCTGTTCTTCTCTGAGTTGAGAAAATGTTTCATCCTCTGTTGCAGAAAGGTCTGTGAATTTCTTTAACAGTGTCTGATACTCTTGTGCGGGCACTACTTCCTTTCTGCATTGTGCTAACTCATGTTGTGTTCGAATTAACTCATTGTGAAATTTTTGATTGGCAGCCTTTTCTACCAGAGGTGCGTAGGCAGAGGCTTCCTCCGTTTTGGTTTCCTTTTCTTCTATGAAGTCCAGCTTAGTCTACACAGAGGCTTCATTAATCTCCACTAGGTCTATCTGTACCTCAATCTCAGCAGTGCTTGCTAAGTCAGTTTATATCTCAACCTCAACAGTGTTTGCTAATTCAATCTATGTCTCAACCTCAACAATGTTTATTAAATTGGTGACAAACTCTGTTTGGGTTTCTGTGGTGGTCAATTCTTTCTTAGGCTTCCAAGACTTTCTTACTTCCTTCAACTGCTTCCTCAAATTGTTTACCATTTTCCTTAACCTTTTGCAAGTCCTACTCATTTTCTTTAACTTCTTTTCAGCTAAATTCTCTTTTGGCCTAGTTTTACCAGGGGATGGAGGAGCATAAACCTCATTTCTAGGAATGGTGGTGCTCGTTTCAAGGTTTTTAGTGATGGTATTTTCTACCTGTACTCTGGAGTTTACTTCTGCATTAATGTTTCAGATGGGTGAAATATTATTCTCTTTAGGCATTAGAGGGACTGTTTCCATGCTTGCATTCTGTTCTAAGGGGATGGTGTCTCTTGACTAATTTTCAGATTTGGCTACCCCCTCTGCCTACCCTTCCTTATTCACCTCATCACTCTCGAGAGAATACAAGGCCCTAAAAGCCTATGATCCATCTTGGTGGGGTAATATATCGATGTGGCCAGAGCTGCTAGCAATGGCAGATTGGTTTAATGGTTCCTCTTGCTCTTCATCTTGTTCAAATGGGCTTCTAGTTTCTCGGGATGCCCTCATTTGCTCCAAAACTCGAGCCATCTCTTCCTCATAGTCTTGTAAGGGTATGTTTTGAAGGATTGATGGTGGTGAGTGGGATAGCCCTACTCCCTTTGGTAATTCTGAGGTTTCTTGTTGTAATTGCAGTCTCTTAGACCATCTTCTCTTGCTTGGTTCTGAGGTTGAAGAAGATCCTTTTCCCTCTTATTCCTCTAGGTATATTCATTCTAGGGAGCTCAATTTCGGCCCCGACAGGGTTTTCCTCTCATGCCTGCATGACAGGGTTAACAAAGTTGTCCCATAATGTCTGTTGTTTTCCTAACTCATGCATGATTATTAACTTGATTAAACCATGGTGCTTGACGACTACTTGGGGGTTTTTATCCTTTCTCATTCGAACAATAGTGTCGTTGAATATAGAATTTAAGAAATAAGGTAGATTAACTGAAATATTTTGTTTAAGAACAACTAATAATTTGATTTGACGGGGTTTTACCATGTTTTGGTGTCTGTCACATGTGATGAATCTCTGGATGAATGTTGCCAATTCCTGCCACAGTTGTTGGAGAGAGGTAGGGTTAATCCATTTTCCTTTTTGGTCCAATGGTTCTTCTGGATCTTGGTATGCTGTGATTACCTCTCATAGAATAAGGTGATTTTCGGTCCATATTTCTCCCTCTGCTAGTATTCTGGAGACTTCAGTAATGATATCTTCTGTGATCGGTATAATCCTTCCCCTGAGCCTGGTATGTCACTCCTATAAGTTCTGTAGGAATTCAATTGCTATCTCTATGTCAAACCCTTGCAATTTGTATAAGTATGGCAACCAGCCAGCTTGCTGGAGAATGGTGCGAGTTGCATCTAAGATTGGGAAGGTCGTACGTTCATTCTGGAGAGAGTTTCCTACCATGGCTGATGCATTTTCTTGAGCTAAGTTCTCCTTCTGTCTTTGTTTCCTTTTGGCCCTGTTAGTTATAGTAAACACTGCATGCAAGAAAAAGTAATTACAGCCTTCTGTCATAAATGTATATAACTTCATATCTTAATTGCAATGATTATTTGGTCTTATCAGTGTATCCAATAAAATTTGTGTAGGGAATTCGCATGCTTAATATTTATGGATATTTACACTCCCTCTCTCGAAATAAGGGTGTCCACATCCTTAAGTACAAGAGAGATTTGATCAATCATGAAAGCATATAGGGGAACATGTCAGGGGTTAATAATCACAGTCTGTACGCGAGAATAGTGTCTGTGGCCTTGGAACTCAAGGAAATAGGGGTGATTGTAACAATTATGAACGCGTGCAGTGAAAAGGTTAGAATCGGAATTTGTCATAAGTGTATCTCATGCGGAAGTGACCGAAGAAGGGAAGAAAGAAGTATAGAAATTATTATGATCGAATGTCCTTATTTAATGGTATGGTGTGATAGGAGCATGACTGTAATAGATAATGATTCATTGCATCATCCCGGAATTCAAACATGAAAGCATAGTTTATTTATAGTTACTTGTGCGGTAAAATAGTATTGTCACTAATTCGAGTAGTGGATTTATCTTGGGAATGGAAGAAAATAGGAGATAAGGTATATGTAAGAGTAATTGCCTATCGTTTGAACATACTTTCATACCACAAGCAGAGCCACTGTTGCTAGCAGGCGTTCATAGCCTCGACAAGGTTGCTATTTTAACCCGAAGAATGAGCCATAATCCTTTATGTGAAAGTAGTTATTTTGCCAATTTTATGGAGAGATCACCATTCGGGTGTGTTGGCCATATAGTCAAGGTGCCACTCACTATAGTTGTAACAGAGTGATCAAGTCGGCTCGTGATGAGATCCCTTGTCCTTCCAACAATTGAGAAGGTCATTACGCTAGTGTGTTGGCCATTGTGGGCATGTCACCTAGTAAACTCTTATGATCATGGTAGGCTGGCTCATGATGAGACCCCTTATTCTCTCTTAAAAATTTGCATGTATACATAGTACTTATTTTTGAAAAGTAGGAATTTTGTTTTATGAAGAGACCACTGTGCTGGTGTGGTAGCCAGATAGTCACAGTGTCATTCACTAGGATTGTAACAGAGTAATCAGGCAGGCTCGTGATGAGACCTCATGTCTTTGAAATAGTTGAAAAAGTCATTACCCTGGTGTGTTGGCCATTATGGGTATGTCACCTGCTAAACCCTTATGATCATGGTAGGTTGGCTCGTGATGAGACCCCCTATTCTCTTTTAAAAATTTCCATGCCAGCATAATATTTATTCTTTATACATGAAGGGAGGCTTATTAACTCCTTAAGAGTTAGGGATGGTGTGAGAAGTAAAAAAAATAATGCCAATACAATTAATACTCCTTATTCTTAAATCCTTATGTCAAAGGGAAATACTACTCGAGAGTGTAGAAAGATATATTGTTATAAGACTATTTATTGTGTGATAACATGTTTGAATAGGAGATGTCTTAGTCGTTCATTGCATAGATGTACTATGTCAGCTCCCGAAGTAGAGATTTCCATTAAAGTTTCAAAGGATCATCATATTAGTAATCTTGATGCTTTTATCCTCTTCAAGTGCCAATATCCACTCAGAAATGTATTTTATAACTGGGGTGTGGAATGAGGAGAGGTAATCAAAAAGAAAGAAAGAAGAATCATGCTTAAAGAGGGAATAAAAAGAATCAACTATTCAATCTGATTGAATAGCAGTAAATAAGCACGCCAAAGGACATGGTTGTTCAATCCGATTGAACAGCAATTGTTAAATTGGATTGAAAAGAAGCCATTCAAAGATTTGAATTAGAAAAAGTAAACACACGAAAAAAACACGGTTGTTCAATTTGATTAAACAATAGATGTTCAGTTGGATTGAATATCAGTCCTTCAAATATTTGAACAGCAAAAGTAAAAACGCAAAAAAAGACGGTTGTTCAATTCGATTAAAAAACAACTATTCAATTGGATTGGATAGCAGTCATTAAAATTTTTGAAAAACAAAAGTAAAAACACAAAAGAAACATAGTCGTTCAATTCGATTGAACAATAGTTTTTCAATTGGATTGAACAGCATCCATTCAAAGGTTTGAACAGCAAAAGTAAAAAAACGTGAAAAAACACGGCTGTTCAATTTGATTGAATAACAGTTGTTCAATTGGATTGAACAACATCCGTTCAAAGGTTTGAATAGAAAAAGTAAAAACACAAAAAACACGGTTGTTCAATTCGATTGAACAGCAGTTGTTCAATTTGATTGAACAACAGTCATTCAAAGGTTCGAATAGCAAAAGTAAAAATACGAAAAAAACATGGCTATTCAATTCGATTGAACAACAGTTGTTCAATTGGATTGAACAACAGTTGTTCAAAGGTTTGAACAACAAAAGTAAAAATGCAAAAACACAGTTGTTCAATTTGATTGAACATCAGTTGTTCAATTGGATTGAACAACAGTCGTTCAAAGGTTTAAACATCAAAAGTAAAAACACGAAAAAACATGATTGTTCAATTCGATTGAACAACAGCTGTTCAATTGGATTGAACAACAGTCGTTCAAAGGTTTGAAAAACAAAAGTAAAAATGCAAGGGGTGATGAACGAAAAGGATACTATTGTGAATATGTACATGATGAATAAAAAAAATTGTAGGGAAATTATATACAATATTTACAAAAAGAAACAACTCACTCTTATGTACTTTAAGTTGTGGGGTTGTCACCCCATTCTGCTAGAATGTGGATAGTAGGATCATTGCATACCTGCTGGCAGAAAGAATCCTTTGTAAGGGGTTTGTGATATAGGCACGCTGTGTGCCCGTTGACTCGAAATTTAGAACCGGACCCGTCTATGGTGGTCAAGGTGAGGGTACCGTTGTTGTGTACTACTTGAATTTAGTATGGACCGAGCCACCTTGTTTGCAACTTCCCTGGAAAATCTTGGAATCTGGAATAATAGAGAAGTGCCCAATCTCCTTTCTGGAATGTCTTCTTTTTTATGATATTGTCATGCCACTTGGCTCGTTTTTTTTGTATAATTGTTTTGTGCTACAGAGCCAGTAGCTGTATTTCATCTAGTTCATTTATTTTCTAGAGTCTTTTAATCTGGGCCTTCGTCAAGTCCAGCCCTACCTCCTGCGCTATCCTTAAGGTTTTTATCTCAAATTAAATAGGAAAAATAGGCTCTCTTCCAAATACTAGATGATACGGAGAGTATCCAGTGGTGTTTCGCCATGTTGTGCGTTAAGCCCACAAGGTTTTTGGTAGTCTAGTTGCCTAGTCCCGATGATGTGCTGATATTGTTTTGGTGAGGATTGCCTCAAGGACTTTGTTGATACTTTTTACTTGCCTGTTTTCCTGTGGGTGGTAGGGAGACATGACTCTATGGATGACATGGTAGTTTTTCAGGGTGGATGTAATTTTATTACCCACAAACTGTGCCCCTCCATCAGTTATCACTTCTCGTGGTAAACCATATCGCACAAATATCTCAAAAAGGAAATTAATTACATATTCTTCCGTGGCTCTTGATAAGGCTACCATTTCTACCAACTTTGTTATGTAATATGTGGCAACTAGTATGTATATTTTCTAATTTGATGGTAGGTTGAATGGTCCAACGAAGTCCAATGCCCATCGTTTGAACGGTTCTACTACCAATTGTGGTTGTAGTGGAATTTCATCATCTTGGCCCGGGTGGCCCATTATTTGGCAACTATTGTAGGCTTGGACATACTTTTTTGCATATTTAAAAATCGTAGGCCAATAATAACCTAATTGTAATACTTTGTGCCTCGTTCTGCGATCTGCAAAATAGCCACCACAAGGTTCATCTTGACAGGCCCGTAGGATGTCGTAAATCTCATCTTCCTGGATGCATATGCATATATTCATGTCGGCCCCTGTATGAAAGAGGTATCCACTAATCCAGGAGAACCTAGAACTACGCTATTCAATCAGTTTTCATTCCCTTGATGTCAAATGTCTGGGAAACTTCCCTACTACCAAGTAGTTTTCTACATCTGTGTACCATGGCATTTTTACTGCTACAACAAGCAGTCGTCGGGAAACTGATCGTCCACCACTAGTGCGTCATCTGTCTTCGGGACCCGGGATAAGAATTCTGCAACCACGTTCTCCTTCCCTGGACGGTCTTTGATAGTTATATCGAATTCCTACAAAAGCAACAACCAACGAGTTATTCTCCCATTTGTGATTGGTTTATTAGCTAGATATCTAATGCCAGAATGATTAGTATATAGGAGTACTTGATAGCCATTTGTATAATTTATAAATTTATTGATAGCATAAATGACATCCAAGAACTCTTTTTCAGTCACTGTATAGTTTAGTTCAACAGGGGTGAGATTTTTGCTGATATAATAAATAACATAGGGCTTTTTGTCTTCTTATTGACCAAGAACTGCCCCTATCGTTGTGTCGGATGCATCTAGAGAAATGTGAAAGGGAAGCTTCCAGTTAGGACCACGTATAATCAGTTTCGTCGAGACTAGTTTCTTTAAGTCTATAAAAGCAGTGTCACATTTATCATACCAATGAAATTCAACATTTCTAGTTAATTGTGAATTTTTGAATTCGCAGCAATTTGTGATTTTTTTTTATAAACCTATGATAATACCCTATGTATCCAATAAAAATGTGTACCTCTATCTACGTACAAGGTATGGCTAGTAAAAGGATTACTTCTATTTTTGTTGGGTCTACCTATATTCCAGCTGCAGAGATGTAGTGTCCTAGGATTACTCCTTCGGTCATCATCATGTGGCATTTCTCATTGCTTAAACATAACCTGGTAGAAATACATCGTTCCAATACCTTTTCTGGTGTTTCTAATGCTTGATCAAAGTCATCACCATATGGGGTGAATTCATCCATGTAAATTTCAAGTCCCTCGTTTATTAAATCAGAAAAAATGTTGAGGATGGCTCTTTGGAAGCTTGTTGGCGCATTACATAATCCAAATGTTAGTACCCGGTAGGAAAATGTGCCCCATGTGCAGGTAAAATTTGTTTTCAACTGGTCTTCGGGGTCTATCTGGATTTGATTGTAACCACTGAACCCATCAAGAAAGGAAAAGAACTGTTTTCCTGCCAATGTGTCGAGGACTTGGTCAATAAAAGGAAGGGGGAAGTGGTCATTCTGTGTTTCTTTATTCAGTTCTCTATAATCCACATAGATTCTCTTTTTCTCGTTCATTTTAGGAAAGACCACTAGAGGGGAGACCCCTTTGCTATCCGAGATAGGATAAATGAAATTTACATCCAGCAACTTCTGCAGCTCATCTTTTACAATGTCTTTTAGATGTGGATTCAGCCTCCGCTGAGGTTGCTGAATAGGTCGAGCCTCCTTGTCAGTATAGATGTGATGGGTGCATAGCTGAGGGTATATACCCTTCATATCTGGGTAGTCCCAAGAATCCTTGATAATTTTGCAGAACCTTTATGAGCCTTTGATTTTGGTTACTATCCAGATTGCCATTGATATTTAAAATTTTCCCAGGCTCAATTTCAATGGGTATATTGTTGCGCACAGTGGTTGTAGGTATATGTTGATCATCAAGGTCTGCCAAGGGATCTTCCTGTGTTTGATATTCAAGAACTATTTTTAACATTTGGCATTTCAAGTTTTTGATGGCTGGTTCATGAAATTATTGATTACATCATCTTCAGTTTGATCCTTAAATTCAAGGGCCTCAACTAATGTCAACGGCGAACGAATATTTTGTTCCCAATATGTATGTGGATGCTTGTGAATGTTTACCGTGGGTAGACTTAGTTTGGCAGGCAGGTAAATGAGGATATTTTTTATGGAATCTCCTTTGGTAATGGTCATGCTACTTGTCCAGTAGCCTATGTAAGCATTAGCTGTGGCCAACCAAGGTCACCCAAGTATCAATGGGTGTTCGTCCATCCTATTCTTTGGGTTGATAACTGAAAAGTCAGCTGGATATTCCCATGAGTCCACAGAAACTAGGATGTCTTGTAATATTCCTTCTGGACTAATAACAGACCTGTCAGCAAGTTCCAACAAAGTAGTTGTGGGTTCTAAAGCTGATATGCCTAGTTTTTCGTAGGTCCCTGTAGTTAAGATGTTAATGGCCACCCCTAAGTCAACCAATGTGTTTGGAAAGGAGTGGCCAGATATTTTTACAGTGACTATGGTATTCTATGGATCCTCATACTTCACGGGTGTTTCCTTACCCAACAATAAGTCGGATAGTGCTCCCACCACATGAACAGTGGGTACAATTTTTGCTCTCTTTACTTGCTTCTTCCCACTAGTTCTTTAATTGCCTTGGTGTAGATGGGAATGTGTTGTATGGCCTACAAAAGAGGAATTTTAATGCAAATTTTCATTAATTCTCCTAGGATATCGAAATTTGGAGAGACTACCGGTCTAGGCAGCGTTAACCTCTCAGGTAATGGAGGGGGAGAAATCCTAAGATTTTGAGGCTTCCCTTGATCAACCGTTTCCTTTCCCTGCTCTACTTCTCTTTCAGTCATATTTGTTTGTCGAGGCTCTGTTGAAGTTCCAGATTCAAATTGTGGCGTCGTCGTGTTTTCTGCTGGAGAGATAATACATCCTGATCTTAGCCTTAGTTCATTACATTGCTTCTATTCAGTTTTGGTGTTTGGATTTTCTAAAATCTGGATTAGCTAAACCAGCCTATTTTTTGGGTTAGGATTGGGTTGAGCCGGAAATTGAGGCCATATGACAGGCTGAGGGTTGTACTGTACTAGGTATGGAGCTGGTAGTGTAGGTTGATTTTGAACTCCTGTTCCTAGTGGTAGGTTGGTCACTCCCAGAGGTCGCTGCTAGTTCTGAGGCCAATTTGCGGTTTGTGAAGGGGAGGCTAGCCACTAGGTTTGATATGGAGTGTTTTTCCAATAAGGGGGAGAACAAGGAAAACTTGGCCAATTATTCCCTAAAGAGGGTTATGTTGGCCATGATGGCATAGGAAATGACTGAGATGGCCAAGTAGAAAAAGGTGGTGGACTTTGCCAAGCTATTGTAGGGTTTTGCTGGTTAAACTGCGAAGAAGAAAAGAACTAAGGCAGGTCTTGAGGCATACCTGGTCGTGCTTGCCATTGTTGATGCTGGTTCATTAGGTAGACTGGTTCTGTCTCTTCTTCTGCTTCTTTGAAAACTGCCTTCAGCCCCGGAAGAGAAAGGAAATGGTTTTTGACATGGTCCTTAGTGCAAATAGCACATGTCTAAACCATGTCTAATGGGAATTCCCTTTGGTTTTTCTTCTTCCGACAGTGTGGGAAAAAGATGGCCAAATTTCTATAGCTTGCTTCTACTTGGATTTTAGGACATCAAGCTCTGTTGTCAAAGTGCCCAAGATGTTAGTTTTAAAATCTTCTAAAATATTACCAAACTCTACCCTAGTTACGTTGCCACCAGACTGCTTAGGATATTTTTTAGTTGAGTCTCATCCAATTGGCCTATTTCGCATACTACCCCAAGAGCACCTGATACACAACGAAATAATATCATCATATTATTCTTGGTAGATTTCCCCTTTCCCCATTATGTTAAGTGTTTCAACCCATTCTTATTTCATCCCCTTAATCATTGTTGCTTTTAAGATGTCTTTGGATAGTGCAGTATATGGAGACCTTTGTAAATTATATTGAAATATTTCGACGTATTCTTCTAATGTCTCATTGCCTTTTGCAGAAATATTGAAGATTTCATCTTTTATTCTCGAGTCTGGCAATAATATTGATATTTATTACGAAAAGTGTTCTTCATTTGGTCCCAGCTATTGATGGTTCCTCCACCGAGCCCCATGAACCAACGTAATGTCATCCCCTTCAAAGTAGAGGGAAACAATTTCAGTTTCTAAGGGTCAGTGGTGTAGTCATACCACCTACATAAGACATTGAATTCAAATAGAAATGCATCAGGATCTTCCGAGGTCAACCCATGGAAGGTGGGGATGTTTTTTAAGGGAATGACTTTCATAGGGGCATTTGCACCATGATCAACAATGGGATACTCCAATTTTGATGTCTGCCTCTGATTTTGGTTCTGATTATTTGCCATTTGATGAAATATATGCCAGTAATATTTAGGGATTTCTTGTTCTGGAGGAGTAATCTTAGTGGGATTAGGGGGCGAATGCGGAGGGATACCGAGATACCGATTGTCTCTAATCCTGATTCGAGATACCGAGTGTCTCTATCTCGACCACTCTCTCAGGGGATCCAGGCTTTGGAGTTTCTACCTGAATTTCACTTCTGGTTTCTCCTTCCCCTTCCTACAAATTACACAAACCTCCCTCTCTTGAAGGGTCAGTACTTATGTGATGAGCAGTCTGAAGGCTTTGTTCAAACCCTTCTGTCTCACTGTGAATATTGCCGTAGGCTACAGATGGTGAGGCTGCTGCATGAGGGAGTGTAGTAGGACTTTGAATAGGAATGGTTCTGGGTCCTATGGATGCCTGGGATTCAGCTTTCTTAATGATTTCGTCTATATATGTTGTTCTACCAAGGATCACCGGTCCTTTGGGTTTCGCAGACTTAAGTGGATGATTTTGATTTTTTCTATCTTTTTCTTTCTAGTCATAAAATAAGAGCACCTATTCTACTAGCCTCTGCACAATTGCTAAGAAGAGGGTTGGAGAGCAAGATTTTTGCTTTCTAGTATGCAGGTTCTTACCTCTCATTTTTAATACCCAATTATTCACAGCAAAAGAGAAAAATAAATGAAGGACATCACTCTTAAACACTCTCCCCATCAACGGTGCCAAAAACGTTGGTTCACAAAGGTGACTGTTACAGGCAACTTCGATGCTTCTCATTCAATTGTCAACCCAGGGCAAGTCTTTTTATTTCAAGAGTGTGAGCACAGTATATGCAAGTTATATCAAAAACAGCTACTCTATATTACCATGAAGAGGATTATCTAAGTCTCGATGTTCAATCAATTCAAAGGGGAATGGAATTGTAAAATCCCAGTTAACTATTCTATCTAAGTAAGTGTATAAAAGAGCAACCTACGATTGAACAACACATTTATTAATTGAACATCAGTCCTACTGAATTAAAAAAAAACTTCAATAAATTAAACAGCAATTTCTTATTTGACTTTGCAATGGAATTCTCTTTGTAAACTAAATATCTGACACCTTTTTGAATCAATTAACAACTAGAAGTTTTACAGTAATGATGGAAATATCCAATTCGTAGCTATACAAAGAATTGAACAACAATCGTGCTAAAGCTTAATTAAACGAATATAAAAGCATTGGGAAATGATGGAAGCATCTAACAACTATGAAAACATGGAATGTAAGCTAGAAATCATGACCAATAAACTATCCTAATGAAAGAGAAAGTTGTAGTGTTCTATGTTTGTAACTCAACCAATTAAATGATATCTCACGAAATTCACAATGACTGAAATGTAAATTCTATAATTGAACATATAACACAGAGGTTAGCGCAGAAACTCCCAGGGCTGGGCCCAAACCACCAGAAGTATACCGCTAAGGAAAACTCAGAGAATGACTATTCAAACCAATAGGCAGAAACTAATTAAATGATATCTCACGAAACGCATCTATGACTTCAATGTCAACACAAACAGTCTTGCCCACAAGAGAGATAGGACAATTGTGGTACATGCCAAGGAGCTGAGAAGGGTGACCATCCCAAGAATGCAAGGTGATGGTGGATGCAGCTAAGTCGGGTGATCCGAGCTTTTTCAAAACTGAGGTGAACATCACACAGGTGGATGTTTTGTGGATTAATCCCTCTTGCGGACAAGAGTGATCTCCCCAGTACTCCAACAAGTAACTAGAAACAAATATCCATTGAATATCTCTTTCTCTAGACCATTTTTAATTTATATTATTATAACCTTAAAATAAGGAGGTTATGCTCCTACCTTTCGACCGAGACGTTCGATGTAGCCTTTTGCCTTTCGCTCTAATGAAATTCTTCAATGCTGAGGAGAACCTACAATCACAAACAATACAAAATATCAAAGCACCTACAGTATATAATAATCATAAATACTAATCCAACTTAGTGATCAAGGAGTCTAAGTATTGACATCATTTCCATGAATTCAGAAAAAAGACAATGAGAAAAACAGATCCATATGTATTATCAGAAATTAAAAAGAGAAATCTTACAACCTGTGCCTTGACGTTGAACAGATTTCTCCCGTGTGTCTGCAAAATTGTTTCCTTTAGTCTGATAAGCCTTCCTCTCTAGAATGACCAACATGAAGTCATATGCACAAAGGTGTAATCTTCAATGTGCCAAAAACAACTTACTATTTCAGAAATTATGAACTCTATGAACTCTCTCTAGCTTAAAATCTAAACAAATCAGTATCTACCCTTCAACCTGAAACTTCAGCTCAATTTATAGAGCGATTGAGGTAGCTTCAGATCCATTAAGAGAGGGATGAGTTCCTCCCATGAAGGGATTTGGGTTCATTTGGCCTAGGAATAAGCTCCATGAGTAAAGGGATAAAGCTTGAACTAGCCTGACTCTAGAGGCTTCTAGTTCAAAGAATATTCGACCAACTAGGCTTATAGAAGTTACTTTTTTATATTTAATTCCTTTTTACAGGTGTGCACAGGTTTTAGTGGTGAATAGAGTGGCGATCTCCATGGCTAATAAAATAAGCATCAACGCATGCATAGGAAAAGGCTATAAAAATAGCACGGGTCATATTTCAAAGGTTTTAAAGAGCTTTTCTCCAATTTCCAAGACTTGGTTCAGGAACATGAGTGTTTTTGACCTCTAAGGGAACATGATATGGATGGTGATAGACCCATATTGACAGTCAAATGTCAAGGTGACAAAATGACATGTAATAGTGGATGTGCCCTCATCAATAATAGATCGCGAGACATTGGCATTACGAATCTTGACTGGTATTTGGAAGGAGACTGATGAAGGTAAGTGGGGATGTTCTGACTTGTCAACATCAAATATGATCAAAAGATCATCTGGAGGATCCACAACTCCCAAAGAAGATAACAGAGCTTTTTATTGTGAAGGGCATGACTAGAGGACTTCCAGCATTGACATGGCAGCAGGAAAGTGTGCCAAGTCATCTACTATGTTGTAAGTGTGGGCGGCTTTGGCAGAAGCAACATTTAGGCATAATGGCCCTTTGGGGATCTTGGGAATAACCTCTGCTTGAGGATGAGGGATCTATAAGGGAGCATTGGGTGTCAAAATGGACTTGGTGGAAAATTTGGTTGGGGGCTCAATTGCAAACGTAGCAGGTGGCTTGTCATATTGGCACGACCGAGTTTGAAGGTTTAAATCAGCGGTATTGACCTCATTAGAATTCATCATGAGAATATGGTACTCAGGGGTATCAGACTGTGAAGGTTGAGGGATGGCCTGACCTTGAGGCGTTTGGGCATCCACATATCCTTGTTGAGGGAAAGGATTAGTGAACACAGCCGATTGAGCTGGCACAACATTTGGAGGAGCTGAGGTAGTGGCTTGTTGTCCTCTAGATGCTGCTTGTGCTTCCCACAACTGGCGCATCTGGGGTAAATGGGGAAAATCATGAGTATAATGGCCATGGACACCACAACAAGAACAAGGCTTGTTCGTATGAAGAGGCATGTTCTACTTGGGTTGATCACCCTATTCCTAGTTGTTAGCATTAGGATGGTTCCCTTGGGCTATGTTCATTTGATTACCTTGGTGCCCTTGATTACCCTATGCCGGTTGATTTTGGTTTCCTTTCCTCTTTTTCTTGGAATTAGGAGGATTAGCTACACATTGTTGCACATACACCTAACCTTGAGGGGGAGATGGCTGTTGTGTCAGAGGTTGAGAAGGCACAGGAGGTTGGGGTTTTGATGCTGAAGGGTCTAGAGCATAGGGGTGTGTATAGGGATAGAAAGGAGGTTGAGCGAAATTGGGGTAAACAGGTTGAGAAATAGCTGGCCCTGACATCGGTTAATGCAAATGGTAAAATGCGTAAGGTGTGATTTGCCCTGGGTACATGCTGCCGAGAGGGGGATAATTGATAGAGGAGCAGGCCCCTCCCTGATGGAATCCATAACCCATGGAAAGATGAGTATACGGATGTGAAAGAGATCCAATAATACCATTAGTGGTGTGAGATGCCCGTAGTGTGTTTTTACCAATAGGTCTAGGAATATCCGGTAAAACGAGATAAACATAACAATATTGGGCGTAGATCAAGTCATATTTCAAACTGACTTGGAGGGCTTCTTCCTTAGTCTGAGGAAAGTGAGACACGAAATCTTTACCAATGGAAGGAAAAAGTGTTCTGAGAAACCAATCCATATAGACGCGGTCGCTAAATGTAGGAGCTTGACACAAGCTCCACCTTCTATGTCATTCTTGGACATGGTCAGAGAGGCGTGTGGCAGAAGTTTGATGAAAAGGTAACTAGAAGTAGGACCGGTATCATAGTGGAAAAGTAACTAGAAGTAGGACATAAATGCTTTAGTAAGAGTTGAAAAAGTGGAATGAGAGGTTGCGCCCTGGTCGACATACCACTTTGCAGCTTCTCCAGTGAGTGTACCTTGGAGTAACCGAAGATGGATGGAGTCATCATTGATAGAATTGGACGAACACGACATGTCAAAGGAGCGGATGTTGAAAATTCAACAATAAATGTGTGTCTAATTTAATTTTCTCTTAATTAAATTGGACAATAAAATGTAATATTATCTCATAATCACTTGTAATAGTTAACTGAGTGTGATAAACTCAGTTATCTCTTGAATTTCGAGTTGAGGGTGGTTGGTGAGGCATGCCGAGTGATTCTATTATTTATGGAGTTCGAGTTGCAGTTAGTGCATTAGTTTAATGCATGAGAAATCAATTAACTCAATTTATTGAGTTAAAGTCAGTTGAACTAGTTGTAACTGTTTGTTGCACTAGTGAGAGATCAAGTGAATTAACTCATATTTAATTCACATGCAGTGATCTTCCATGAAACTGAAGATTTAGTATTAATAGCTCCATGCATGTCATTTCCAGTGGTGACCCAGTTGAGACAAAGTTTAAAGGGATGTTAACTATCAGTTGTATCATTAGTAGGTTGCCCACATGCAGCAAGACATCCATTGGATTTCCCATGATAATTTCACAGTTTTGGAAGGCTAGAATTCCTAAAGAATAGGGATTTCATTCCACATGAATTGAGCAAGCAAGGCTGACTGATTAGAGGCAGGAAATTGGCTAAGTGTTGGTCGATTTTGTCCAGGTTAGTGTGAGACAATTGTGAGAGTGCAGGAGACTCTTGTGAAAAGAGTGCATTGTAATTATTTCATGATTCCATGGTGAATTTAAAATAGAAGATAGAGGGGTTTTAAGCAGCAATATTTCCCCAGGAAAATATCTATGTTGTGGTTTTATTTTCTTATTTTTTTACTTGTTGTGATTGGTGATCATGTTTATTTTCTGCAATTGATTTGTAGAAGGACTCAGTATCTAGCTTTAGTAAATTTCTTGATTGGAATGAATACATTGATATACATATGTTTTTACAATTTATACATGGTATCAAAGCATAGAAAATCACTATAGGGAAGAAGAAATTGATTTTGCGACTGAATAGAATTCGAATTTTCAAAAGTATTCTTGGTGCGACAGGTGGATTAGGATCGAAATGGCTTTCAATGGCTTGTGATTGGAGTATGCACTCGAGGAAAGTTCTAATTATATTGTGTGGAAATATAGGATGGAGGAAGTACTAGAGGACAATGAATTGAAAGAACTCATTGATAATGGCATTCCCAAACCCATTGCAGTAGATGCTGCAAATCTTGATGCTTGGCAAAAGAAGGTTGCAAAGGCGAGCAGGATCTTCCTCGAGGGATTACGAGACCACATTGTCTGAAGTCTCCATGGAATAGCGACACCATATGTAATGTGGAAAGCTTTGATATATTTGTTTTAGATCAGAAGTGATCATATAAAATTGGCACTGAAGGACAAACTCAAGAAAATCAAAATGGAGAAAGGCAACACTATTCTGAAATATTAAACCAATTTAGTCCAATGTCGAGATGAGCTTGGGAGCATCGTAGTTACTGTCGCAAATGATGACTTGGTGAGCCTAGCTCTTTAGGACTTCCCAAGGGTTGGCATAATTATTAGGACTCTATCAATGGGAGGGAGAAGCTGCCAGATTGGGAACGAATTTGGTTGGATTTGGTGCAAGAAGAATTCAGGCGGAATGCTAGGGATGGATCTTCATCTAAGATAGACGATGAAGAAAATTGTGCTTTGGCTGCTAAAGCAAAGAAGGGGAAAGGAAATAAATCGTATTCCAAATATGAGTCCGAAAAATAAGGCAAGAAGCGTGACATGTCTAGAGTGAAGTGTTTTCACTATCACGAGCATGGACATTATGCCACTAATTTTCCAAAAAAAAAAAAGAACAAGAATTCTTTGAGATCTCCAGCTGGTGAGGCCTTGGCCTCACAATTTGAGTTGGAATTCTTGCTCATTGCATGCATGGTGTCAAGTGCAATGGGATCGGTGTGGTACTTGGATAGGGCTGCATCTTTCCATATGACGGGAGACAAAAAATTTCAGTAGCTTGGAGGAGAAGGACCTCTAGATGCATATCGAAATGGGTGATGACGAGAAATATAGTCCTACCGGGATTGCTACAGTTACCTTCTAGAGATATTTAGGTAACCCCTTCTTATTAAAATATGTAATGCATGTACTAGGCTTGAAAAATAATTTAGTTTCAGTCACAATGTTGGAGGATAGAGGTTATGATGTGGTTTTCAGTGAATGGAAATATTTCCTTCGACACAAAGCCATGGGAAAATCCAAGAATATTGGGATTCATGTGAATAATATCTATAAAATTGATGTAGATGGTTGTGCAGCATTGATGGGTAAGGCAGACGAAGTGGTCAGTCAGGATGAGGGTGAGTTATGGCATAGGAGATTGGGCCATCTACACCATGGTGCCTTGAAGGTCATGCAACAGATTTATATGGGGCTTCCCAAGGGTACTCTTGCATAGATAGACACATACAATGGATGTACCATGGGGAAGTATGAAAACACCACTTTTCGCGAGAAGGAGAACTGAGCAGTGGAAATCCTTGAGATATTTCACTCAGACATGTGTGGACCATTCTCTACAAATTTGACAGCAAAGCACATGTATTATGTGATCTTTGTTGATGATTTTTCTAGAAAAGGTTGGATCTACTTCATGTATAAGAAAGATCATATGTTCTCAAATTTTGTGAGTTCAAATCACTGGTGGAGAAAGACACCGGGAAGCATGTGAAGGCTATTAGGAGCGACAATGATGGTGAGTAAATCTCTAATGAATTCAAGAAATTTTGTAGCAAAGAAGGAATTCAGAGAGAGTTGATTGCGCCTCATAACCACAACAAAATGGGGTCACATAAAGAAAGAACAGAAAAATTGTGGGTGTAGCACGAGCGATGTTGCATGATCAGGGCCTACCGTTGCATCTATGGGCAGAAGAATGCAACACAATCGTATTTGTGAAAAACCATAGTCCTCATCAGATACTTGGCATGAGTACACCAGAGGAGGCTTTTTCTGGTAAGAAACTTGATGTTTTATATTTTAAAATTTTTAGCTCATTTGTCTATGTGCATGTGACCAAAGATTCCAAAAAGAAGCTCGAACCAACAACTGAGATTTGGATATTTGTGGGGTACACTGATACTCCCCAAAACTATCAGTTTTATTTTCCAAACAACGGGATTACTATTGTGAGATGAAATATAAAATTTGGTGAGGAGAAAGCCATACGATTGTCCCTTGAGAGGGAGCTGGATTTGCATGTAGACGAGGAACTCTTGGTTCTAAAGAATGAACCTCAAGATGTGGAGTAGCCACATGTGGAGGATCATGGAGTGGAAAAAAACACTCATGAAGAGCCATCCACCAGAAATGGTAGAAGGCACACCACGGAATCTGATAGATTGAGACTTGATGTGGCAGAGCATGTAGGAGCAGCTAATTCACTGCACATACAGAGAAAATCTCTAGACAGGTTTACTAGATACATGGCTTTTATGAGCAAGTGTATTGTGACAGGACCATCCTCCTTTGAGGAAGCAGTGCAGCAACCAATTTGGGTTTACGCTATGGTTGAGGAGTATGAATCCATCGTCAAGAACAGTGCATGGGAGGCTGTCCCAAGACCGGTCAGAAAATTGGTGGTTGGATCTAGATGGATCTATAAGGTGAAGAAAGCAACAGATGAGAGTGTGGAGAAGTACAAGGCGAGATTTGTAGCCTAGGGACTCTCACAAGTTGAAGGAATTGACTATGAGGATACTTTCACACCGATTGTGAGATACTCATCGATTAGATCTGTACTTGCACTCTCAACACAGATGGAGTGGTAGATACATTAGATGGATGTGAAAACTACATTTCTCATTGGATTTATTGAGGAGGAACTATACATAGATCAGCCAGAAGGTTTTGAGATCTTTGACAATGAGTCACATGTGTGCCGACTCAAGAGAGCATTGTATGGGTTGAAGCAAGCACCTCATGCTTAGTACAATAGAACTGACAGCTATTTCATTGGGTTGGGTTTCACCAAAAGTGAAGCAGAGGGGAACCTGTACCAGATTGTGGTTGATGGTAAGCTCTTTATTATCGTACTTTATGTTGATGATCTAATTTTTATAGGTGATTAGAAGCTGATAACTTCTTGCAAGGAGGATCTTGCAAGGAAGTTCGAAATGAAGGACATGGGACTCGTTCACAATTTCCTTGGTTTGGAAATATGGCAACGGGATGGTGAGTTATTTGTTTCTCAAGGAAAGTATGCCAAAGAGATTCTAAGTAAGTTTCACATGGAGAGTTGTAACCCCATGGAGACTCCTTTTCCAGGAAACTGGAGGAATGAGGATGCTACTTCAGGACAATTAGTGGATGCTATTGTTTACAAGCAGCTAGTGTGTTCACTGATGTACTTGGTGAACACCAGACCAAACATTTGTTATGCAGTTAACCAGCGAAGTCAAGCTATGGTTAAGCTGAACAAGCTCTTTTGGAAGGCAGGGAAGCTTGTCTTGAGATATCTCAAGGGCACTACATAGTATGGATTATGGTACAGACGGAAAGATGGAGTGGAGCTTAAAGGCTTCACCAATGCAGATTTGGCAGGAATTCCATCAAACATAAAGAGAACATAAGGAGGGATCTTCAGCATAGGATCGACAACATTTTCCTGGTACAGCAGGAAGTAGCGATCTGTGGCACTCAGTTCAGCTGAGGTGGAGTACGTGGCAGCAAGTCAGGCTGCATGTGAGGCCATCTAGATGAGGAAGATTCTGGTTGGTTTGTTTGGTTCTCAGATGGATCCGACGGTGATACATTGTGATAACCAGAGTTACATTAAACTCTCATTTAATCCGCTATTCCATGATAGGTCCAAGCACGCAGACATTCGATACCACCATCTCAGAGATTGTGTTCAGAGACACATTATGTTACTTCAGTACATTCCCACAAAAGATCAAGATGCAGATATTCTGACGAAGGTGCTCTCCAGGAGAAAATTCGAATACCATAGAGGCAGGATCGAGGTAGTAGATAATCCCTTTCTTGTTGAGAGCGAGTGTTGAAAAGTCAATAAGAAATGTGTGTCTAATTTAATTTTCCCTTAATTAAATTGGACAATAAAATGTAATCTTATCTCATAATCACTTGTAATAGTTAACTGAGTGTGATAAACTCAGATAGCTCACGAATTTTGAGTTGAGGGTGGTTGGAGAGGAATGCAGAGTGATTCTATTAGTTATGGAATTCGAGTTGCAGTTAGTGCATTAGTTTAATGCATGATAAATAAGTTAACTCAATTTATTGAGTTAAAGTGAGTTGAACTAGTTGTAACTATTTGTCGCACTAGTGATAGATCAAGTGAATTAAATCAGATTTAATTCTCATGAAATGATCTGCCATGCAACTAACGATTTACTATTAATATCTGCATGCATGTCAGTTCCAGTGGAGACTTAGTTGATACAAAGGTTAAAGGGAAGTTAACTATCAGTTGTATCATTAGTAGGTTGTCTGCATGTAGCAAGACATCCATTGGATTTCCCATGAGCATTGCACATTTTTGGAAGGCTGAAATTCCTAAAGAATGGGGATTTCATTCCACATGAATTGCACAAGTAAGGAAGGTTTATTAGAGGTGGGAAATTTGCGAAGTGTTGGTCGATTTTTTCTAGGTCAGTGTGAGACAGTTGTGAGAGTGCAGGAGACTCTTGTGAGAAGAGTGCATTGCAATTTTTTCATGATTCCATGGTGAATATACAATAGAATATAGAGGGGTTTTGAGCAGCAAGCTTTCCATGGGAAAATATCTGTGTTGTGGTTTGATTTGATTCTTTCTTTACTTCTTTTGATTGTCGATCGTTTTTATTTTTCGCAATTGATTTGTAGAAGGATTCAATATCTGGCTTTATTACATTTCGTGATCAGATTGAATCCATTGATATACATATGTTTGTATAATTTTTACAGCAGACATAGTTATTAGGGTCCTCTCCAGTGTTTCCTTCAAACTTAGTGATGTATGAAGGAAGATTAGATGGCATAGCAGGCCAACCTAGATTATGGAGTATAGGGTCATTAATTAACTGACTAAAAACGGGGAGGCTTAAACCTTCCGTAAAAGGTAGCAAAGTATTAGTTGGAACGGTTCTCGTAGAAGCTCCACTAGTACTAGCTCCAGCATTAGGGTCGAGGCTACCACTAGCTTAAGGACCAGCACCTGAATCAGAGTCGATATGGGGACTTGGCGGAGGACTAAATAGGATTCTATGCCGTGGAGTAAGTTTTCCTAATGGAAACTAAGGATGGAGGCCTTGGAGTCTCCTAGATAAACACCTTGGGGGCGCTATGATTGCAAGACACAGATGACACGAAAAGGGTGAAGAGATAAACAAAGGCTCAGTGAGGCAGATAAATTAATTACGATGTTTATGTCTTGGCTTGGCGGTGTAAACCAAAAGCTCTTTGCTTTAGGTGTGCGTGTGTGCAAGCCATGTGTTAATTTTAATTAAGCCCAGACAGTTGTATAAGTAAAAAGAAAAAAATGTTGAATAACTGTAAATAAAACTGAAACGATAGTAAAATAAATAGCTAACAGTGAATAAATTCAACCCAACATAAGGCTTCCCAAACAACTGATCTAAAAGGCAGGCAAAATTGACTCAAAACACACAAGACGGATAAAATATATAAGGTCTAAGGGATAGGGATCTAATGACTCAGATCTACTAGATAAGGTGTAGAAAAAAGCAAGAAACCAGAGGGAAAACTGCTGCAAAATGGGAGGTGAAAGGTTAAAACCCTAAGGGAAACAAGGGAACCCTAAGGGAGAGACCAAAAAAAAATAAAGAGGGGGTTTTTGATGGAATAATAACCAATCTAAAGGAGCATGAAAGAAGGATAGATCAAACACTAAACAATGGCTTAAAGCGCTACAAAATCTGAGACTACCTACTCAACTAAACCCCTCCTAGAAAGTTGGAAGTGTATTGAAACCCTAAAGGGCTTGGTCCTACTTCAAGGAGATAAACTGAGCATATCCAGGCCTAAGACGGGCTAAGACAGAGGTCAGACAACCTTGGACAATGCTTGCGGCAAACCCTGACTATCACAGAAAAAAACCAAAAAACGTTGCAGCTTGCAGGTACTAACGTGTAAGTTGGGAAAATCGCAGTTTTTGGATTGACAACTACAATTTCAGGCATAAATTGCAAGTTTTGGGCCAAAAAGTGCAAGTTCCAAATCTGATATCCTCGGGTGGTAAGTTGCGGAAAAATTTTCCATCTTTGGCATCGCTGATACCTGTTACCTGTGGAAAACACCCGAAAACACACAGAAGTTAGAATTTTTACTGTTTTAGGACATAAAAGGTAAAAAAAAACATCAAGAGACTAAAAATAGTTGAATAAAAACCCTAGTTACTGAAGCAGTTGGTCATGTAGGGATCTGAATAAAACACAGTGGAGTCACAATTTTTTGATGACAATGTGTAATTAAAACCCAATGCAGTCGCCAATTGTTAGCGTAAATTCTTAATGCAAGTGTAGGAAAAGAGTTCACTTTAGTTGCATATGACAAACAACCCTAACAACAAAGATGATTGCTTAACTTCCTTAGATCTGTAATAGATAGGCAAAACAAATGTTTCCATAAACCTGATCTATGCAGTAAAAGTAGCTAAACAATAAAAAGAAATAAGAAAATGCTCCAGATATCCAATGGACAAGACAAGATATATAAATAATTTTATATGTATTAACACCTGGGAAGGGAACAAAGAATGATGTTACCAGTCCCCCTCAATGGGATGGGTTCTTGTTTTTCCTCAATACTTCAAATCCAGAATTCTCTCTCTCTCAATGGTGTAGAAAACCCAAGACGTATTGAACTCTATAGGAGCTCAAGAAGAAAGAAAATAGTATTAGCAATGAGAATGATCAAAGCGTGACAATGAAAGTGATCAAAATGAATAACGAATGGAAAAACCTCCTATTTATAACCAAATATTGAGTTATCCTTAATAATGTCGATAATAAAATATTATCAACCAAGATCTAGATCTAACTGCTTGGAATATTTTATTATAACTTGTTGGAGGGAAAAGGAATTTAAATTGGTGAAATACCTTTATTTAGAAATAATAAACAAATAAATAATTTATTTATCATTTCAAGAATGGGGTTAAGGAATAATTTAACAAATAATGATTTGCTTAATTATTTCTAGGTGATTTAGTCAAATTTAACAAGGAATAATAACTAAATATTGATTTGATTAATTATTCCTAGAGAAAAATAAGAAAAATAATGATTTATCTAATTATTTCTCATAATTGGGTTAAATATGACTAAGAATATTATTTAAACAGTGGTTTAATTAATTATTCCTAGAGGAAAATGAAACAAATAATGATTTATTTAATTATTCCTCATGGGGTTTCCTATTTGAACCATAAATAGCTCAATAAATTATGGTTTATTAAATTATTTATTATAGTGAAATCAATTTTACTATGGTTAAATTAGTCTTACATGGTGTACTTTGATCCATCTAATTGTAAATGGTTAGATGATGAAAAATTGGTGTAACAAGTAACCTCAGAATCAAGAAGATCATCCTGATAAAATTTTTGCAATACCAGGTGCACCATTCAATCATCAGACCCATGGATCCAAATCACTTTCATATGCATGCATGAGCCATCTAAGAAGGATACATTCTCAACATAATAGGTTTAACCTTGCTATTCAATATTACAGTTGAAACATAACATTGAAAAAGTATACCATGCATACCTTGTAGTATTCAAGAACCTATGCACCTTCACATAGGCATCTTGTAGTGCTTGTCACCTTTTCATCGGGTTCCTCTTTACCTTTTCCAAATCTATATTTTATTTCCTGAATCTCAAATGATCCTCAAGAAGGATCCACTTATCACATTTCATCAAGGAGGTTAGAAACATCCAAGCACTCAAATATACATGCAGGAAGTATGGGTAATGATAAAAAACAATAATCATAATAATTAGATCCATAATTTTAAACAAGAGTAAAGACACAAAGAAACATCATAAGCCAAGGAATACTTATCTTTAATGAGAGATGATCCTCTCTTTCTTGAGCCAACCTTCAAGAGCGATTACTATCCATAGTCCACATAACAATGTTGGCTTTAATCAACTTTATCAACAACCGGGCCTACTAGAGACTATCCCATATAAGGCTTCATTAAATCTGTCATAAGTGCTTGAACATGTTGAATTTGACCATGCTAGGTTTCATATCTCATATCATTTCCATAAACTAGGGTTTCTTGCAAACCGTAACCCTAGTAACCAAGTTTCCTAAGGTTTTCTTCAAACTCTAGAATTATTTTAGGTCTCCACCATCCTCTTCTTTCTTTCATTAATGGTGTCATTATCAAAGTGTTTCCTAAGGTTTTATTCAAACCCTAGAATTATTTTAGGTCTCCATCATCCTCTTCTTTATTTCATTAATCGTGTCATTATCGGGGTGATCTCCATGGATTTTCTTCAGTCCAACTCTGATACCATGTTAATTTTTCAAAGGGATATATTGTTCTTTTCTTTGATAATTTCATTTATTCATTAACGCATTAATTTCAACCCTTAACATCATGAAATTATTTAGATTTACATAATTCTTCATGAGCATATGCAACTATGTAGAAAGAACAATATCATCATCATCAATGCCGCATAACATAAAGGAACAATAGAAGAAAATCATGCACATATAGAGACACCAGGATTAGTCGGAGACCAGGGGAAAAACCATTATGGGGAAAACCATTGCAAATTCTTCTTCTTATAGATTGTCATTAAATGATTCAAAAAAAGAGAGTAGAATGATCCATATCTTCACAATAACTAGAACATCCATGAAATGAACCTAAACATAGTTGTATTTAAAAACATTGATTTTGAGGACTTTAATGTATTGTCATTGTCTGTAGCCTACTAGTGAACACTGCTGTCACTGAGAGGAATATTCAGAGTGCTGAAGCTTCATATTTTAGTCCCAGATGCATGGAGGAGGAGTTTTGTGAGTGATTATGGCAGTCTTGTATGCTCACTAGTGAACTATATGCATGCATCTGGGGAAAAATAAACTTAGATCTGCCTAAAACCCTTAAAATCTCCCTTCGGGCTACTGTGCGAGTTCCTGAGGCTACCCAGATGCAACCTTGACCACTTTGTGCATGTGTCCAAGGACCAAACTATCTGATCTACTTCAGAAACCTTGGATGCTCCCTTAGGGATATTGTGCGAGTGTTCGAGGCTTTCGAGATGTACCCTTGACCAATATGTGCATGCATATAGGAAATATAATGCTTAGTTATGAGGCAGCATCTGATAAAAATAAACCCTAGATTCGTACGAGCTTAAATCCTATAGTTTCTGACCCTTGTGCGAACTTTCTCCGTCGGACCTGTGTGAACCAAGACAATAGAAGAGAAGAGAAGATGGATTGATCAATGTGTCCAAATGAGCTTGAGGTCTCTTGTATTTATAGGCTTCCATGAGGGTCCAATTAATTTTTAGGCCGACCTATCCAATTGTACATATGCACAGCCGGGTTGACCTGATCCAATATACATGAGTGGGAACATATATTCAAAAACCAACTTCTTCTTGTCCAAATGAGGTGATCTTTAGGTTGATTTTGGTCCTCTCGAAAAGAGGAATCTATTGAAATTATTGTATTCATCATATGAGTTATCTAAAGTGGAATTTGACCACAATTGAATAATTTTAACACCATGCGTGTTTAAATTTAATGGAGAATGGTTAAAGGATGTGGGGATTATCAATTTGACTCAATTAAATTTAATGCAAGGTGATTAAACAGGGAGGATTTTTTCAATTTGGCCCATTTAAATTTAATGTAAAATGATTAATGAGAAAGATTTAATTTGGTTAAGAATATTTAGATATCATACTAGCCCAGATCCATCTAACTCCGGATCCATCATGCACCGAGAGGGATCAAATACCTCGAGGTGAAAAAATTCCTTTACGAATATAGAATTTGAGGAAATTGTTTTCTTCCGAAACCTTCCAGACAATTGAGGCCAAAACATATCACGACATTTATTTTTGGTCAATGTGTTTTTTAAATGCGAGTTGGCCCTTTCTTTATGAGACCGACAACCATATTTTGACAAAGCCTACCACAAAACTATTGTTGAAAAAACCACTAATAATTGGGACAAAATTTTTTGAAATATAAATTATTTTGGTAACATATAACTCCCTCTCAAGTGTTTTTGTGGAGCTAATCGATTTGTGTTCTCCTATTTCGATCGGACTATCTAGTGAAAATGGCGAAGTAGTTGACCGAGGATTACATTAAAAAATCTCAAGGAGGATTTATGGCTAACATAACATTTATAATGGTATTTCACTCTATTTTCATAGTAGTGGTAAATTATTATAATTACATGCCTATACCATTTATATTTTTGTTTAAGAGGACATTATTTATATGGTTATCTAGATTTTGTTTTGGATACAATTTAGATGTTTTTTTAAGCGGACATTATTTATATAGTTATTTAGATTTTTGTTTTGGCCGACATTAGCGAAAATTATTTTTATTTAGGAATGGGCATACTTACACATCGCCTCAATATTTGGTTGTAGAATGTGCCTCTTGGTGCAATCATGAGATGGTGGTGGAATCAACTACTTCATAATTTAAAGGAAATTTGAAAATAATTAATTAGGGAGTCACTGGTTGGGATTATATAAAAAAGAAGAAAGAGAAGCATACTTTAATAGAAGTGGAGGAATTTGTTGCTAACTTCTTCTTCTTTTTTAATTCTAAATTTGAAAAAAATGAGAAAACTAGGGAGGAAAGTGATGTTGCTCGGAGGTTATAACTTATGGTGCTTTGGTTGGAAAAAAGGTGATTAGAACTCTAAAATTTTTCATTTGTTTGCAAAGGGAACTTGAAGAAATACTACTATTTGGAATATTTTAAAGCAATATGAGGTTGGGGAGAGAGGAAGTTGAGAAAATTTTAAGAGTTAGCAACTGCAAGGGTGGAAAATTTTAAGATTATTCTCAAGGTTGAGGTAGTGTTTCAATTGTAGAGGTTATCACACTCAGAAAACTATTCCCTAGTTTTGTCTTGTGAGAGGATAATATATCATTACTAGAGAAGATTATTTTAGAGGAATTAAAAACTGATCTTTATATTCATAAGGACAGAGTCCAGATTCAAATGGTTGAACTATATATTTTCATTTGGGATTCATATGTTTATCGAAAAGTGATTTTCTTAAGGTGATATAGGATACAAGGTTGTTTGGAAAAATGTTAGAATTATTCAATATGATATTTTTCTCTTATTCCAAAATCATATAATCCATCATCCTTTCAGGATTTTTATCTAACATCTTTATGTAACTATATTTATAAGATAGTCGCAAATATCTTTCCAAATAGAATGAAAAAACTTTTGTCCAGGACAATTTTAGGGAGGAATATGGTCTCCCGGATGGTCGAAAAATTCATGAGGCTATTGAGGTTTCTAAGGAGGACATTCACAACATTAATTTAAGCCATTTAAACATTGTGGTAATAAAAATATATCTATCAAAGTTATTTGATAGGGTCAACTAGCTTTACATAAGGTTATTGATGAAACATATAGGATTTTATGTATCTTCCATTACCTGGGTGATGAGTTTTTCAATGATGATATTTTTATCAATTCTCATCAATGATGTTTCTTCAAATATTTTAGACCATGAAGAGGGCATAGGAAAGGATTCCCTTGTTGGGTCTATTGTTTCTTCTAGCTAATGAGAGACTTAGTAAATCATTACTAGAGACAGAGAGATTAGGAGCCGTGAAAGGCATTCATATGGCGTTGAATTTATATTTTTCACATCTTTTATTTGTATATGATATATTATTATTTTTCTATGGGAATATATCGGACCCAACCAAGCTAACTAACATTATGGATTTTCCTTATGATGAAACATGGATGGTTGTCAGCATAGGTAAATAATATATTTCTTTTTTAGGATTGGAAGAGGGGGAACAAGTTTCTTCTTTATTTACTTTTTCTTATTTCAGGGTGGATTTGAAAGATGAGGTTAAATTTTAGGATTTTACATAATACCAATAATTGTTTGAAGAAAAATTGGAATTGTCAATGACTAGCATGTTTAGGTTACAAATGGATGTCGCAGGGTGAGATATTTATTCTAGTTCAAGCCATTTTCAAGGAGTTTGTTGTCTGTCAGATGTTTATGCCATGGATCTGAAAAGGAATTCTTGAAATTATTAGAAGGATAGGTTTTAGGTTTTTTGTGGGGAGGATAAACATAAAACATAAGAAGGTGATTTCATAGGTAAAATGGGAGAAACTACTCGTACCAAAGTTGTTGGGAGGATGGGGCATTACAAATCCTTTTATATAAATATTTGTTACTATGAGTATTTGGAGGCTTATTCTAGATGAAGGGTTTTGGTGTCAAACGGTGACTCAAAAATATATATTTTTCCTTAATCAATTGAATATTGAATAAGTAGGGATGAAAAATATAAGAATTTTTTTTTGTGATGTGCAGGGTAGTTGTGAAGGATTTTTCTTTGATTGGAAGGGGCCTAACTTGGAAGGTGGGTTAAGAGGGCCTGGTTCAAATTATGGAGGACACATTGACTGGGATTTGAAAATATCACATCTTCCCACCACATATGATGGAATCACTTGTAATGCTCCAAATTTTGCAATAAAGTATTTGGAACATTAATCTTTCTTTTATTTTAATAAAAGGAATAAAATGGGTGAGGGAACCCATGTAACAAATTAATAAACACTCCTAAGGTGTAAAAAGTCACTTAAGTGGCTTAAGATAGCAGCCCAAGTGTGAAAAGGGCCAAAATCAAGTGAGCTAGACCATGGTTGACCAAAGTCAACGACGTACCCTAAGAGGGGAAGCATGTACAAGAAGATTTCGTAGTTGGAGTGGAGGGAAAATTGAAATGAGAGAAACCCTAATGTGAGTGGCGTCCATGCATGCTTTACATAAAATATGAAGGAGAGCCATTGTGGAGATCATTCTTGGAGATTCTTGGAGATAGAATTCGAAGTTGAAGCTCTCTTCAACTTTGTGCTGCTTAGCACAAGAGGGATTCCTATTTAGGAATGCCGGTCTCTTCCATGGGAGGCCATGGAGAGATTTTTCTTCATCTTCCTCACATCATGGCTTGAGGCCAAAGCATTCATCTTTAGCTACTTCATTATTCTTGCAGCAAGAGAATGTTGGAGTTGCTAGTGTTGCAGTGAGGGACCTCCATCATCTCACTTCCGGAGTTGTTCTGTAGAGGAGAGGCCATCTCTTTCTTTAGGAGATTAGAAAAGGAGATCCCAGAGCTTCTATTGCAGATTTTAGCATTGGGCCATTTGTTTTCTCTCATGCCTAGTGCAGCCCCCTACCCATACAACGTTATTTTCAGAGGTGGCATGCACAAAGGATTCATTTTGTGCACTAGTGAGTGCAATCTTCAGTAAGGGTATCAACCCCTTTACTTTGGAGATCACTAGAGGAGGTATCATGGTTTATTGTAGCATCTACTTCCTTCTCCTATCTTGTATTATATTTGAGTTGCAGCAGCTACACTGCAACTCCGACATTTTATTGTTTTATGTATTTTAGCCAATCCCTTGGAGGATTGTTATAATAATGTTTTCTGGGGTTGAGATCTTGCTCCCCCATATTTATTTGAGCTTTTATTGCTATATCATCATATTTAAATCAGTTTTCAGTCATTTTCCCCTATGGAATGTGCAGTTATAGAGTATTTGGGTTTATGCAGCAATGTATTCTCTTGCTTATGTACATTTTCCTTAGAGGCTGATTTTCACTCACCTTGAGAGGTCTTTTCCTCAAGGATATTGTATAATATTTGTTGGTACACTTTATGTATCAGATTTTTACTCTTCTGTCATTATATGATGCATTCTTTCACTGTTGTTCATATTGAAGTTTTCATGCTGCTGAAGATTCTCTCATTGAGCATAATTTCGGTACACTTGTTGGTGGGAGATCTGAATAACCTCCTTAGGTTTATTTATTTGGGCTTATTTTCTACAGGGAGTTTGTATCCGATATGTCCCAAGGCATCCCAACATTGTATTTCCTTATTTTCACATGGGATTCCTTATACAACGTCCCCATCGATAGCTGTTGCAGAAATTCCTTGAACATAATTATTAGCTCTTGACAAGTTCTATTGGCAGAGTCTGCTAGTGGGCCAGGTAGCCTCTAGATCTCATTCTTCCTTGTGAAGATGACATATCCAGTAAATTCCCCAGCAGTAAATCTCCGAAATAGTTCAGTGTTGATTTTTAATACTCCTGGAGGTGGAAAACAGGAATATCTCAAGATATTCCCCAGCATTGCAGAAATTTCCCCATTTGGGACATTATAGTGGTATCAGAGCTTCAAAATTGGCTCAGCCTGTGAAGTTCAAATTTTAGAAAAGAAGAGGCTAGAATGATGTAGAGGATGAGATTTATCTCATCAATTTTCAGATCCAGCAGCAACCTCTCCAAGGAGGTTGAGGAGGCAAAAGAGGAGAAGAGGAAGGGCCATGCAATTCTTACTCTCACAGAGGAGCAGAGCAGAATCATGCAGAACACTTGTAATTCTACTTCTAAGTGAGAATCTTGCTGAATATGGAGCAAACCCTAGAGTCCTCTAAGAGACTCTATCTTTCACACTTGTTCAGCAAAAAGAGGAAATAACTTGGTGGTTCAGCCATGGGAGGCATGTAAGGGTTTCTACTCTTGCTGATTTTTCTCAGATCTTGAGTAGAAGATTTAGCCAAAGGAGGAAGGAGCCCTCACCACTAGAGGCACATGCCAGCGCTATCACATTCATGGAGGAGTAGCCTCCACCTTTAGCTATTGAGGCAGTCATCACACTTGAGGAAGAGACTCTTGCAGCAAAACAAGATTCTTCCAAATCTCTCCAAGGCATGCATGAGTTGCATCTATCATGGAGAATTTTACATTATCGCATGTTGATTTTCTTGAGGAAGGAACCTTCACTACGCTGTGCCATTATTCTCAGACACCCTTGATGAGTCATGCACCATACATGAGGTTGGGGTTTGAGAAATGGACCATGGAGGAGATTGCATTTCAATGTCCCATGAAATGCAAAGGGAGAAATCTGTTTTGGGACAATGGTAGCTCTTGTGAAGAGGTACCAAGTGGCAAGATACTTACACCAAAGAGCAGAGCTTTATGGATGGAGTGTGCCCAGCGGAAATGTGGAGGATCCATAACCCACAGGTCCCAGGATCATTTCACAATTATTGCTCTTGATGAAAAAAGAGGAGATCATGTGTGCATCATGATGGGATGCAATTTCTCTTACCACTCATTATGTTCCCATTTCAGATTGAGAATGGTTGAAGTATAGGGGAGCAACAAACATTCTTGTTGCTCAAATTTTATTTGGATGTTGCAGGAGCAAGAGGAGGCACTAGCATAGTGCAAGAGGATTGCTCTTTGATCTTGGATGCCCAAGTAGCACTTTCTTCATGGGAAGGGATCTACATTTGCAGAAACATGATGGGAGGAGTCTTTGGTAAGGATCCATGTCAAAGAGGGAAGCTTTTAGTTGATAGTAGCCCTACTCCAAAGGCCAACAATGCTGTCACTTGAGAGCTTGGATTACTTGTTGGAGTGTTCTCAAAGCCACTTCACAAGTGATATACTTTGGAGGCATGCAGGTGATAAGCATGAAGGATTAATGGAGGATATCACTCCTTAATACATTTTGACTCTCTTGTCTTGGTTGCAAAAACACAAGAAGAGGGATCTACATGCAATGTTTATGGGTTCTTATTTCATGCAATTCCATGCATATTCTTCATTGATGGAGGAGTCCACTTGGGAGGGCTTCCTAATGGATGTATATCAGAATTTGGCTAGATGCATAGCCCAAGAGATGATGAGATGGTTGGCACAACCACTCCCCTACTATGTTGCAGTAAGGGGGACTTTTCATTGGAGCCATTTCAGCTCGAAGGCCAAAGTACATGATGAGGGAGGTAAATTTTTGTGACATGTCTTGTACTCTCTTATCTTTATGAGCAGCATATCAGAACAAGAGGAATCCTTCCTTCTTGCACATTTTGTTTTGTTTTACTATGGTTCATTGCAGCAAAATGATGGCTATTTCAGTAGTGGTTTGTGGGGGAAAGCCACATAGTTTTGGTGTGCACCTTTGGCACCAAATTTTGTTTTCATGATCACATCTCGTAGGATGAATGTGGAAGCAAACAAGTGGCTGAAAAGACACTTGTTACTTTCTATTTTGAGGCAGGCCAATGATGCCCTATGCTGGTTCCATGCATGGGACCATATTTCACCTCCTTGCTCTCATAAGTTTATGCTTCCATATGTTGTTGGTGGAACGCTGTTCAAAGGAAGCATTGTTTTGGAGGAGGGAAAATAAATTGAATATTCCCATTGGGAGGGTGATTCTCCCTACTTTGCATTTTGTATGTTTCAGGAGAAGCAATGGGCAGCCCATGATTGCCAAACTTCATCTCTTTCCTTCATAAGGGAGGAGCTATTTGGAGAGCTAAATTTTTGAGGAGGCACTTCATGGTTTTTATGTTTGATGGGGTGGCTTGGGTCTCTTTGAAGACCATTTAATTTCAGCTATATATATCAGCAGAAGCATCATATGTATGATGAGGAGGGATAGACTCATTGGGTGGAAGTGCCCTTTGGGAGAGAAGACCTCCATTTCTTTTGCAACACATGCTCCAAGGGGAGTATGGAAGATGATATGGTCACCATGTGTAGCCATGTGTTTTTACCATGAGGTGGACCATATGTTGTTTGGATTCCATATGTGGATGAATTCCAACTCATCACATATGAGATGATTTGGGCCAGCTTGATTTGCAGTGTTGGAGGATAGGTCCTTGGGGATCTAGACTTCATCTTGCCTCTTGAAGGCAACACTATTGCAGCCCAAGTTCAGCTTTCACTCCACATTCATTATAAGTGGAGAAGAGGACAGCGTGGGGTAGGCTATGAAGCTTACCAAGCTCAGAAATTCAGCCCACCTATTTCTCATGAGCACAAGGTGGAGAAGCACTTTCAGGAGTTGCCTAGTTGGAGGGTGACTCATTTTGCTTGGTTGATTGCTTGAGGGATGGAGGAGTTACATGAGGCTATTTCAGATTCCATGCCTTGAGTACAATACTTTTTCAGTTCATCCTTGCTCATGCTTGAGGACAAGCAAGTTTTGGGAGGGGAGGACTGTAATGTTCCAAATTTTTCAATAAAGTATTTGGAACATTAATCTTTCTTTTATTTTAATAAAAGGAATAAAATGGGTGAGGGAACCCATGTAGAAAATTAATAAACACTCCTAAGGTGCAAAAAGTTACTTAAGTGGCTTAAGATAGAAGCCCAAGTGTGAAAAGGGCCAAAAGCAAGTGAGCTATACCATGGTTGACCAAATTCAACAACGTACCCTAAGAGGGGAAGCATGTACAAGAAGATTTCATAGTTGGAGTGGAGGGAAAATTGAAATGAGAGAAACACTAATGTGAGTGGGGTCCATGCATGCTTTGCATAAAAGATGAAGGAGAGTCATTGTGGAGATCATTCTTGGAGATTCTTGGAGATAGAATTCGAATTTGAAGCTCTCTTCAACTTTGTGCTGCTTAGCACAAGAGGGATTCCTGTTTAGCAATTCCCTTCTCTTCCATGGGAGGCCATGGAGAGATTGTTCTTCATCTTCCTCACATCATGGCTTGAGGCCAAAGCATTCATCTTCAGCTACTGTGTTATTCTTGCAGCAAGAGAACGTTGGAGTTGCTGGTGTTGCAGTGAGGGACCTCCATCATCTCACTTCCAGAGTTGTTCTATAGAGGAGAGGCCATCTCTTTCTCTAGGAGATCAGCAAAGGAGATCCCGGAGCTTCTATTGCCGATTTTGGCATTGTGCCATATGTTTTCTCTCATGCCCAGCACAGTCTCCTACCCATACAACATTATTTTCAAAGCTGGCTTGCACAAGGGATTCATTTTGTGCACTAGTGAGTGAAATATTCAGTAAGGGGATAAGCCCCTTTACTTTGGAGATCACTGGAGGAGGTATCATGGTTTATTGTAACATCTACTTCCTTCTCCTATCTTGTATTATATTTGAGTTGTAGCAGCTACACTGCAACTCTGGGATTTTACTGTTTTACGTATTTTAGCCAATCCCTTGGAGGATTGTTATAATAATGTTTTCTGGGGTTGAGATCTTTCTCCCCCATATTTATTTGAGCTCTTATTGCTATATCATCATATGTAAATCAGTTTGCAGTCATTTTTCCCTATGGATTTCGCAATTATAGAGTAGTTGGGTTTATGCAGCAATGTATTCTCTTGCTTATGTACATTTTCCTTAGAGGCTGATTTTCACTCACCTTGAGAGGTCTTTTCCTCAAGGATCTTGTATATTATTTTCTGCTACACTTTATGTATCAGATTTGTACTCTTCTGTCATTATATGATGCATTCTTTCACTGTTGTTCATATTGAAGTTTTCATGCTACTGAAGATTCTCTCATTGAGCATAATTTCAGTACACTTGTTGGTGGGAGATCTGAATAACCTCCTTAGGGTTATTTATTTGGGCTTATTTTCTGAAAGGAGTTTGTATCAGATATGTCCCAAGGCATCCCAGTATTGGATTACCTTATTTTCACATGGGCTTCCTTATACAGTGTCCCCATAGACAGTTGTTGCAGAAATTCCTTGAAGGGAATTATTAGCTCTTGAAAAGTTCTATTGGTAGACTATGCTAGTGGGCCAGGTAGCCTTTGGATATCATTCTTCCTTGTGAAGATGACATATCCAGTAAATGCCCCAGCAGTCAATCTCTGAAATAGTTCAGTGTTGATTGTTAATACTCCCAGAGGTGGAAAATAGGAATATCTCAAGATATTCCCCGACATTGCAGAAATTTTCCCATTTGGGACATTACATCACCAAGGAACGAATATTTTTTCATGTTATCACACATTGTAGTTCCCCTTATAACTTCGATATGGAGGCATAAATGGTGTAAAACAAACAAAATGTGCTTCATAAGAATGAAACAAATTTATGGAATGATTTTTTATTATGTTCAAGGACAAGCTATCCTAGAATTTTTATCCTTCAGAGGCTTAATCACCTATTCTTGGATATATGTTTTCAAATATAGAGGAAGGAAGAAGACAACCTCAATGGTGGTGGAATTATGTTTGGAATTTTAAATATCCTGGTAAATCTCAATTGTTTATGTGTTTTTTTATTTATGAATAGAGTATTAACTTGGGACATATTATAAAAGAGGAATTGGGGAGCTTGGATGTGCCATTTTCAAACTCAATGAGGAGACAAGTGGTCATTTGATAATGGATTATGACTACTCAAAATAAGTGTGGCAAGAAGTGGAGGTATAAACAATTTGCTTGAAAAATGTTTAGTCATGAGATTATATTGAAGTAGGTTTGACGAAATAGGCAAGGAATCAACAAACAAAGGATTTTAAAGCTCTTCTATAATTAGTGTTGTAGGGAATATGGTTGGTTAGGAACTTTTTGATTTTTGAAAAAATTACATTCCTCCAATAAAGTGTGCAACCATTGGGCCTAGAATATTTATTCATATGGGTGAATGCATGAATATGGGTTACACTTTTAGGCCAAATGTGGCAATGAATTTTCAAGTTTTCCTCTTTTATTGAATTTCAACCCGCACATTAATATAATCATTGTGAATTTTGATTAAGATTAAAAACACAATATGTGGAGAATTATGTTGTTTTCCTAATCATTTTTTTGCAAAAAAAATTAGTGTCGTACAAACTCTCAATTTTCCATTAAATGCTATATATGTCCTTGCAAAATTTCGCAAAAATTAAGAGGTATGCATGTGTTCACATAGCATAACTTAGTCTAAAATGTGTATTTTTGCTAAATTATATATAAGAGCATGATCTATGTGGAGAGACCTAAGTTTTTCATATAAAAAAATATTTTTTAGGCAAAATTATATTTTTTTTATTATTTTTTGAAGTTGGAAAAGTAATATTTCAATTTCATTTTGGAAGTTTTTTTATTATTGTTCACGTAAGATTTTTTCCAACTCTTTAAATAAATTGAAAAACTAAGAGTACCCTTTTGCAGAGGACTCGTAAACAAAGATAGTGGTATTTTTTGAAAAAATTTCATTGTGTATATTTTATGTTATTGATTTTTTATTCATCCCTTTTGAAACGGTGCAGAAAATTTTCAAGCATTATGTTTAAAAGAAATTAGATGAAAAATATCATATCCATTCTAAAGTGTCAAGTTCATATGCCATTAGATAAAGGATTCTTCCAGGAATCTAACATGATCAACTTAGCCACTTAAGGACAAATTTTTCCCTAAATCCGCTAGGGTACAAAATGTGGTTGCAAAGAAATGTGCATAAGGGGTGCAAAAACTGTGATTTTTAGGACCTCAAGAGCCCAATCAATTGAGCGCTTCAATTCAAAATTCAAATTTCTCGACCGAGCTTAAAGAAACCCTTGATCGAATTGTATAAATTGTTAACTAGTGGCTCGATCAAGCCATTAAAATCATAACTTGCCAACCTCCTAAAAACCTTTATTAATAGGCTTGATAAAAAAATATAACTCGAATGAGCCTTAACTCTCAATCGAGCCTACGATTGTGTGTGGTGTTGGTATGGTAAGAGAGCTAGGGTTTTCCTTTCTGCAACAACGCTTCTACAACGGCGTTGTACCTGCCGACAAGCCTACGTTTAGGACTCAGTAGTCAGGAAGCACGGGCGCCCTGTCGTTTCTGAGCATGGGCCATGGCTTCCACGACGGGGGGAGGCACTCATCTTCACCCTACCAAAGATTCTCAGAACAAAGGAGATGTTGCACGGGATGGGCACATTCCTGCCACGGAGGAAACGCACCCAAAAGACGATCTGACCAACTTGCAGGCCTCTGAATCCCCTCGGATTCCTACGGCCACTGCTTCAGTATCTTGCAAACCCATTGCTGCAGAAATACCAAAGATCGACCTCCCGAGTCATCATATAAATGCTCAGATCCAGTATATGAAAGACCATGCGCTCATCGGGAAGTTCATTGGCTTCGGGCCAAAAGAGAAAGCACTACAAGGATGGATAGCCACTAAATGGAAGCCCAAAGGCTATATTCGCTTCCTCTAGAGTATTGGGATGAGGAGTCGCTCACAACCATCGACAGAGGTTTAGGAGAATTCATTAAAAATTTTGAGGAAACCAAGCTTCGACGATACACCTCTTATGCGAGGATATGCATCTACATGCAGCTGGATAGAGCACTTCCGGACGCGGTAAGTTTATTTCATGATGACTTTGAATGGATTCAACCCCTTGATTATGAGAACGTGCCTTTCAGATGCCGAAGATGTCATGCTCATGGACATCTGTTCAAAGACTGCCCTCTAAACATTGAAGCCAAGAACAAAGATGCAGCTGATAAATCGGAGGTAGATGGATTTACTAAGGTCCCCAGCCGAAAGAAGCACCACAAAAAGCCCCCTTCTGGCCACAAATTCTCCAGCACCCAAGCTACTGCTCCCTCTACCAGCAATATTTTTGAAGCCCTGGCCCATTCAGACCCCTCTGATGGTCCCAACCCTGCTTCCCCTGCTCATTCTCTTAGCCATATTACTCTTGTTGCTCCCCTGAACTCCGCTCACCCTTCACCCGATCCCGCCTTCCATGAAAAAGGAGTATTCATGAATCACAAGCTGCCCCTCGAATCTACCTCGGCCGATGTTAAATCCATAGGAATGGAGGTTGAAAATGCCCCGCTTAACCCCTCCCTCACTACTCCTGAAAACCCTGAGAGCAGTCAGCTCAGCCTCATGGATGAAGACTCTGAGGGATTTGAACTGGGAGAACTAGATCTACCAAGTATAGAAGATGCTTGCATTCGAAAGGATTTTGATAATATCAAGCCTAGCCAGATAGATACTCTGGAGGTTATGCTATCTAAAGCACAGCAGCACAAAAAACTAGGGATTCAACCAGGAAGTCACTGGGATGGGCTAAAAATTATAAAAGATTCAAAGAAGAGAGGCAGGAAACCAGATTGGCAACGTACCATCATGTTAGGGTAAATTTTGGTGGAGTCAAGTCGATACCCCAAGCTCACAAGATTCTACAAACCCCTTCCCAACGTTTCCCCATGAAGCTCATATCATGGAATGTAAGAGGGTTGAACAGCCCCAGGAAGTTCAAAATGATCAAGAATATGATACAGCAAGAAATACCGTAGCTCATCTTTCTTTAAGAAACCAAATGCAATTCTGAGGCCTTTGGAAAAATCCTCTCTAAAGCCTGGCCCAATAGTCATTCTGTTGTAGTTGATGCCTCCGGATTCTCCGGATGGCTAGCCATAATATGGGATACGCAAGCTCTTGAGCTTGGGGACTTCCATGCAGCTCATAATCTCATCCAAGCCTCTTTTCATCTCATAGGAACCAGTATCCATGGTTACCTTTCTAATGTTTACTTTCCACAAGATCTGGAAAGCAAGACTGCGCTTCTGAACACGATGGAAGTTCTCAATTCCAATAGAACACATCTTTTATGGATTTTAGGGGGAGATTTCAACATGATAACTAAGCTGGAAGAAAAAACTGGAGGGCATGCGAGGCTGGAACTGGATAGCGCTCATTTTAGGGACTTCATAAGCAGAAGTTGGCTGATTGATCTTCCCTTTACCAATGGGATGCACACATGGAACAATAAAAGATCAGGCAGTCATCACATTTCTTCCAAATTAGATAGATTCCTAATCTCTGATAACGCCATCCACATGGGAGGGGACATCGCAGCTTCTATTCTGCCCATTACAGGCTCAGACCACTGGCCCATTGCTCTTCAATGGCAAAGGCCCAATCAACATTTAAAGCGGCCGTTCCGCTTTGAAGCCTTCTGGCTTGATCATCCCTCCTTCAAGGACATGGTCCATAACACCTGGAAAAGCTTCATCCCTCCTCAAGGATCCAAGATGTTCCAATTCTAGCAAAATCTCAAGTTCCTAAAATCTCAAATAAAGAATTGGAACCACTCAGTTTTTGGGAACATTTTTAAGGAAAAGAAAGCCCTCGAACTTAAAATGGCAGAGATTCAACTGGAAATCATCAGCAAAGGAAGATCGGAGAGCCTCAATAGCCAGGAACAAACACTTCAGCAGTAGCTGAATGAAAGATATCGGCAAGAGGAAATTTTATGGAGACAAAAATCCAGGGTTCGATGGCTTAAGGAGAGTGAGCGCAATAAAAAATTCTTCCATCGCTCCACTATACAAAGAATAATGACCAATCATATCAGCCACATCACAAATCAGCAAGGGGAGAAGCTGGAAAATCATGAGGACATGGAGCGTGAATTTTTGGATCACTTCAGAAGCGTGCACCAAGAACCTCAGCTCGGTAGGCAATCAACTATTGACCAAATCACCCATCTCATCCCAAATTCAATCACGGAGGAACACAATCAGATGCTGCTAAGACCCATTTCCTTACAGGAGGTCAAAGCAGCTCTAGCACAAACTAAAATTGGCAAGGCTCCTGGACCGGACGGATTCACTTCAAATTTTTTTCATCATTTTTGGGAACTCATCAAGCTGGAAGTTTGGCATCTTGTTGAAGAATCGAGAACCATGCATTGGCTACTCCCTTCCCTCAATGCTACATTCATAGCCCTGGTTCCAAAGGAGGACCAACCGAGTAAGCCTAAAAAATTCTGGCCCATTGCTTTATGCAATGTGATCTACAAACTCATTTCAAAAGTTATTGCCAATCGCCTCAAGCCCCTCTTACCAATGCTCATCTCTCCAAAACAAACCGGATATGTGGAAGGTCGGAAGATCCTAGATGGGATCATTTTAACTCACAAATTCATCCACTCCTTAAAGATCAGCAGAAAATCAGGTATGCTCCTCAAAATCGATCTGTCTAAGGCTTTTGATAAATTAAGTTGGACCTATATTCAGAGGATCCTGGGGGCTTTTGGATTTAATCACTTGTGGATAAGATGGGTCATGAACCTTATTTCATCCACCTTTTACTCCATTATGATCAATGGAATTCCTTCTCCACCTTTCTCTCCATCTAGAGGCATTAGACAAGGAGACCCTCTGTATCCCTTCCTTTTTGTGCTTATGGCTGAAGGCCTTGGACGTCTCATCCAAAATGCCTCTCATGCTCAAATTCTGAAAGGAATCTCTCTTCATGGCCTCCCTCCTACTACCCACCAACAATTCGTGGATGACAATATGCTCTTTGGTCATCCCTCTGCGCAAGAAGCTCGAGCTTTCAAATCCTTATTGCAAACCTTTTCTGAAGCCTCGGGCACCACTGTTAATGCTGCCAAATCTCAAATATTCTTCTTCAACACCCCTTCTACCACTCAAACTAGCATAGCCCGAATCTTAGGCTTCTCCATCACCTCCCTCCCTGCCAAATGCTTGGGAGCTCCCTTAATTGATTCAGCCATCAAACATTCCTCTTGGAACATCTTGCTTGAGAAGCTTGAAGCCCGTCTTTCCTCCTAGACTTTCAGAGCCCTAAACATGTTCAGTCGACTTGTTCTCATTAAATTCATCCTTCAGTCTATTCCTCTTTACCTTTTCTCTGTCTTGGCTGCCCCGAAATGGGTCCTTAAGCAAATAAAATCTTTACAGCGCAAATTCCTGTGGGGATCGTCTGGACAAAACCGGAAGTGGGCTCTTGTCAATTGGAATACTGTTTGCACCCCCAAAGAATCTGGTGGCCTCGGTCTCAGGGACCCTACTCACAGCAACATTATCATGGGGGCCAGGATGTGGTGGAAATGGACCTCAAATCCAAACACGCCATGGGCAAAACTCTGGACTGCAAAATATGCCAACAATTGGCCTCCTGAAGAACTGATCCGACTCTTCCCTAAAGCCCCCGGGTCTCTTATATGGAATGCCGCCAAGCAGCACAGTGATATGATTCAACAACGCAGCTTTTGGGAAATTCAGAATGGTGATACAGCTAGATTCTGGACGGACGCTTGGCAACAACAACCAAAACTCTCAGAGATCCTCAATCATCTTCATAGGGACAATATCAGGTTCCAACAGGAAGACCGTTTCAATCAACACTGGCTCACGGAGAATGTCAATGGCTACAGGCAATGGAAGCAGGCTACACTCATTGCTCCTAGCACTCAGGATGACATCACAGCTACCATCAACGCTGAAATAAAACAAAGAAGGATCATATGGACAGAGGATCCAGATGTTCTTAGATGGGGTCATTCCCCTAAGGGGTTTTTCTCCACCAAGGAAGCCTACTCCCTTCTCCTTGCCTCTTCCAATCCTCGTGATCCTATCTGGCATCGTGTTTGGGCTCCTGGCATATGGCCCAAAGTCTCAACTTTCCTCTGGCTTCTCAGTCATAAAAGGATTCTCACCTGGGATAACTTGATCAAAAGGGGATTCATTGGGCCTTCTTAATGCCCCAATTGCAAACAAAGCACTGAGTCTGCTCAACATCTAATGATTTCTTGCAATCTGGAAAACACTCTTTGGGAGAAAGTCTGTTTCCGTTTTCAAAAAAGTAAACCCATCAAATATTTAATCCACCACATTCGCTTCTGGCCCATGAATCCCTTTTCCAGTGCTCTTCTTAATACTCTGTGGACTCTTATTCCAGGCCTCATTTTTTGGACGATTTGGAAGGAACAGAACAAGAGAGTTTTCAAAAACCAGTCCTCGCCTATAGAGATCATCTGGAACACCTTCTGTAGCAACCTTCAAGAGACCCTTTCTCTTATCTCCTGGAAAGAAGAGGACATTCCTTCCACGCCTAAGGAACATGCCATCTAGGAGAATTAGCAACTCAAAATTAGTCTTATCTCATCCACTCCTGCTAGAAATAATTCTCAGATTCCTATCAGATGGTCTCCCCCCCCCCTCAGGAGTTGTCAAACTAAATTTTGATGGGCCCTCTAAGGGAAATCCAGGGAGTACTGGATTTGGGGGAATCTTCAGGGACTCTAAAGGAACTCCACTTGTCATTTACTTTGGCCATCTCAGATGGGACACCAACAACTCTGCGGAGCTTGAAGGTATCTGGCAAGGTATCTGCTTAGCTCAACGCCACCACCTCTTTCCACTTGTCGTTGAGGGAGATTCCCAAGTTCTCATCAACGCGGCTCAACATCTCCTAACAGGCTCCGTTCCTGTCAAGATATCCACTTGTTGTAGATTAGCTACTAGGCTGGAACTGATGGAAATTTGGCTCAAAAGTCATAATGCCATTTCCTTCTCTCATATCAGGCGTGATGGCAACAAAGTCGCTGACTTCCTTGCCAATATGGGAGTGGAAAGCTCTAATAATTTCATCCATGGACCGCTCAACATCATCAATGAAGAAGCTAAACTTCAGGAATGCAGCACTCTCGTGCAACAGGACTCCACAGCGTCGGATGCAGTTGCCTCCAGCTCATGATGGGACTCTCGTCCCTCAACGCCTCTCAAGGCAGTCCTTCTGGGCAGGCCATCTGGCCTCCCACACTTGCATTTACAGTGGCATTCAAGTCGCCACCCCATGCCACCTTAATTTCTCTCTCTGGAATCGTCTTCGCAGCGTGCCTTTCACTTGTTTCATCACGGCTCCTGGCATGGATTGGCATCATTTGCATGGAGTTTTCCCCGTCTGCTCTGCTATTGTGTTTCATCGAGCCTCATGTCCGTCTACCTACGTGGAGCCTAGTGCTCAAACGTAGACAGGCCGACGGTGTGAATTGTTATGTTGTCTGGAGACCACCCCGGAATTCCATTACTTGCACAGTCAATTCTATTTTTCAAATTCGTTGTATAGTTCTTTTGGCCTGCCATAGTCTCTGCTCTATTTCCCATCTCATCTGCCTTCTCCCTCCGCCATCTCATGCGTTGCCACAAAGGCTCCAGTCGTGGCAGAGCTCATTGAGCTCCCTCGTCTCCCGCCTCTGATTCCTCATCAGATGATCTCTCCTATCACTATTCCTCGGATTCTAGAGGTCGCAGGGGCAGACCTCGTGGCCCCCTCTCTACGCCTCCCTCTGTGCGTCCTCCGTCTCCTTTTTTCCTCGCCCAAGTGCCTCCGGACCACCCTTCTGCAGCTCCGTCCGTTCCTCACTTGTTCTCTTCTCCCTCCCTTCGCCAGTCCTCTCAACGTGCAGAGTTTACCTTCGACTGTATGTTTGAACGACCGGTCCTCAGAGCTCACGTCATGGTTACGGTTTGTGAAGAATCTTCCCGCTTGGTGCCATCTACGTCTGCTATGCCTGGTCCCTCAGTCGCTTTCCATGGACCCACTGCACCTTGCCCAACACCTGCAGAATTCGCCAAGGATTCCTTGGCCCATTTAAATTTGGCCCCAAATGTTTCTACACATGTCCAGAATATGGAAGGCGTGGACAAAGACAAGATGCCTTCCTCAGCTGATGAAGGGAGGAGCAGCGACGAGTTTGGTTGTAGGATTGTTGAAGAACCGCCCTCCTCCACAGATGCACAGTAATCAAAAGATGCCACAGAGGTTTTTTTTCTCCAGGTGCAAGGTATTTATGCTATTTCTGGTTTTCCTGCTTTTTATCCCTCTGCTTGCAGAGTGGCATGCTATCTTTTTGATATTTTTGACAAACTGTTTGAATGTAACGTCGGTTTCCCTTTCGAGGGCGGCGAATCTTAATCTAAATGGAATGGTTTCCCCACTGTGGGCAGTCCAAACTATGAATTTTCATGGTAGTCAAGCCCTGTGCTTAGGCTTCCATAGCTGAGACAGAGGCAGTCTTGTACTTTTATGTTAAATATCAATAGATTTAGTGTTACTTAGAAAAAGAAAAAAAAACTCTCAATCGAGCCTTTAGCTCAGATTACAAAGAGGCTTAATCAAGCTATTTTTAAGCGCCTCAACAACTAATCTGAAAACGTGAGAGCACATAAAACTTGCAATAATATACTTTCACTTGATTGTAAGGGCTTATTAATTTAAGTTACAATTTTATCGATATACATGAAAATTTCATCATAATATTGTAACTGAAAACCACATATAAAACAACATATTCAAGCATGGAGAAAGAGTAGCATCAAAACAAATATGATAACGGAGTTTATCTCCTCCACTGGGATATATCTTCATATTCACCTCGAAAGGTCGAATCACTTTTATTTTATTTCTTCAAAGAGGAATTCAGACAATGGTCTATCAAAAAGGGTGGCCAAACCTAGAACTGTTTTCTATTATCAAAAAGACTTCAAGAATTGTACATACAAATAATTCCTCTAAAAGACCTCTTGAGCTCTCCAAGCTCTCAAAATATTTCTAAAAATGAATAATCCAAAACTTCTCTAAAAACTCTCTCAAGCTCTCTAGCCAAAAACTCTCTCTAACCAAAAGAGAACTTACAACTTTTTGAGATCCATAAAAAAGGAGAGAATATATTATTAGATCCGCATTCCAAGGAGAGAATAACTATTTTGATCCATAAACATAGGAACTTATGAGATTCTTAAGGATAAAATATCTCAACTTCAACAAACTTGGACCTTATCCACATTTTTAAGGGAAACAATCCTATGAAAATCTCAACTCCCACTTGAAATTAGGAAAATGGTCTGTGATGTGGATTCTCACATTTAATCAATTTCATTTATTGAAACATACATGAGCACATTGAACATGATATTCTCATGAAATTTTAAATAACTCCACCTTTACCAATATTCCCTTGAACTTTTCCTTGGCTTGATACTCTTTGGAAATTGGAGTCAAGATCCTCATAGATTATACCTCCCCACGGAGGAAATATTTTGATCCACCAAAAGCTCGAGGAGTTTAAAATTGATTCTGATATCATATTTTTTTCTTCTTCAAAATCTACTTTTTCTTACGACTTCTTGAACCATGACCCGCAATTCTTCCCTTTGTGTACAACTTCTTGCAATAGACATGTCACTTTGAAAAATGTGTCTGCAATTGAATTGATTCATAACTTCTCAGATAAGTTGGTTCATATGCATCATATACAACTCCAATGTAGCATAAATGTGTGAAAGAAGGAGAACTTTTTCAAATCTCATCACAAAATATTTTAGTTTGTGCTCCACCTTAAGTGAAACTGTGGCCATAGTTGTTTCTTACAAATGCCAATGTAAAATTTTCTTCGAATTCAAGTGACAGGAATGCTAGTACATTCCTGAAATTATCTAGAAATTTTTTTTTGACCCCAATATAAACCACCTCATCCAACGGTGAATCGTCCCCTCTACAATGAATTCCAGGTGAAAGACACAAATCTTCCTTACGCTGAGCACTCATACCAACACTTATCCATCAACAAATGGTGAAATCAAAAACTCACATGGTTCACTCTTGAATCCAACGAATGAAGAAAAATTGGCATTCATTTACTACAAATTTTCACCTGATTTTCCAACAGGTTCATGAAGGAATGCATCAATCATGGAATCTTCATTAACTGAGAGCATAATCCCTATAAAAAAACAAAAAAATGACTGAATTCTTCTCTAACACCACAAACCATCCCAAAAATATAGACAATGTATGCATTAAAAAAGTAAATGGACCCAACATTGTGATAGAATGGACCCAATAATTGTGATGGAAAACAAACTCCATTCTACATGGATCAATGATAACACAAGGCACATAATATTCCCATCAAAATTTTGGAATATAACTGAAACAATCCATTGTCATCGATTCTACCAAATGTTGTTTCCCCTCCATGATAGAAAGTGGCATCATTGATTGAATGTTGTGAATTGATCCAATGTATAATAACGTGGACTCGGGTCTATGTTGTTGAATACCAAGGAGTATTCCCTTTTAATCGGTATTTTCTTCATTTGGGTCGTGTTCCAACACAACCCCTAGTACAACATTGTCCACTCCCTAGAACGTGCCAATGGACAACCCCGAGAACTCAAACTTCTCTACTAGACGTTTTCCTCAACCCCGGAATAGTTCCATGCAGCTGAGAGAGGGATGATGGCATGAATTCATGTAGGAAATCCTTAATGAAGCAACAACAACCATCTAAATATTTCATCCTCAACAATGATTGTAAACTCAATGTTTTTCTACTACAATTCGTGTGGAATTTATCGATGATTTTTTTATGCAGACCAGTTCTCTTTTTGGGGTGAAGTTAGCATACCGATTTCGTTACTCTAATAATAACATGGAACATGGTACATGTGGTAAAACCTTGGGATTTTTGAAATATTAAAGTCACCTGCTAGCCTTTGATCAGGAAGAAAAGAGTACAAAGGCAACAACATCAGAGATTGAGTGCACAGCACTATGTATTAAAGAAGAATGGGAAAATTGTAAGGACGAATTTAATTGTTGATGGGCCGCAGCCACAATTGCAGAGGAGAATTTAATTGGTGATGGGCGTAGCCATTTGTTCCAGAGGAATGAAGACTTTCATAGTTTAAAACTACGGAAGAGAAGATTTTAATTAAAAACAGTCATTTCGGGCTTTTAAGCCCTCAACAACCAGAATGAAGAAATTTGTTTTAAAGCAGCGGAAGCTCTTTAATTTTTGAAAGGGAGGACAAGTGGTCCCCACCACTTAAATTCCAATCAGAATCGCAAGTTAAACTTGCAGTGTCTTGTTGATGTGAAGACTTGTGATGCGATGTAATCGCAATCGCAAATCGCAGTATATATATGCTTCAAAGTCCAAATGTCTTGTAGATGTGGAAGAGTTCTGCAAGCATAACGTTTTTATACAACCAACCCTTATTTTATATAATCGCCCCCCACCACATCCGAGGCCCGTGGGTCCACAGACCACACGGCACAATATAATACAATCGTAAAGTTTTAATCGGCGGTTTTTTGTTTATGCCCCGATCGCATTAACCAAAAGGCCGACCCGATGGAGTTATGCGACAGAGCTCATTTGCCAATCGCATCCGCTTCTGAATCGCAATCGGAATCTCTTTTGATTTGGGCCCGATTTCACTTTGGTGTGACGGACCCGATCCAGAATTCAAGTGCAGTTTATTTGTTAAATCACGTCCGGTCACCAATCGCAATCGGAACTTTCATATGGCTCATTTGTTTTATTGAAGTTCCAGACCCGACGCACGATTATATGGCGGATTTAATTTTGATCCATCACATTCGACTTGCAATCGCAATCGGAACTTTTTGTTTGGTGCATTTGTTTTATTTAGCCGCGGACCCGATGGTTGTTATACAATGTATTTAATATTTTAATCGCGCGTTCAAAGCGCATTTGTTATGTGGGGCCGGCAGTATTTTAATAGATTAGTTTTAAAAGTATTTTAATATAAATTTTGTAATGTTTTTAATATGCGCGAAATATAAAAACAAAAGGCCCGAGAGCCTGTAGGGATTATGTATTGAAATGTTTTGTTTTAGCACAACAGCGCGAGAAATAAAAAAAACACAGCAACGTATATTTTGAGAGAGACAGAGAAGTCATTGTGTGTACTGTGTGATAGCAGCAGTCACTATTTTTGGTTATCCCTCTGTTAGAGGAATAATTTGTAACAGTTTTTGAAGAAATAGAAGTTTGTTTTCAGAGTTGAAACTCTGTCTCCTGTCAAGAAATTTTAATATTTTCTCTGTGTTGAAGAGGGGAGTTTTATTCTCCATTCATTGTTCTGGAATTTTCAAATATTCCAACATGGTATCAAAGCTAGTTCAGGCTCTTTGAAGATTTCAAAGAAGCTAAAAGAAGAAGAAGACTTATTGCAGCATTTCTCCAGTAGTGTGAAATCTCAACAGAAGTCAAAGTTCAGGTATTTCTCAAAGAAAATAGAGTTTTTGTTTTTGTTTAAAGGAGTTTGTTCTTTCAGAGAAGGAAAGACAGTTTGCTTAAGTTCTGAGTTTAGTTTAAAAGCAATGGCTGGACCAAGCACTGGTATGAATATTGGAAATGTTCATCTTCCACAATTTAATGGAAATAATTATGATTATTGGGCCATTACCATGAGAGCCCTGTTTGTCTCACAAGACTTATGGGAGTTTGTAGAAGATGGTTTTGTTGAACGAGCTGATGAGCAGGCTTTTAATTCCTTAACTCAAGCAGAGAAGGATATATTGAAGAGAAATAGGAAGAAAGACTCTAAAGCTCTCTTCCTATTGTATCAAGCAGTAAATGAGAGTGTGTTTCCGAGGATAGCAGCAGCTAAGAAATCCAAGGATGCATGGGAAACTCTGAAAGTAGCCTATCAAGGTATGGAAAAAGTGAAGACAGTAAAATTTCAGTTGCTGAGGAGATATTTTGAAACTCTCTGCATGAAAGAGTCAGATAATGTAGAAACATTTTTTACACATGTTATTGGGATTGTAAATCAGATAAGGTCCCATGGAGAAACTCTTGAAGAAAGAAGGATTGTGGAGAAACTTTTGAGGAGCTTACCCTCAAAGTTTGATGTTATTGTTACCACCATAGAAGAGACCAAAGATCTCTCAAAGTTCACAGTAGATGAACTTCATGCCTCACTAATAACTCATGAACAGAGATTGAGCAGAGATGAAAACTCATCTCTAGAGCACGCCTTCAAGACCCAGATGCCTTCAGGAAGAGGAAGAGGTCGAGGCAAAGGAAGAGGAAGAGGAAGAAGCCAAAACAGAGGTGGAAGGGACAGTCCTTCACATTCACATGGAAGGAGCAACAGTCAAAATCAGAGCCACGGCCAATGCAACGGCCAACAAGGTGGACACCAACACCAACATGCGCATGGACAAAGGTATGACAAATCCAATGTCCAATGTCATTATTGCAAGAAATATGGGCACTATGCCAATGAATGTAGAAAGAAGAAAAATGACATGAAAAATAGGCAGAATGCTAATGTAGCAAAATAAGAAAAGAACCCAAGTAATGTGTTGTTAACATGTAATGTAGCACAGGATAGAGAAGACGATGTTTGGTTCCTAGATTCAGGATGTAGTAATCACATGACTGGAAATAGAGCAATGTTTGCCAATCTAGATGAAGAGATTAAATCAAAAGTAACCACAGGGACTGATACTAAGATCTTTGTAAAAGGAAAAGGCACAGTGAGTATTCGAGCAAGAAATGGTGAGCAAAAATTTGTTCCAGATGTGTATTACATTCCGGGTTTGAAGTGTAATATTTTGAGCATTGGGTAGCTCATAAACAAAGGTTACAATGTAATTTTCAAGGATGATGTGTGCACAATAAAATATATACCTCCAAGTAAGAAGATAATAGCTTAAATACAAATGACCAGCAATAGAATGTTTCCGCTCAAACTCAACACTGACCTGAAAGGAAAAGGAAAGAGCATTGCAGCTGTAACACAATAAGCCTTTGAGAAGGAAGCAAAAGATGAAAATTGGTTATGGCACCTGAGATTTGGACATCTCAATTCCGGAGGATTAAATTTGATGCACAGAAAAGGAATGGTAAGAGGTTTTCCATTGATTGAGAAGCCTAATAGCCTATGTGAAGGCTGCATCTTGGGAAAGCAACACAGAGAAAATTTTCCATCAGGGAAAAGCATAAGGGCGAAAGCACCCCTAGAGATCATTCACTCAGATTTATGTGGACCGATGCAGACAACATCAGTTCCAGGCAGAAATTACATGCTGACCTTCATAGATGATTTCACAAGAACAGTGTGGGTTTATTTTTTGAAATATAAGAGCGAAGTTTTTCAGAAATTTTTCCATTTTAAAGCTCTTGTAGAGAAACAGAGCGGGCTGCATATTAAAGTTCTCAGAAATGATAGAGGAGGAGAATATATATCAAAGGAATTTTTTGCGTTTTTGCAGAGAGAACGACATACACAAGTAGTTTACCACAAGGTACACACCGCAACAGAATGGAGTTGCTGAAAGGAAAAATCGAACCATAATGGAAATGGTGAGAAGCATGCTAAAGGCAAAACACTTGTCGAATGAGTATTGGGCAAAAGCATCAAACTGTGCTGTGTATATTTTAAATAGATGCCCTACAAAAGCTGTGATGAAAAAAGTTCCAGAAGAAGCGTGGAGTGGCAAAAAACAGGGAGTCACCCACATGAGAGTTTTTGGATGTGTGGCTTATGCACACATTCCTGATAAGTTGTGGAAGAAGTTGGATAGTAAGGGGGAGAAGTGCATCTTCCTTGGATATTGTGAAGATTCCAAAGGATACAGATTGTATAACCCATCCACAAAGAAGTTTGTGATAAGCAGAGATGTGCAATTTATTGAAGAGGAAGCATGGGATGGAAGCATTGAGAAAACAGTTAATGTTAAAAGTTGTTTATCTCATGATGAAGATGAAGAAGATGTGGTTGAAATTAACAACCCATCCATAGCACAACCTCCACCAACACAAGGACAGCAAGGGACACCTCAAGCAGCAGCGAGAAAACCCTTGAGAAGAAATGGGAGTGCATCTCCAAAAACACCACATGCAGTAGATTCGAGTTTTCCTTCAAGCACAACTACACCAGATGAAAGAGGAACAAAGTTTAGAAGTCTTAATGAAATTTATGCGCAAGAAGCAGCAAATGAAGGTATGAATTCCTTATTTTATTTGTATTGTCAATTTGATGACCCTAATCATTTTGAAGATGCTATTAAAGATAGAAAATGGATAGAAGCTATGGATGATGAAATTAATGCCATAGAAAAGAACAAAACATGGGAGCTGGTTGATCTCCCAGAAGGTAAAGAAGTCATTGGAGTTAAATGGGTCTACAAGACCAAAAGTAATGCTAAAGCAAAGATAGAGAGACACAAGGCCAAACTTGCTGTCAAGGGATACAAGCAGAAGCATGGGATAGATTATGAAGAAAATTTCACACCAGTTGCAAGAATGGAGACAGTAAGAGCAGTGTTGTCAATAGCAGCACAAAACAAATGGAAAGTATACCAGATGGATGTAAAATCCACATTTTTAAATGGTGTGTTAATGGAAGAGTTATATGTGGAACAACCTCATGGCTATGAAAATAAAGGCCAAGAGCACAAAGTGTGCAAGTTGAAGAAAGCTCTTTATGGGCTGAAGCAAGCACCAAGAGCGTGGTACAGTAGGATAGACTCCTATCTACTGGAAAATGGATTTGAAAAGTGTGAGGGAGAACCCACCCTCTACATCAAAGAAAAAGATGGTAAAATGCTCATTGTTGTTTTATATGTTGATGATCTAATTTTTACAGGTAATGATGATTACCTTATTGAAAATTTTAAAAAAGTTATGAAAGATGAATTTGAAATGATTGACATGGGTTTGTTGAGATACTTCCTAGGAATAGAGGTAGAGCAAAATGAACAAGGAATTTTTATCTCACGGGCAAAGTATGTGAATGAAGTTTTAGAAATATTTAATATGCAGGAGTGCAAAGCTGCAATTACTCCCATAGTAATGGGATTGAAGTTGAGTAAAGATGACAGCAGCAAGGATTTTGATCCAAGTTTGTATAAAAGCATAGTTGGCAGCCTCATGTACTTGACTGCAACTAGGCCGGATATTATGCATGCTATTAGTTTAATTTCCAGATTTATGGAGAAGCCAAAAGAAGCACATTGGCGAGCTGACAAAGAAATTCGAAATTGTATGTTAAAGAGACTAAAGATTTGGTATTTTATATGCAGCTTCAGAAAATTCAGAGTTAGTTGGATACACTGACAGTGATTGGGCTGGAAGTGTAGATGATCAGAAGAGCACTTCCGGTTATGTTTTTCATATGGGTTCAGGAGCCATTTCATGGGCTTCTAAGAAACAGCCGATTGTAGCATTATCTACAGCAAAGGCAGAGTATGTGGCAGCTATAGTAGCAGCGTGTCAAGCAATTTGGATGAGAAGGATGTTGGGAAGCTTATACCAAGAACAAGTAAAAGGGACAGTAATTTATTGTGACAATAGCTCAGCTATTGCATTGTCAAAGAATTCAATGTTTCATAAGAGAACAAAACACATAGATACAAAGTTTCACTATATCAAAGAATTGGTGAACAATGGAGAAATTGTTTTACAGCATTGTAAAACAGAGGAGAAATATGCAGATATTTTAACAAAACCATTGGGGTAGAAGACATTTGAATTTTTAAGAAAATGCTTGGGTATGATTGATAACCCAGCAACTGACTTTAAGGGGGAGTGTTGAAATATTAAAGTCACCTGCTAGCCTTTGAGAAGGAAGAAAAGAGTACAGAGGCAACAACAGCAGAGATTGAGTGCATAACACTATGTATTAAAGAAGAATGGGAAAATTGTAAGGACGAATTTAATTTTTGATGGGCCGCAGCCACAGTTGCAGAGGAGAATTTAATTGGTGATCGGCGTAGCCATTTGTTCCAGAGGAATGAAGACTTTCATAGTTTCAAAATACGGAAGAGCAGAGTTTAATTAAAAACAGTCATTTCAGGCTTTTAAGCCCTCAACAACCAGAATGAAGAAATTTGTTTTAAAGCAGCGGAAGTTCTTTAATTTTTGAAAGGGAGGACAAGTGGTCCCCACCACTTAAATGCCAATTGGAGTTGCAAGTTAAACTTGCAGTGTCTTGTTGATGTGAAGACTTGCGATGCGATGCAATCGCAATCGCAAATCGCAGTATATATATGCTTCAAAGTCCAAATGTCTTGTAGATGTGGCAGAGTTCTGCAAGAGGAACATTTTTATACAACCAAACCTTATTTTATATAATCTCCCCCCACCACATCCGAGGCCCATGGGTCCACAGACCACGTGGCACAATATAATACAATCGCAAAGTTTTAATCGGCGGTTTTTTGTTTATGCCCCGATCACATTAACCAAAGGGCAAACCCGATGGAGTTATGCGACAGAGCTCATTTGCCAATCGCATCCACTTCTGAATCGCAATTGGAAGCTCTTTTTATTTGGGCCCGATTGCACTTTGGTGTGACGGACCCGATCCAGAATTCAGGTGCAGTTTATTTGTTAAATCGCGTCCAGTCACCAATCGCAATTGGAACTTTCATATGGCTCGTTTGTTTTATTGAAGTTCCAGACCTGATGCATGATTATATGGCGGATTTAATTTTTATCCATCACATCCGACTTGCAATCGTAATTGGAACTTTTTGTTTGGTGCATTTGTTTTGTTTAGGCGCGGACCCGATGGTTGTTATACAATGTATTTAATAGTTTAATCGCGCGTTCAAAGCACATTTGTTATGTGGGGCTGGCAGTATTTTAATAGATTTGTTTTAAAAGTATTTTAATATAAATTTTGTAATGTTTTTAATATGCGTGGCATATAAAAACAAAAGGCCCGAGAGCCTGTAGGGATTATGTATTGAGAGCCTGTAGGGATTATGTATTGAAATGTTTTGTTTTAGCACAGCAGTGCGGGAAATAAAAAAAACACAGCAGCGCATATTTTGAGAGAGACAGAGAAGTCATTGTGTGCACTGTGTGATAGCAGCAGTCACTATTTTTGGTTATCCCTTTGTTAGAGGAAGAATTTGTAACAGTTTTTGAAGAAATAGAAGTTTCTTTTCAGAGTTGAAACTCTGTCTCCTGTCAAGAAATTTTAATATTTTCTCTGTGTTGAAGAGGGGAGTTTTATTCTCCATTCATTGTTTTGGAATTTTCAAATATTCCAATAGGGTTAAATTTCCTCCAACGCATATTTGTAACAAACTCCACCAAATCGGAGAACAAATCTCACCATGCATTACGTATTGGTTGGTTAAAATCGTTGACTGTGGCATTATTGGAATAATAGTTGGTAATTCCTCGTAACCAAATCCATTATAATGCATGAATCAATTCCATAACCACTGAAATCTGAAACTACTATTGATTCATAAATTTATTGATTATGTTCGATCAACATAATATAGGAACTGCCACATTGATTTTGTTGCCTTGAAATGTGGAGCCACCACCAACTGCTTCATTTGCAACAAATTTAATTAACTACGTTGCACATGGAACTCGTATACAACGTAGTCTCCATTTAACATGATCTCAGAAGATATGCATTGAAAATCATTGTTGACCCTGCATAGGCCACATAGTAATGTGGTCATATGCCACGAAATCTTCCCAAAAAAATGCTCACAAAACCTCGTTTGCATGCCATCGAATTATTAATCTCCCCACAAAAGAGTCGATCCTATTTTCACGTAGAACCATTTACAATAGATATTCCATAAATATGGAACCCAAATAGGAATGGAAACAACGCAATCAAAAAACACATTCCTCTTCGATGTATCAATTTTCTAACACCTTCACCATGCACAGAGCTTAAATATGTTTGCAGTCAATAACCATAGTGTTAGCACAAAAGAGGAATGCAAAGTAATAACTCATTTCCAATATGTTATTCTAAAAAATTAACATCAATATGTATATCAAGAATAGTACCAACATTGTACTTTCTCAAATGTATTTCTTTTCCACATCACAATTTTTGCACAAATTGACTTTTGTTAAATCATCAACATTCACACTTTTTCATGCATATTTAAATTTTATTTTCCATAACAACATTATTGTTTCAAAGGAAATACATATGCATGGTGTACAAAATCATTTAGATAGATATGTTGTCCATCAATTTTTAATTATGCAAAAATTCTAGCCATTTATCACTAATCCATGTAAAAGGATTTTTTTTCATCATGCTTTGCTTTGGGCATACTAACCACTTGTTCAAATTTTGCAGATTTATTTTTCTTTAGTGGATTGTGCACAAATTTTCTCTAAACTTGAGGATGATGATGTGGTTGAATCCTTTCGGATTTATCAGCCATGGTTTTCTCTTCATTTATACAAGGAGAAGGATCCATTTGTTATGGTTTGTTTTTTCTTGCCTAAAATTTTCAACCATAAAATTTATATTCCCAACGTTCTACAAAATAATGATTATTCAACCATAAACATGTTTGGAAGAGCCGTTAGGACTATACTTGGGATACTTCTTAAGTGAATTGTTATTTTTTTATTTTGAATTACTGATCCCATTCATTTCCTTGTTACCTTTTTTGTATTTTAAGCCAGTATGACTTCAATTATGGATGCAAATCCAAACAACGTGCCTAAGTATTATGTCCTTGTTTCTAGAAAAAGTAACATGGTACCCAAGAGATGCTATTGTTATGTTCTGATGTATATTTACTAGAAGAATACTCTACTTTGGATTTTTTCGAACATTCTCCCATTCCGCCATAACACATACCTTCAAAGCTAGATATTTCCTTTACTTCGACTAGATGGATAATTCCTTGGCCATTTAATCCAATGCCTCATCCCTTGTATCCCATCTTGGTCAAGATCTTGATACCTACACCTTTGGTATACTTCTCGAAGGCTACAAAAGAACTTAAAGAATTATTTTCAGGTAGTGAAACTGAATGTAGATGACTATTGCTTAGCTCATTTTTAGACTGAGGAAAAAACATCCTCATATAATATTTTTTATTCTTGAGATATCCTCCTTGGCTTATGATAGTTCTTCTTTCATCTCATTGGAATTTGTTGTTGATGAAAGTTTCAAAACATCACCCTCATCGTGTGAAAAAATTATACATATTTTGTCACCTTATATCTGAGAGGAACTTCCTATACTTGACTCTTGTTGATGCTTAGCCAACATGTCCTCCTTAGCTTGTAGCTCAAGTTGTAATTCTTGTATAATGTCTGCGAGGAATTCTCCATGATTCTCCATTTCGTGTTTCTCCTCTTTCGATATTTGAAGACATTTTCTTAACTATACATTCTTTGATTGAATAGTCTGATTGATCTTTTCAATTTCACGAAGCCATGCTTGTTTTGATGCTTTCCCCATGACTTACCACAATCCCTACAAATTTTTAAACCAGACTCTAATACCAAGTGATCTGAAAACTTGAGAGCACATAAAACTTCCAATAATATGCTTTCACTTGATTGTAAGGGCTTATTAATTTCGGTTACAATTTTATCCATAAACATGAAAATTTCTTCAAATTTTGTAACTTAAAACTGCATATAAAACAAAATAGTCAAGCATGAAAAAAGAGCATCATTAAAACAAATATGATAATGGAGTTCACTTCCTCCACTGGGCTATATCTCTAGATTTTCCTCCAAAGATAGAATCACTTTAATTTTTCTTTCTTCAAAGAGGAATTTGTGCAATGCTCTATCAAAACAGGTGGCCAAACCTAGAACTATCTTCAACTATAAAAAATACTTCAAGACTTGTAAATAAAAATAATTCCTCCAAAAGACCTCTTGAGCTATCAAAATATTTCTCAAAATGAAGCTTTTAAAACTTCTCCAAAAACTCTTTCAAGCTCTATCTATCTAAAAACTCTCCACTGATTCAGATTTATGTAGGAATGCAAAAGAATACACATATAACCATAAATACAAAGATGCAATGGAAATAACACTTCATTTCATTAATATCAAAGAACTAAAATTTTCTTACAGACAGAATGGAAATAAATTAGCTAGGGTGCTGGTAGCTTATCTTTGAGAAGAGATGTGGTGGATACAAGCCTCTAAACTATGTTACAATGAGGCTCGAGGGCCTATTTATTATTGAGAAACAATGGAAAACCCTAAACATCCAAATAACTAACCCTAGGAGATGAAGCACCAAAACTATGGGCCCTGCTTGGGTAAATTGGTACATCAACTTCTTGGGAATGTAACTTTTGGCATACGATCTCAGTTTGATGTGCACCATACCTTGTTCGAAAGATCTATCCGATGACTACAACTTTCGAGTGAGCAACATCGGTCCATTGACCCATGTTACACATTGGTCCATGGACCTATGTTGCTCTCGGTTTTTCCAAAAAACGTTTTTAGGGCCTCAAAATGGCTCTGGAAGTTCAAGGCCCAAAAAACTGCTAAAAATAGTAAACTGTGCTATAATTAAGGAAACTGAAAAACTGAAAGAGACAATGGTGGAGCCCCAAGTGGAATAAGCGAGTGGCCACAAATATCCACCTAGATCATTCCTCCCCCCTTAGGAAGCAATGGTCCCCATTGTGTTGAGTTCCTCCATGAGATGAGGAAACTTATGCTGAACTTGGTCCCTGGTGAACCACTTGCCTTGGTACAGGAGTTGGCCAGATTTGACAACTCGATACAGTTGGATCTTCTGCTGACAAGTGTTCTTGATTTTCATGTCCATGATACAATCTGTGGTGGCATGTTCCATGATGTTAGAGGTGTCCAGTAGAGGTGGGAAGTAGGGTTGAAGGCAGTCCACATTGAATATTGGGTGCAGACTAAGTAATGGTGGAATACTGAACTCAAAGGCAATGTTCCCTATAGCCTTGGTGATGGTGTACGACCCATATCGGAGTGGGTGAAGCTTGCGGTGGGGTTCTGTGGGGCGCTCCTTCTGCAAATGTAGCCACACTTTTTCGCCCACCTAAAATTTGTGTGGCACCCGGTGTTGATCATGTCGTTTCTTGTACTTGGTATTGGCGTTGTCCAATATGTAATGAACCTGTTGGAGGATGTGGTGAATGTGTTCGATGAAGTTGTTCGCTTTGTCAGCTTCAGACTGGACATGAGCTGAATCGACTTGAGTAGCCGCAAATGGCATGGCTACGTCAATGAGACATAGTGGCTGGAATCCCAAGCCCACTTGAAAGGGGTTGTGGCCAGTTGAGCTATGGAGAGCCTGGTTATAACTGTGTTGTACATAGGGGAGGCTCTCATCCCATGTGCGTGGATGTTTTGAATTGTACATGCACATAATGTGTACAATCATCCTACTGATGACCTTTGTCCGGCCATCATTTTGGGGATGGAAAGCTGTGGACTTGGCGAGCTTGATGTCTAGCATTGACCAGAGGCTATACCAAAATGTGTTGAGGAACCTGCTGTCCCAATCTGAGATGATAGGCTGTGGAATCCAAAAGTGCACCCACTCTCGTTGAAAAAAGAGTTTAGCAATGGCTTCTGTTGTGATATTCTTCTTGCAGGCCAGCGTAATGGCCATCTTCGAGAATTTATCGATGACCACAAAAACATAGGTGTTTCCATGCTTAGTAGAAGGAATCCCCAACATGTAATCCATGGAGATGGATTCCTAAGCTCGACTAGGGGTAGGTAGTGTGGTATAGAGGCCTTGCTTCTTGATGCTCGGTTTGGCAATGGTGCCAGCAGTGTAGCATCTGATGTATTTCCCGACATCCTGTCAAATATTTGACTAATAGAAATACTTCTGCAGTACTGCCACTATTTTCTTGACCCCGAAATGCCCAACGACTTGACTACAGTGTGCTTCCCCAATCATCTTTTCATGCTCGCTTGAAGGAACACAAAGGTGTCCTAGGTGACATAGCAGTGCATCTTGGAGGTGAAAATTTAGAACTTGCATACCCTCCAAGAGTGTCTTGTATGTGTGGCCAAATTCAGGATGGATCTTGTAGAGAAGCGACCAATCAGAAGTCTAGTGCCCACAAGATTTGAGAACGGTTGTTAGCGCCACAATTAGTGGTCATCTGCGGCAGTCTGCAACATTATTGGTGCTACCCTTCTTATACTTTTTGTTCAAATGAATCTGTTGCAGATATGTGGACCACTTCTAATGGAAATCGTTCTGCAACTTCCCTTGTGTTTGTATGAATTGCAGGGGTCAGTGGTCTCTGTGGATGATTATTTTCTTCCCCAAAATGTAATGCTTCCATTGTTAACAAGCCTGCACAAAGGAATACATTTCTTTGTGATAAGTGGGATACTTGTTGACTGTGTCGAATAATTTCTCACTATGATATGCCACTAGATGCCCCTGTTGAGTAAGAACTGCCCCAATAGCATAGTCATAGGAATCTATCTCGATCTCAAATGGTTGTTGCAAGTTTGGTAATGTGAGCACTAGGGAAAAAGAGAGGCGATGTTTCAATTCTACGAACACCTTCTATTGAGATTATGACCAAAATAATTTTTCTTTCGCTCCTACCTTGGTGATTTGAATCAAGGGCCAAGTGATATGAGAGAATCCCAACATGAACCTGCAGTAGAAATTTGCAAGACCCAGAAAGCTACGAAGCTCTGTTAGAGTGGTTGGGGCTGGCCAATCCCGAAGGACTTGGATCTTGGTTCGATCCACATTCACCCCCCTTTCATCAATAATGTATCCCAGATACTAAACTTGGGTCATGCCAAAAGTGCACTTCTCCAAATTGGCACACAACTTGTGTTGCCGCAATGTTTGGAGGACCTATCGGATGTGGTGGAGGTGCTCTTCCCAAGTTTGGCTGAAGATTAGAATGTCATCCAAGCACACCACTACAAATGAGTTGGTGAATGGCCGCAATATGTCGTCCATCAACCTCATGAAGTTTGCAGTAACATTCGTCAACCCGAAAGGCATGACCAGCCATTCGAAAATTCCCTCCTTGGCTTTTAAGGTAGTCTTCCACATATCAGAGGGTTTGATTGGTACCTCTTGATACCCAGACTTCAAGTCGATCTTGCTAAAATATTTCGTCCCTTTGAGTTGGTCCAAAAGGTCATTAATCTGTGGGATCAAGTACCTATTCTAGATAGTGATCTTGTTCAGCGCCCGATAATCAATATAGAGTCTCCAAGTCCCATCCTTCTTCTGCACCAACACAATCGGGCTCCCACAGGGTGATGAACTCGACCAAATGTGACCTTTCTGTAGCAACTCCTGAATCTTCCTCTTGATTTCATCGTTCTCTAGAACAGAACGCCGATAGATCGGTTTATTGGGGAGAAACGCACCTGGGGTTAGATCAATGGGGTGCTTGACCTGACAGTGTAGAGGCACCCCTGTGGGTGAGGTGAAGATTTCCCTGTACTCCTCCACGACCTTGTCCATTTTTTTTTGTCGTGCGAAGGAGCTCTGTCTAGAGTTCGTGGCCATAACGTTCTTCTTGCCTTGGGGGCAGATCATCAAGAAAGCAAATTTTTCGATTTTGGACATGAGCTTACTGCATTTTTTTGTAGTAACCAAAGAGATAGTGACAGGCAGTGGTACCTCTGGTATCCTGTACAACTTATTGCCCAAATTAACAATAAAAATGTGAGGCTGGGACTCATATACAACATGTCGCTTCCACAAGTATGGTTGGCCTAATAATACATTACAAACATCAAGAGGAGAAATCTCACATAATACCTCATCCGTGAAGGGATTGATGTTGTAGGGAAGGAAACACTCCTAGCTGACGTGGAGATCTCGTCCTTGGTGAAGCCACCCGATGGTGTATGGTTGTGGGTGTGTTGTGGTTGACAAGCCCAACCGCTTCACGAACTCTGCTGAAATGAGGTTCTTTTGGCTCCCACTGTTAACAATGAACTGTAGCGGGGAACCCTTTACCCACATATGGGAGTGGAAGAGACAATCTTCCTCCTCTGGATCTTCTGGTTCCTCCCTCTGGATCTTCGCAGTGGCAACGGTGGCATTGGGCTCCCCATCAATAATCCGCTTCCCTTTTTCATTCCCCTTGTCAGGTTCTGATTTAGAGTCGGAGCATGCATCTGATTCATAAGCCCCAATCTCGGCCACCAACGACTGCTTGGCCCAACACTCACTTGTGTTGTGAGTGGAGCTCTTATGGAACTCACACCACTTTCTTTGCTTGCAACTTTGGCAGGTTTTCTTGGGCCGCCATGCCTTGTCTTTGTCCTTTTTTCTACAATTTAGGGGCACCTTTCCCTTGCTTTTGATTTGTAGATACAAAGTCTCGCTTCTTCTGTTTGAATTTATGCTCAATCTTGGCAACATATTGGTATATTGTACCAAGCGAGGAGATGTCGAGGAACTCCATTTCCTCCTGAATGTATCTGTGTAGACAACTACAATAATTTAGCACCAAATATTTCTATGAATCTTTGATACCCAACTTTGTGCGCAGGGTATGGAACAGATTCGTCAGCTCATGCACATCTTGATCCCTTTGTTGACGTAGCATGGTCCATTGTATATACTTGTCCTCATAGATCCCTACGGGATAGTATTGTTCCTTGATGTCATCTTGGAAATAATTCCAAGTGGGTACGACCGAGAACAAAGAGGGTTTTGTCTCGTCCTTTTTCTCACAGTATGTTTGCCACTAGTCCTTGACAGGGGGGTTAGCTTTGAGGAGTGCAAAAATAATCTTCTCCCGGTCAGAAAAGTTATGAACCGAGAAATATCCTTCTAATAGATTCAACTATCTATCTACGGCATATGCATCTATTTGGCCCTCAAATATGGGAATGTCAAAGTTTACTTGTACCTTAAAGGGAGTCGCACCTCCAGAGTGGCTGTTGGATGCATATGTGCCGCCGGCGGGTAGTAGTTGAAGGATCTTGACAAAGTTATCCATCATCACGTTTCTTTGTTTTTCGAGGGCCTCCTCGAGCAATATTTCGATAGGATCTCCTACTCCCTCATATTTCTTTTCATCCCCCATGGGCGGTTGTCAGGGTTTGCGAGACTGATCTTGCAAAAGTTCAACTAGATCGAGCCCTAACTCCTTATACCCTAACCTCGTTGGGGACATGTAAAGAAGGATCGAGAAAAATCAGACCACTATGAAACCACTGATATGGATTTATGTAGGAACGTAACATAATACACATATAGCCATAAATACAAAGATGCAGTGAAAATAACACTTCATTTCATTAATATCAAAGAACTGAAATTTGCTTACAGATAGAATGGAAATAAAATAGCTAGGGCGCTGGTAGCTTATCTCTAAGAAGAGATGTGGTGGCTACAGGCTGCTAAGCTGTGTTACAATGAGGCTCGAGGGCCCATTTATTATTGAGAAACAATGGAAAACCCTAAACATCCAAAAACCTAACCCTAGGAGATGAAGTACCAAAAATATGGGCCCCGTTTGGGTAAATTGGTACATCAAATTCCCGGGGACGTGACTTTGGCATACGATCTTCGTTTGACACGCGCCATACCTCGTTAAAAACAAAAAACGTTGTTTAGGGCCTCAAAACAGTTGCGGAAGTTCAGGACCCGAAAAACTGCTAAAATAGTAAACTATGCTATAATTAAGGAAACTGAAAAATTGAAAGAGACAATGGTGGGGCCCCAAGTGGAATAGGCGGGTGGCCACCAATATCCACCTAGATCATCCACAAAAAAAAAGAATATAAAATAGAATTTACAATTTTTTGAGATCTGTAAACAAAGGAGAGCATGTCTCCTTAGATCCATATTCCAAGGAGAGAGTAACTCTTTTGATCCATAAACATAGGAACTTATGAGATTCTTAAGGAGAAAATCTCTTAACTCCAACAAACTTGGACCTTATCCACATTTTTAAAGGAAACAAACCCATGAAAATTTCAACCCCCACTTGAAATTTGGAAATGGTTTATGAGGTGGACTCTAACATTTAATCAATTTCTTTTTTTACAATTTAAATGAAAAATACATGAGCAAATTGTACATTTTATGCTCATGCAATATTAAAATATTTCCACCTTTACCTATCTTCCCTTGAACTTTTCTTTGGCTTGGTACTCTTTGGAAACTGGATTCCAGGTCCTCCTAGATCAACAGCTCGATCGAGCATCCTTTTTTCACAAAAACATGCCCTCTTTTCGCCAAAAAGTGTAACCTAGCTCCATGTTATCACCCATATAAGGAAGAAAATTTAGTAAGGGTAGTGGTTCAAAGACAAATTGATTAGAACTTTCATTGGGCTCTTTTTGATGGAACATCACAAAGGGCTCCTACAATATGTTCGTTAGGGAGCAGGGGAAGGGAGAGGCGGGGGGAAGTGAATCACTCCAATAAGTTTAAGGAGGGACTAGGGAAAGGGTCAAATAATTGTGAAAAATTGATGCCACTAAAATTAGATTAATGTCACTAAAATTAGCATTATTGTTGGAAAATGAAAAATGAATTAGCAATTTACATGTATTTGAATTCTGGCTTTTGTGATCCATATTTATTTTTAAGAGATCTTTCGATTATAATCACATGCGGCAAAACTTTGTCGACGCGTTTCGAACCAACCAGTGTGGTTCATCTTCAGGAGATGAATCACAATGATTGATTTGAAACGCATCGACAAAGTTTTGTTTCATGTGATTATAATCGAAAGATCTCTGGAAAATTTACATGTATTTGGTGATTCCAAGGATGCAATCAAATTTATAATAGATGAATAAAAATGTTACAATGTGTTTCTAAATTCTATTTTGAAATAGGTTAAAAGTTTCATATAAAAGGTAGTTATAATTTTGATGCGAACTGATACTGATGATAAAAAAATAAAATGGCCACACTACCAAATATTATCACCCACATTTTGATGAATTAAAAATGGGAGAAAGAGATACTCCTATTGTCTTTCTATCTTTAATCTATCTAGTAATTTTGATCATTCTTTTTATTTTAGTTCAAAAAAAATAAAAAGACATGAGTTTTTTAAAATTTTATACACTAAATGTGATAAAGTTAAAGATGAATAATTTATATTGGATTTTTTTAATTAAATTTTAAAATGTTTTAAGTGAGAGTAGTTGAATAAATATATTCTTTTATAAAAAGAAAAAAACTTTTTGATCATTGAAAATAGGATTTTGATTTTGATTTTTTTTTAAGAAAATAATAATAATAATAATATAATTTTAATTAATAGAGTATTATATATATATTCAACCCCAACTTTTAGCTTTTCTAAGCATCCATTGATTCGAAATACACCTACTTTTCGCAGAACTTTTATTAGACGAAAATAAGCGTATACGGGAACTGGGGACTTTATTTTTTTCTAACTATATTTCCTGTCCAGCTGGTGAACATGGATTTTTGTTGAACCGAATTTCACTGGAACGACCTAGAAAAGGAACAAAACAACTTTAAAAATGACGCAGATATTTAATCGCAGATTCTGAATATTACTCAAAACGCAACACATTGTACAGAATAATATGAAACACCATCAAAGGTAAAATTTTGACTTTGTTTTCTGGTCAATTTTATATGGGTTCAAGGCTTCAAGCGTTTTGTATGAACACAACAATGATTGAATTTAACTTGCAGATTCAGAAGAACTACGGGAAACACTAGAAATTAATAAATTAATTGCACAGTAGGGACAAATACGCCAGAAACAAGAGTGCAGGGGAGAATTTTCTGATTCCCATCGAAGATGAAATTTTGACATTTTCTCATTATATAGCCTCAGCGCTTTAAGTATTTTCCTTGAAAAAAGGTTACTCTAAATTTATTGTGCCGTGTTGGTGACTGGAGCATAAAATTCTTCTGTAAGTAAACTGTCTCACTAAATTTTAGTTGGGAGCGACTACTCTGCCAGAATGTTTTGGTATGACTGTAAGGATCTTTGATTTGATTAGAGAACAGAAAATATAAATTCCCGCTTTCATACTGTTTAGGCCTGGTACGTTATTGCCTCAATAAGTAACCCCTAAATGGATTCATTTATGCCTATTTAAATTTCAATAGTGTCTTTTTAACCTTTGGCACATTCTTTAATATTTTATTTGAAAGCTGGAAATCGCTTTAATCTTTCGTACTTCGTTCATGCTTTAAGTTGGGAGAAAAATCTACCGCGTTGAGGTCCTTACCTTCGTTACATTGATGATTTCTAACCGTCACAAATCCAGTAGTTTTACAGGGGTTAAATGTATACATATACAATTTTTTTGTAATATTTATATTGCAATCAAAAGCATATATTGTAAGCATTTTTAATGAAACATTTAAGCAAGTATTGCAGCGATTTAAGTTTACAGTTGAAGATTTTAAGCCGATAAAAACTTAGCATTTAAAGTGTTCAGGACATTTAAAGCCCTCTCTGTAGGCATTAGATCTATTAATGGTGCAGTTAGCTTGGCTTGGACGACTGCCGAGCTTCTTGATTAATGTAACGGAATGATCTTTAATGAAGCCGGTCATTTTGCAGGTATGTATATTCGGTGTTGGCATTGCATTTCTTGATTAGTTTACCACATGAATAAAATCTCATTCGACTTTGCTAATGTCCTATGGCATGTCTGTGTTTAAGACAGAATTTATCTTATAAAATTATTGTTAGCCGTTTCTTTGGTTTCGTGGAGGAGCATATATATATACGAGTTAAGATCCTTCAATCATTAGAATGCCATGGCCAGTCTGTTTGTCTGCTTTACAGCGACCAGAATTTAAGGTCTAGGAACTAAGCTTCGTGCTCAATAGCTGTGATTCAAGTATAAGGGGGCCACAGAAGAGCTAGAAGTACTGACGGTTGACAATTGATCAAAGCAATTGCGGGTTCAATCACTTGCCCTGGGATTTATGTCTACCAGGAGCATATGTTAACTCTGCAAACCAAAATGCTTTTCGTTTCTAAATGAGATTTTGCAGTCTGATTGTGCTGGTTAGTCGTAAGACTTGTGATCCTGGTTTTCTGCTCATTATTTCGAGAGTGAAATCAATCAACTTCACTATAGCTAGGCGAGAAGATGCGTTAATAGCTTCGGAATGGGTTCCGGATCTTCCAAGAAGGTTGTTAGGGCAAATAGCCTCCAAAATAAATTAAATCGGCCGTTTCCTCGGGTAACAGAGCACTTGCCTTTTACAAACAGCCATAGTCAATTCGTGGTTCTGGTTTGCAAAATCAATATTGTTGGGAAGAAATTTGTTCCATCTCAGCCCAAACATGTATTTCCTTTGAAGGATAATGAAGGTAAGCCCTATATTTGCTTTGCATGGCGACACTTTATTCTCTTTGTTTTCTCCTGATATTATTGATTTTTTTCTTTCGCTTGGCATCTCTAAGGATCGATTTCCTCTTTTGAAACTTTTACATCTTTTTCCTGCTGAGTTCTTTCTTAATGTTCAACTTTGCAACTTGTCATAAGCATAATCTGATTCAATATGTCCAACATTGACAACTGAAACATTTATAGGTGAGAGGTTTACGAATTTGGAAACAAGTGATCGAGAAAACTTGGATCCGCAATCGGGAACTTTGTTGGAAGAGAAAATATCTGAAGAACTGAAAGCTGTACAGAGAGAATCAGAAGAAAATAAACCTATAGAGGAGGACAAAACCGAGATTATTAATACATGGGAGCTCATGGAAGATCTGGATTATGGAGATACATATCATGTTTCTAAGAAGACGGAGACAGGCAGGGATACTCTTTCTTTTAAGAGCGGTGATATATGCCAGGAACTGATTGACCAGAGTCCACTTTCACGGATTTCGAGGGGATCACAATCTCCGAAATGTTTTCATACAGTTGAGGAATATGATGCCTTTCTGGCCAGAGGCCAGAGACGCCTGTGGGACAGAAAGTCCAAAAGGCACCTTTATTATTTCGGACATGAGCACCTAAATAAAGTCATATCGACTTCACTATGTAGTATGTCTTCATGTTCACAACTTTCCCTCCATGGAAGAAAGATGGTTCCCATTGTTATTGGCTGGAAAAAGGACTCAAAGGACGAGGATGATAGCACTCTAGAGTTCCCTGTTCTCCAGCCATCTTTTGAGCTAAAGTACAGGAAACACTTTATAGAAGGTGAAGAAAACAAGGACAATCCGCTGACAGATTCAGCAAACAATAGCAGTGAGGAAAACAATGGCATTGCAGAGATGGTTTCAGAAAACAGTGGCAGCCAGGGAAATTATCAGAGTGTGGAGGCTAATATAGGTAACATTAATATGGTAGAGACAAACTCAGAAAAGGATCAATCCCTAGAGAAAAACTCCAGTAAAAAGAGAATGCAAATAAGAGCCAAGCTTAATGATCTTGAGGATATCATTATTCCAACTACTCCTAATTTATGTGCAGTTCCAAGCTTGAAAGAGTGGATGCATGATGGAGGATTTTCTCATTCACCTGCTGAAACTTCTGTCCCTAGATTTGGCAATTCTGGATTTGGGGATATACGATCAAAGCTCAACGCCTATGGCTGCTCTGGTCAACCGTCAAGCGACGAAGCCGAAAAGGAAACTTATTCTTTCCCTCTTTTGGGTATTGATTGCTCGTTCGCAGACGATCGAGAGTCAAATAATTATTTGGGATTTGGTGATTCTGGCATAGAGAAAGAACCATGGGATCATCCAGCTTTTGACCCAGAGCTAGTAGCCTCACTAGACAAGGATCTTGAGCAGCTGTCAGAAGAGGAACAACATCTATTGAGACAAATAGACGGGGATTCAAATTTGCTGTGTGGGAAGCTCTATACAAAAGGCAATGAAATTGCTCTACAGGATAGCAATAGCACAGAAAACACCCATATGCGGAGTACCTGATCTTACAAGGAAAACGAATTTCGATTCGAGCTCCATTGGTATTAGAGGCCCCTCTGGATGTTTTAGCAGCATCATAATTACTTTGCTCTTGCATGGTCTTAACATATTTTTAACAGTTCTCTAGAACCATATGAGTGTAAGTTAGCTTTGTTTTAGCAGCATCATAATTACTTTGCTCTTGCATGGTCTTAACATATTTTTAAGAGTTCTCTAGGACCATATGAGTGCAAGTTAGCTTTGTTCAGTTTTGAAGCATTACCTGCAATTTCAAAGGTCAGAACTATATACCGGTTTTTTAGTGTAAGAATATTGCTTGAATTAGCCATATTAACCAACACTTGGCCGAGGTTGGTGCCCTCAGCCTATTGCTCAAATCTTTGTTGTAGGATTTTCATTGGTAACGAAATTTCAAGTTTCTTGCGTTATATGTTTTTTTGGTTTGCAAAGTTTTGCAAAATTGTTATTTTACATATTGTTATATTAATTTTATATATTGTTATATAAATTTCTTAGTATTTAAGATTCCAAGGAAATTTTGTGAACTAACAGATTTGACAAATATCTATGTGCTTCTGGTCATAAACTACACAAAAATCACCCATTTTAAACCAATTATAGCCTTAAGAAAAAAACAAACTAACAAACAAAGTACATTATTATAATCAATTATACACTCCAATTCCATCTGGATGGACCCTAATCAGAAGTAGAACTCTTTCTGGAGTTGTTTATCGGAACCATCATCATTGCATGTCCATAATCCAATTCCAAAGATAATCTCCTATGCATTCATTAACTAGCTTCTATTCAAAACATAGATTAACCAACAACCTAAAAAATTACTTTCCAATGAAAATGAAACACACTCTAATATGGAAAAATTCAGTAAATGCATACTCAATACACAACATACTTCTATCATGATATTAAAAATAATTCCTTATTAAATGTTACATTGTTGTATCATGATGTATGTTACATTGTTATATCATGTAGGATAGACATTCCGCGTCTTTAGAGGATATGATTAACATAAATCATTATTTTTTACCTGCAGGGATTGATATTCCTTGTCTTTAGAGGAGGTGAGTAACATAAAACATGGCCATTTTGAACTTTTTATTGTTAATGGAAATACAAATCTTGAAAATTCTACTTCCTCGAACATTATTCCTTGTTTGAAAAGATCAATTTAAAAGTTAAAACTCTACTTTCTCGAACCTTATTACGAATTGATAGGTTCGAAAGAACCTGGAACCTTATTTTTTATATTTTAATTTATAAAATATTTCTTTCTCAGAAATTTTATGCATAGATTTAATCACCATTTCCAAATCTCCAATAATAATTATTTCTCTGTAATGCATTTCAGTCTTTAGATTTTGAAAAGAATTTGAGATGGTCCTTAAACAAATAGAGCAAGAGCTTCAGAATGTTTTTTTTCTATCCTCTTAGGAAGGAGTTTCCTCTATTTTTTGGGATCAACAATCATACCACCACTTGCTCATACCATCCCTAGAGCGTGGAATGCCTAACAACTATTATATTATTACTGTTATTATTATTTTCCTTCCTAGGAAACAGAAAAATGATCTCAGCAAGGCTGGCTGCAAAATCTCAAGCCATTGAGGTTTTGACGGCCACTACACGACTATGAAAGGTTGAGAATTTCAGTAACATTTAAATTGTGCAGCCCTGAAATTTACAATGTTAAAATTTACACACAGAACTGAAAATCCTGACATTGTATCAGCATTTTTATACAACAAAACACTCGCCTCGTTTTTTCAATATCACCTCGACTGTGGTTAAATTGAGCAATGTTTGCAGTTGAAGCTGATAGTATTGCATTTTAAGCCTGTAAAAATTTGCATTTTGTATTTCTAGTTATCTGAGCTTTTAAAGTCGTCACGGGATGTAGACACTAGATCTATTTAGTTGGCAACGGAGTTCATTTCAAGTTTTCAGAGCATTTAAAGCACTCACGTGTTGTTGTAGAGGTTACATCCATAGCTCGCTTGGTACGACAAGAGAGATTGGGTATGGTAACACAATGATCTTTGAGGAATGATTTGAGGGAATTGGTTACTCGTGTATCGTGTTTGTAATATATTTTATTTACAGTAGTGTTTTAAGTTTTTTTTTGTTTTTTTAAGTTTTTAGAAGTTTGATAGTTTAACTCTTCACAATCAAAGTGATCCTAGAGTCTAAAACTATATATTAAGTAAAAGTGATCCTAGAGTCTAAAACTATATATGAAGTAAAAGAACCATTTTAAGCCCTTCATAATCCTCCATGCTCTTTCATGCAATCATCCGGAGTCGATGTCATTTTGAACAATATTTACAGGTTGCCTTCATCATTGGCAATGAAAAGAAACCCCAAACAGTATAAGTGAAATGTCTTCATTGACAGCGATGAAACGGGGTCTTCAATAGTGACTAATGAAGGTCTAAAGTTTAGACCTTAAACAACATAAATTTAAGGTGTTAAGATAATTGATTAGCTTTTGGTCCTCTTCGGCCGTCCAGGAACCTCTTTTCTGCTCATTGTGATCAACAAGGCGTGTGTCCCATTATCACTTTCCGATATGCATTTCGCTGTAATGTTTGTCTCCCTTTTTTTACACCCTGCCTCCTTTATTAAATGTATGTATACATATCTGTATATACCTTGCAATGGCAGTGTTGGATTCATATGTTACGTACAAGGGTTTCAGAATTTTGGAGTTGTTGAAATCATCTTTAAAATTCAGTTATCATTCAATATAATCCATAGTAACACGGGTACTGTTTCTAGTCATTGGAGAGGATCTCAAAGTATTTCACCTTTTGTTTTTGGGAGTTTGTAGGAAACTTGTTTTGGAACTTCAAAGGGTACTTTGGAGCTTTTCTGGGGCTTCACTACAACAAATTTTGGGGCTTCGGATATCTATTTTGAGTAGATTTTCACCTTTCAGGGACTTATTTGGAGTAGAGAAGTGACCATTTGTTTATTTTCTAAGTGATACATAATAGGCCACGGGGCTGGATTCCATGGGATCTCTAAAGTAATAGATATGTGGAGATGTAGCAAAGGTTTCAACAAAATATAGACACTTGCCAGCTTCTGTTGAAAATCTTGAAGGTCAACAATTGCAAATAAGTCTATCTTGAAGCTTTAATGATAAGATTCAACAAATTATAATAATTTTCAAAACTAGAACTAATAGCTTGTTAGTAAGTTTCATTTTATAAATTTACAAACTTGAATATAATATAGTGTTGCATGAAATCACATAACAATCAAGTAATAATAGTCTTTTTTTAGGTTTAGGAGTTCCACATGTTTCTTTGCTGGCAAGGAATTTAATTAGCAAGTTGTTGATGAATTAATATTTTGATTTCAATGTTTCAAAATTCAATCATGTACATATTTCATTATAAGATGAAATTAAATTAGCAAATTTTGGATAGAAATAAATAAATAAATTTATTTTCACTTTTAATATATATTAAATTTTAGTATATTATATTATTGTCTCTCCCAACTTAACTTGATATTACCTATAAATTTAAACAAAATTTCTAACTATACCAAATACTTGTTCACCATACTATCGCATATCAAAAACTCTTGTAACATACATATAATACTATCTAATCTAATGAAGCAGTCGAGAACAATTCTCATTCAATAACAATCATTTCGATAAAACTTAGAGAAATACATCATTTCAAACCATATATCTGTAGCAAGTCATTTTTTATCCAATTGAAATATGATAATATATTAAAAAATTCATAATGAATTTCGTGGAGTTATTTAACCTATTTTTCAAATTAATTATAATAATTGGTTAGTGTATGCAATAATGTGTTCTGGAAAAGAAAAACATTTTTGAGTTGAAATATATAATATAAGGTCATTTTTGCATCTAATAGAAATGTAGGATAATATTGAAAAAAATACATTTACTCTATTTTTATTTATAAAACATAGATGATAATTAAAAGTTATTGGCAATGATTTTTATTTAAAAGAAATATTTTAATTATTATTTTCAAATTTAATAAAATTTATTTATATTATAAAGTTATTTTATTTTGACTAATTTATTTATTATTGTTAAATTAGGAGGTAATTTCATAAATTGAACTGTAAATTTGATAGAGGGTGCTCATGAATATATATATGGAGGTGAGATTCTTGGGATTCATTTTATAGTGTCTTTTAAACTTCCTTATTTATTAATTTACAGTAATATACAATTTCTCCCAATCCCTTAGGATTAAGTGTCAACATTCGCCCCTTAATCTAAAGGGATGTTGGTGAGTCCAAGCATCGTTCTGAATTTTTCAAACTTTTCTTTTCCAAGCGTTTTGGTCAAGATGTCTGCAGTTTGCTCATTTTTGAAACAATGACGTAGATGGATAGTTTTCGCCTCAACATGATGTTGAATCAAATGGTATTTTGTATTGATGTGCTTCGTTTGATCATGGAACTTTGGGTTCTTGGCCAACTTTATTGCAGAAGTGTTGTCGATCATGAGTGGAGTTGAATGCATTTGTTTCATCTGTCAATCTTTTAGGATTTTCTTGAGCCATAAAATTTCCTTTGTCGCTTCAGCTGCTGCCACATATTTTTCCTCAGCCGTGGAATCTGCTGGAACTGATTATTTGCGTGATCTCCAGGAGACAGCTCCTGATCCAAGACTCATAGTATAACCTGAAGTAGATACCCCAATTTCTTTGTCTCCATCAAAGTCTGAATCAGAGTATCCAATCAAGCTGAAGTCAACCACCTGTGTATATTTGAGTCCATTTCAAGTACTTTAGAACTCTTTTTGCAACAAACCAATGTCCTTCACAAGGTTTTTGCATAAACCCAGAGAGGATTCCAACAACAAATGAGATGTCCGGTCTCGTAGTAGTCCGGTAGATGAGACTTCCTACAACCTGTCTATAATTCATTGCATCCTCAAATTCCTTTCCTTCAATGGATGTGAGTTTCAATTTTTGTTCCATTGGAGTGGTCAAAGGATTGCATTCATCTATGCCAAACTTGTTCAAAAGATCTCAGATGTACTTCTTTTGAGAAAGGAATATAAATTTAGGATGTTGAATTACTTCAATACCAAGATAGTAGTGAACATAGCTCAAATCGGTCATTTCAAAACCTTTCTTCAATTCCTTCTTTATGGATGCATTATAACTCTCATTTTTCCCTGTCATCAAAAGATCATCTACATACACCACAAAATGTACAATTGTTTTCCCAAATTTATTAAAAAACAAATTTGCATCATCAAATCAAAATGTTTGAAGTTAAGTTTCAGAAGATGCTCAATTAATTTCTCATACCAGACTTGCAGTGCTTGCTTGAGGCCATACAAGGATTTTATAATCTTTCATACTTTGTATTCTTGGCCCTTCACAACAAATCCTTCTGGTTGGGACATAAAAACAAGCAGTTTTTACATCCATCTAATGAACTTTCCAACCCTTCTGAGATGCTAAGGAAAAGAGTGTCTGGATGGTGGCCCATTTTTCTGTGGGGGCATGTTAGGTAAACTTGACTCAAGATAGAGTCAATGTTGACTAGGGTAAATAATAGTGGTTTTGGGGCACATGGTATTGTGCACCCATGGTTTTCGGCCCATGTTATTACATGTAATGGAGCCTATAAAAGGCCGGGAAGATTTCATTGTAATGTAGGCCTAGAGGTGAGCGATGAAGGCTCACTTGACTGGATTGGCCTGGGTTTTGGCCAATGCTTAATGAAATTTCATTGGTTGAGTTTTACCTCGGATTTGGGTTTTTCCCAGATAAACATATGTGTTTATGTTAATGATTTGTTGCTGGCTTTTTATATTTATTCCTCTCGGTAAATTGTTTATTATTTCTCTAGTAAATTCTAACAACTGGTATCGAAGCCAATTTTAGTTCTTTTTCTATATCTATAGTTTGTTGCTACTACGTGAAATTTTCTCCTGGATAGATATATGTAAATGGATAGATCTGTTTGTGAAGGTGTCAGATCTACATCTAGATCTGGTTAGATCTACATGTGAATATGATGGATCAACATAGATATGATTAGATCTAGTGCGGTTGGAAAAATGGTGGACGCAGTCATGTGGAAGAGATCAAGTTTGTTTCGAAGGTTGATAAAGCTTCAAACTGTGATTCTGTTGTTGCATTGGTAAACTGAGTTCTAGCAATTGTAATTTTGTGTGTTATTAGATAAGGCCCAAGTGATGTGAACCATGGAATCTTGCTGCAAAGCGTTGTGCGACCATCAATGATTTTGTGGTGGATGCATTGGTGATAACACGTGGATGATAAATGGAATGACATCAAGTGATTGTGAGGGAAAATTTTCGGCATTTTGTTTTTATGTTGAAAATGTCAACGTGGAGGTGTAATTCATTTGGGATGAGTTTTGTTGCAAAAAAGAGGAACATTTGGACTCAAGAATACTAGCATTTTGTACTTTTCAGATTTCCTGAACCCAAAGACGATGAATCTCTAGGTGGACGAGATATCTTGCTTCCATGAGATGGTGTTGGTGGACAGTCTCTGGATCGACATGAAAAAGGTCTTCATTTTCTACAATGGCAAGTGCTCCATCCCCACTAACTGGAGCTGCTCGGGGACAATTTTTCCATGGGAGTACTACCTCAACTGCATAAACACCATCTCCATTCAATGGGACGTGCCACCTTACAAGACCAACGCCCCTGTTGCCCAATTCTTGCTGGGTGTGTTTAAGGAGATTAGAATGAATGGCAGCGAGAGTGCATCATGTTGGATTCAATGTTGGCGTTTACTATATGCACAAAGGGGTAGAGAGATATGAATTATGGAAACATCGACTTATGGAGGCAACATCAATATATATGATGTGATTGGTCTAAAGAAGCTGATTATGGATGTGATTCGAAAGGAAAGGGAGATGAATATAAGTGCGTAGATTCGCATGGCGGGCTCTCTATGAGAGTAGTCTTCTCATTGCGTCGAGCGAGAAAAGTCATGGTACAATGATGGCTTCTAGAAATATGATTAGCATCATGCTTATCATGCTTTGAAAGTGAGAACCAAGAAGGAATGACCTTTGTACCTATGAAAGTGTTGGTGAATGGCAACGTTAATGGCTATGGTAAATTTGAGTAAGGTTGAATAGAGTAACTTGAAATGCAAAGAGGATATTATAATCAAGCAATATAGCAGCTTTGGAAAGCACACCGAGGAGAGTATGGAACAACATCAAAGTAGTTTGTAATCAAAGGTTTTTGGTAGATCAAAGAGATATTTTTAAAGTGAGAGAGGATATGTGCATGTGGATTGATTAATTAATGAGCCATGTATTCGAAGAGAACTCCTATAGGACTAGCGATTACAAAACCTGGTGACCCATGTAATTTGGTAGATGAGTTATTTTTCATATGTGCAAATACAATAACAATGAAACACAAAAAAAATATACTATTATTGTAATGGAGTTAAATTTTATCACATGTAAATGGGAATACTACTATAAGACCTGGTATGGCATGTGTACCCTTGGGTAATCACTGGTAAAGTCTGGGTTAGACCTAGGTGATAGGGGGGATGTCAAGTTAACAACTGCCCTGGGTAAAACTTTGAGGGGGGAAGGACTAGAGTGAGCGGGGTTGTCTCACTTAGTATTTTTGGAAATACATACCCTCATACAAAACGAGGGGTTGCCTTCTAGGGAAAAAAACCTAAATTAAAAATAACTTCTACCGTCAGATCATCCGCCTAATGAATGACCCATATTGACTAGAAATTATAATACTTTTACAAGGAAATTTTCCATCTATTTTTAGCTTCGGGGGTGCTACCCCCGAAACCCCCCGCCAGTGGGGGGGGCTCCATAAAGTCGCAGCCACCCCCGTAGACCCCCTAAGCAACGTTTAATTACGGCTGACGTTGTTGCCCCGTTAAGAAAAGTGGTCCAACACTATGATACAAAATAAAGAAGATAATCAGGCTCCACACCTAACAGGGAAAATTTTTCCTCATAATCGACCCCTTCTTTCTCTGCAAAACCTTTTGCCAAAAGCCTAGCTTTGTGCTTGTCAAGTGAGCCATCTTCTTTGTACTTGTTATTATAGACCCACTTGCATCCAATTGGTTTGGTTCCCAATCGAGGATCAACCAGCTTCCAAGTGCCATTCTTTATCAAGGCATCATACTCCTTTTGCATCACTTCATTCCATTCATCATGAGAAGCAGCTTCTTTGAAGGAAGTTGGTTCAAGATTTGTAGAAAAATTGAATTCAAAATTATAAGCAATATCCATATCAATAAGTGAATCGGAATTATCTCCTCCATTTTTCCTAGCGAAACTTCTTGTTCTTGTCTTTCCAACCTCATCGGGACAAACATTTTCCAATTTATTTGTTAGCCATTTTAGGGACCTTTCTAAGATGGTTGAGGCTCTCATTTGACTGAGTTGAGATTGAATCAAGATTCAGTCTCCCAATTCTGTCAATCACAACATTCAAGGTGTCATTTGTGGTTGTTTCTTCATGTGGGGGAGAGAGTGCTTCAGAAGACGATTCCATAGATTGATTCAGTATAAGGATCCCCCCTTCAAGATGTGGAATCTGATTATCAAATTCTTGAAATGACTTTGCATGTGTGAATATATCCAAGCGATCAAGTTGTCGCTCGACAACATCATCAATCTTGGAAGATTCAAGGAATATGACATCTCTAGATACTACAAACTTCTTATTGACTTCATCGTAGAGACGATATCATTTGGAGGTATTGGAATACCCCAAGAAGATACATTTTCGACTTCTAGCACCAAGTTTATTTCTTTGTACCTTAGGTATCAAAGAATAACAGGTGGAACCAAAGACCTTGAAATGCTTTACCGCGGGAATGTGGCCATGTCACATTTCATAAGAAGTTTTGTTTATGATTGTATTAGAAGGACACCTCTTCTTTATGTACACATCACATATAGTTGCATCAGCCCAAAACATCAATTTTACATTCTTAAAAAACATCATGGAGCGAACCATATTTAAAATTTTCCTGTTCATTCTTTAAGCTACACCATTTTGTTGGCGATTATAGGGCACATTTGTTTGATTTTTGATCCCATGTTGTCGAAGATAGTTTTCAAATTCATTTGAAGTGTATTCTTTTCCATTATCAGTGCGCAAAGATCCAATATGATTTTGTGCATCATTTTCAATCCATGCATGAAAATTCTTGAATGTTTGAAAAGCATCGGATTTTTTCTTCAATAAGTAAACCCAACACATTCTTGTGTAATCATCAATAAATGTCATCATATATTTATTTCCATTTGCAGAAGGAATGGGCATGGGGCCACATAAATCTTAATGAATAATCTCAAGTTTTCTATTTTCTCTCGAATGTGAATCATGAAAGGATTGTTTTCTATGCTTTCCTAGAATACAAGCATCACATTGCTTAAATTTCCTAGGAATTGTAGGCAATCTAGTAACACCATTTTTCTTCAACAATCAAAGGTTGTCATAGTTTAATTCTCCAAATCTAGCATGCCATAAAAGACTTGATGGGAATGTACCTTCATCATGATGAGAATTGAATCCCAAGTTTTTTTCATGAGCAGAGGTACCTTGCAACTTTAGGAGTCTTCCTTATTCTATTCATTTCATGACAAGTGAGCGATCTAATTCTTTTCTAACCTCAACCTTACCATCAAACATGTAAATGGAGTGTCCTTGGTGGCGGATGTGGACCAAGGACATAAAGTTTCTACTCAATTCAGGGAGATATAGAAATTCACATAGATGATGGTCTGGAAGACCTGGAAACTTAAGCCTGATTGTGACAAGCCCTGATGGCTTGAGTTTTGATTTATCTGCAAAGTATACTTCTCAATCAGCCTTGTCAGTAAATTTTTCAAAAAAAAAAAATCTAAAAGTCATGTGACATGTTGCTCCTCAATCTAGCAACCAATAATTTCTCCAAGAAGTAAGTGAATCATCAAAAAATTCTTCAGTTACTCCAATGTTACAATGTGCTACTACATAATGAATGGATTCAGGTGCTTTACCTTTGTCTTTGTCACGAGTGTTAAATTTTTCTTGATTTCTTTGCTGCTCAATTATGTCCCAAGGCAGCATACATGTAGATGCAACATGCCAATATTTATTGCACCATATGCAATGAAGATCATTATATTTTTCACTTTGAGATTGTCTGCCCCCCCTTCCTCTGAAATTTCTTCTTCCTCTTCCTCTTCAGTCACCTCTTCCTCTGGAAAAATCTTGAGCATGATTCTTCTCTCTATATGTGAAACATACAGCTTCTTTAGAAGATAGAGGGGTTTTCTTCTTTCCAAAATCCTTCTCTCTTTTTGCAAACTTTTTCTCATGGGAATCAAAGGTGATCCTCATGAGGTTTCCACTTTCTTGCAATGACTCAATGTAATGTGAGTAAGTGGGATACACTGCCTTAACATAAGCTATGAGAGGTATGTCAACTTCTACATGAGTATTTTAATGTCATTCATGATAGATCTTACTTCTGATGCTAAAACAAGAGGGTCATCATTTTTCAATTCAAGGCTGAACAACTTAATCATTAATTGAACAATTTCAAGTTCTGAATGTGAGTCATAGAGTTATTTTAATTTTCTCAAGGCTTCATAGTCATTTGAAAATGGTGTAATATGGCGACTCACCTCTTCATTTACAGAAGCTACAATCAAGGCATATGTCTTTCATTTCTTGTTTTCCCAGATGACGATCTCCTTGTCTGAGGTGGGCTTTTTCGGTGGATTGTCTCCTTCCCCTTCAAAAATTCCTCTCCACAACTAATTAAAAATGAGAGTGTGTTTGATTTTATGATACCACTCAAGATAGTTCTCCTTGATAGAGATAACAACTCCCACAATAGATATGAGAGAATGTATTTTGAAATTTTGAAAAAAAAATAGTCTGCTGGAAAAAAACTCAATTTTGGAGTGAAAATTGCACTCTGTTGTAAAAAATCAATTCTAGTAAAAAATCTGTATTGTGCTGTAAAAAAAATATCAGTTCTGGATCCTTTTTTTTGTAAAATATATATATATATATATATATATATATATATATATATATATATATATATATATATATATATAGAGGGGAGGTGGGACCTGGGGGAGGTCAAACCTCGGGAAGGTTGGACCTGGGGTAGGTCGACCTGGAGAGGTGGGTTAGGGGGAAGTGAGGATGGAGGGAGGGTGGAAGGGAGCAGGGAGCAGGGAGGGGAGTCTGTGGAGAAGGGTGGAAGGGAGAAGGGTGGAGGGAGGGTGGAAGGGAGCAGGGAGCATGGAGGGGAGTCTAAGGAGAAGGGAGGTAGGAGGAAGCGAGAGCAACAACGGCTGCAAGGAGCAGGGAGCAGGAGGAGCAGCGAGGGTGGATGTGGGAGGAGGCAGTGGAGGTTTGTGGTGATAAGGGTGGAGGAAGGGAGGTGGCATCGGAGGGCTGTTGAAGGAGGCAATGGAGATGGTTGTGAAGGGTGGAGGAAGGGAGGTGGTAGTAGAGGGCTGCGGGAGGAGGAAGCAGATATGGTTGTGGGAGGAGCAGCGGAAGGAGAAAGCTACGAGGCTACGGCAGGAGGTGAGTTGTGATCGAGTGGAGGAGCTCGGAGGCTGTGCGCTGTGCTGCGTAGCAATGAGTCCTGAGATAAATTGAATGCAGAGGAGCCTTATTGGAACACAAGCTCATAAAAATAGGCTTTGATCGCAACAAAATAAATAAATAAAAACTTTCAAACAGTATTTGCAGGAATTTGATAGAGTTGGCAGACTACAAAAAATGCAGAACACAGATAGGAGGAGGTTACACCAGGGACATGAATGCCAAAAAAATGGTTGGCTCTGATACCATGTCAGACGAGGAGGTAACTCCACAAATTGAATGGTGAATTTGATAGAGGGTGCTCATGAATATATACATGGAGGTGAGACTGTTGGGATTCAGTTCTCAATGTCTATTACACTTCCTTATTTCCTAATTTACATTAATATACAATTTCTCCCAATCCCTTAGAATTAGGTGTGAACAATTATTAATATTTTGTTTGTTTTTTTTTTAGTATCCAATTATCCAAAGTTTTGTTCATCTGTCCACAAAGTTGAAATCTTGGCCAAAATATAAATCTAAATGACAATACAAAACATATAAATAATGTCTTCATACAATTTTTTCATGCTTGAATTTGAATGGATCATAAATTTACCTTCAAATTTTTTTTACAGCATTAAAATTCTAAATTTGGTAAAATTTTAAATAGCCAATACCATTTCTTAAATAAAAGTAAAAATGTTAACTCAACACAAAGAAAGAAATATTTTAATATTTATTTTAATTAAATATTTGTAAAATGAATGGGAAAACCATATTCTATGGATGTATTAAAATATTTAAAGACAAATATTTTAAGGAAAAAGTTGTAATATTTGAACAGATTAATTTGATGTAGTTTTATTATAAATTTTGTTATTGTGCCATGTAAAAAATATCATTAAATCTAATAGCAATATTCATATTAATACTATTATTAAATCTAATATTAATATTAATATTATTAAATTTAATAACTTTGGATTAGTACAATATTTAAAATAACATCATATTAATTTGTTATGTTATAATATATATTAATATATCATGATCTATATTAACTCTAGATATATATGGGAGTGAAGAGCAAAGACATAGAGTGGTAGAGGTGGAGAGATAGAGGGAATGAGAGAAATAGAGAGAAAGATGAGGAGAGAGGGAGGGATAAATAATGGAGTTGGAAGGGGAGAGATGGAGGGAAGAAGAAATGCATTGAAATATAAAAGTTGAGAGAGAGAGATGGAGAGAGTGTATGTATGTTTTGGGGTGAGATAAAGAGACAAATAAGGAGAGATGGAGAGAAGGGGGAGAAGGAGTGAGGAAGGGAGATAGTGACAAAGTTGGAGAGAGGGAGAGAAAGAGAGAGAGAGGGGTAAGAAGAAAGACACAAAAAGAGAAATGTGGAGAGAAAGAGAGAGAGATAAGGGATGTGGAGACAAAGGGAGAGAGGAGAGTAGGAGGGAAGGGGAGAGAGGGATATAGAGATATAGATGGAAGGTGAAGAGAGGGAATAATAAAGAGATAGAGAGAGGGAGAGATAGATATATATGGAGAGATAGAGTCTGTGTGTTTGTTTTGGGGGATGAGATAGAGAGAAAAATAAGGAAATATGGAGGGGTGAGAGAGGGAAGAAGATTTCTTGCAGTAGATGGAGGGAGGGAAAAAGAAATACATAGAGATAGAAAAGTGGAGAGAGGGAGTGAAAAGGGAGAGATGGAGACAGAGTGTGTATATTTGGGGGAGATAGAGAGACAAAGAATGAGATATTGAGTTAGATATAGATATATATGAATTGTGGGGGGGGGGGAGGTATTTCTTGCACTAGATGCATTTCTTTTAGTCTAGATGTTTTCTAATTATAATTGATTGCTTGCTCTAGAAGCATTAATTTGAGTGTAGATGTTGATTAATAATTCTTTTTTATTTCTTGCACTAGATGCATTGATTTCAGTGTAGATGTTGATTTCCAATTATATTTGATTTCTTGCACTAGATGCATTAATGTTAGTGTAGATTTTGATTTTTAATCCTATTTTATTTCTTTCATTAGATGCATTTCTTTTCATCGTAGATGTTGTTTCTAATCCTATTTTATTTCTTGCATTAGATGCATCAATTTCAGTGTAGATGTTTTCTTCTAATCGTATTTGATTTCTTTCATTAGATGCATTGGTTTCAGTGTAGATCCTGATTTCTAATTAGATGTAACTGCATTAATATTGTGCTTTGATTTCTATGTAAGAAAAAAAAAATTATTGACAACGTGCATTGATTTTTTTTTATAGTAATTCAACCTATTAATATTGGAGAGAGAGAGAGAAGGTATGATGTTTACTACAATAGCTCGAGTTAAATATTTGAATGGTTTACGATTTCAACTACCATTTTCATATAATCGATATGAAAATATGACAAAAGTAATAGGGGTGAGAAAAATAAAATAATAATAGAAGAAAATAGTTTTATATTCATCATAATGAAGGCTATTTGTAATTAACTATATTACTATTATTCACATTTTCTACCATTCAACACTATTAACTCAAAAAATTTAAAATTAAAACTACTCTTTAAGATATATTTAGTAATGCATGGAGGGACAATATTAAGAATTAATTAGTTGGCAAAATTTGTGATACCTAAAATTAAATGAAATAGATGTTCACTATCAATCCTCTTGCAAACTATTGGCAAGATTGTCTCCCTTCCTTATCACCAAATAATTACTAATAGACAATAACACACACAAATAGAAATATAACACACAAACCACTCATAGAATCCAAATACAAACATACAAACCATTCAAAAGCAATCAACATAGATTAAATTAAAGAAGAGAATGATATGGTCATGTCAAACAAAGAAAACATAATGTAAATTTCAAAGTATGAAGTTTATCTCAAACATATACATAATAATGATAATCTAAAAATGTGACATTGTTTCCCTTAGTTGTAACCAACGTAGGTCCATCTAAATCACGATCTATCATAGGCCGAGAGAGCCTAGGTCCATCTAAATCTGGATCTATCATATGCCGAGAGGGATCAAATACCTCGAGATGCAAATATTTCCTTAAACTATACACTCCAAAAAGAAGGTTTGTACGTCCATAGATTTGAGCCCTCTCGGCCAATGATAGATCCGGAGTTAGATGGATGTAGGCTAGTATAATAAAAAATTATGTATATATCATGGAAAAACAAATTATGGTTAAAATGTTTATTTGGTCTTATATATAATTTATATAGCATTCAAAAATAAAATTTAAACAATGAAAAATTACACATTGTATTTTCACAAATTTATACGTGAAGAAACTTATTCTCTCTACTCATATTAGATTCATATTTAAAATAGATCTATATCTGTTTAGATCAATTCTAACTAACAACTCCAAAAATCAAAAGAGTTAAACAACCAACTTCAGTCCACATGCAAGAAACAATGGTCACTTGACACGATGGCATTTTTCAAGAGTCAAAGGGTTGTTTTTCCTGAAGAAGCAACCAGTATTTAAGGCCTACGTAGTAGGCTTATTACTCAAATCTTGTTTGTGAAGTATAACTTAACCACTAAAGCTATAAGCAGTAATGGTTGACAGCCACTCAAAGAATTTTCATATTTCATGGTTGACAACTGCTCAAAGCATTTGCATTTTTCATTCGCTCTCCAATTCACTAATATATAAAATTAGGAGTTGTCTTTAGTGCGACTTTTTGGAGTTTCCGGTGTCAAAATCTGGGGAAAATATTTGAGGTGAAATATTGATTTCTATTATTTAAACTGTTTTTTTCACTGTATATATGGATTCAACAACCTAGAAAACCCCTAGGGCACTTCGATTGTGCAAGATTACCAATCAAACTTCTGTTTTCAATTAATTCCTCCCAAATTTTAGAGAAATTAGACCAGAAAATTCCACCAGAAAGCCTCCAAAAAGTCGCACTAAAGACAACTCGTATAAAATTATATTAATATATTTCATTCTCACAAGTTGAATATTTTAGTTTTTTCATAATTACATGTAATTATTATATGAATATATGTTAAACAAATAGTTTTTGAATTTTAATAGTTATATTTCAACCCTTTTTTAATTAGAGGGATAAATAAATAAATAATAAATATCACTTTTAATAATTTAAATGGATTTTTTAAGTGATAATTTAATAATTTAAAAAAAAAGAAATTTTTTAATTAATATAAATAATATACTAAAACAAAATATTTTTTTTTGTTTTTTTTTAAGATTTAATAAAAATCATGATTATTAATAATTATTTATAATTAATCATTTCATACCTAATATGAACATTATTTGTTAAAATAATTGTGTAGGCCAAGGGTAGATTGACAAAGAGCTTGGATCTATTCTTAGTATTGGGAGGAAAGTTTGAAGACTACTTCCTTGGCATGGGAGTTATCGAGGTGAATCAAATTATTTTATAATTATTGGGAGTGTAGGTAGGGAACAAGTTCCATGTTTATTTAAATTAAATTTAATGTGTTGAAAACTGTAGTAAGAACGTCTCAATTTGACTTTGCCTTGGTCAAATTGAGAAATTTCGCATTTGAATTTCCACATCAACAGATAACCTGGATGCAGTTAACTTGTGTGACATGGCTCTTGTCACTCAGTTAGCTCAGTAAATTAGAGTTAGAGGGCTTGGAGTTCAGTTAAGTGTGTGTGATTGCTAATTTGTAGCAATCAAGGTTAGTTATTTTTAGTTAAACTAGTTCTAACTGTTGGAGGAACTAGTGGAAGGTTAGTTGTGCAGTGGGAAAATAGCATAACTTAGTGATCAGTTAACTGATAAATCATCCCAAAATAAATAGTGCATGTAGAGAATATGAGTTTACCAGTTGTGGTGGAGATTCCAAGGCAGTGTAACGTCAATAGTAGACTAGTCTTGAGTGTGTAGGAGTTGCATGCAGTCAAATGATCCACATTGGGAATTGCACAATAAATTGGAGGAAAATTCCTAAATAACAGGGTTCTAATTCCTCAGGATTTGCAGAAGGAAATAGGGACTCAAGGAAATGAAAAAATTGACTAATTTTGGTTCAGAGCTTCTCAGTGAGAAAAGAGATAGGTTATTCACTTGCATTTTGTGCTCAGAGCAAGCAAACAATTGCAATACATCTCTATTCATCAAATTAATGCAAAAGACACAAGGGTTTTTTAGTGGTTACTTTCCCCTAGAAAAATATTGTGTGCGGGTGTGTCATTTCTTATCACATGTTTGTGATTGATGTTATAAATTGTGAATTTAATTTTACATAATAGTAGAGTGGGATTGTGTCTCTTTATTTATATTAAAATTTCATGGGAAGTTACAATTCTAGACCATAATTTCTACATGGTATCAGAGTAGGATTCACATTAGAGAAGGAATTTTGAAATTGTTTCTCATGATGTTCGAATTTGAAAATCATTGTAATTGATCTCTTCACAGTTAGGAAGATGACCTTCAACGGGACAATACTAGAGTATGCCTTGGAAGGTAGCTTTAATTTCATTGCATAGAAGGATCATATGGAGGCAATGATGGATGAAAATGGATTTCTAGAATATGTTAAGATATACATTCCAAAACCATAATCAACTAATTTTTCTAGGTGGATATTAGTGGCCACCCACCTATTACATTTGGACCCCCACCATCGGTTCTTTCAATTTTTCACTTTTAGCATAGCTTACTATTTTTAGCAAGTTTTTGGGTCTTGAACTTCTGGAGCCATTTTGGGGCCATAATGATCTAGGTGGATATTGGTGGACACCCACCTATTCCATTTGAAACCCCACCATCAGTTCTTTCAGTTTTTCAGTTTCATCACAACATACTATTTTTAGCAGTTTTTTGGGTACTAAACTTTCAGAGCCGTTTGGAGGTGCTAAACAACATTTTTTGGGAAAACCAGGAGTAACATGGGTCCATGGGTCGATTTTTATCACACCAAAATTTGTATTCCTCGGATAGATCTTTCTAACAAGGCATTGACAACGTCAAACGAGGATCGTATGCCAAAGTTACATCCCCGGGAAGTTTAAACACCAATTTACCCAGACGGGGCCCATAGTTTTGGTGCTTCATCTCCTAGGGTTAGGTTTTTGTATGTTTAGGGTTTTCCATTATTTCTCAATAATAAATAGGCTTGTAGCCGCCACATCTCTTCTCAGATATATGCTACCAGCGCCCTAGCTAGTTTATTTCCATTATGTCTATAAGCATATTTCTATTATTTGATATTAATGAAATGAAATATTGTTTCTGCTGCATATCTTTGTTTATGTTTATTTATGTATATTATTGCATTCCTGCATAAATCTAGATCAGTGGTATCAGAGGAGTCTACTCTTTCTCTTTTTTTCTTTGCATATCCCCAACAAGGTCAGAGTATAAGGAGTTAGGGCTCGATCTGGTTGAACCCTTGCAAGATCAGCCTCGCAAACCCCGATGACCTCCCATGGTGGAAGAAAAGAGAGATGAGGGAGTAGGAGATCTTATAAAAACATTTCTTGAGAAGGCCCTCGAGAAACAAAGGAACACCATGATGGATAAATTTTCCCACTTCCTTCAATGGCTTCCCAACGACGACACATCTACATCCAACAACCACTTTGTAGGCACCTCTCCTTTCAAGGTACAAGTCAATTTTTACATTCCTATATTTGAAGGCCAGATAGATGTAGACGCTATAGATATATGGTTGAATTTGTTGGAAGGGTATTTCTTGGTCCATGATTTCTCCGACCGAGAAAATATTATTTTTTCACTCCTCAAAGCCGCCCCCCATGTTAAAGACTGGTGGGAAACCTATTGTGAGCAAACGGATAGGAGGGAACCCTCTCTATTCTTGATCGCACCCACTTGGAATTCGTTTCGAGATGGCATCAAGGAACAATATTACCCTATGGGGACCTATGAGGACAAGTACATCCAATGGACCACGCTATGGCAGCAAAGGGATCAAGGTGTGCACGAACTGACGAATCTATTCCACGCCCTATGCACAAATTTGGGTATTAAAGATTCAGAGATACATTTGGTGCTCAAGTACCACAACTAATTGCACATATACATTCAGGAGGAAATGGATTTCCTCGACATTACCTCGCTTGGAATGGCATATCGCTATGCTGCCAAGATCGAGCAAAAATTTAAGCAGAAGAAGCGAGACTTTGGATCCACGAATCCAAAGCTAGGGAAAGGATCCCCCGAACCATAGAACAAGGGGCAAGGCCAAAGTGGGGCAACTCATAACAACCCCACAAAACCAAAGAAGGACATGGGAAAGTGGTGTGACTTTCATAACAACCCCAATCACAGCAAAAACGAGTGTCGGGCCAAACAATCATTAGTGGCCAAACTAAAGGCACCCAAATCAGATGCATGTTTTGATTCCGAGTCAGAACCAGAGAAGGGCAATGAAAAAGGGAAGCAGTTCATTGATGCGGATCCCAGTGCCATCTTTTCCCCCACCAAGATCCAGTGGGAGGATCCCGAGGATCCAGAGGAGGGGGAGCTCCTCTTCCATTCACAAATGTGGTTGAAGGGTTCTCCACTACAATTCCTTGTATATAGAAAAAGCCAAAAGAACCTCATTTCAATAGAGGTCATGAAGTGGCTCGGCCTACCAACCATAGCACACCAGCAACCATATACCATCGGGTGGCTTCACGAGGAAGAGATTTTCGCGCCTGCCAGCAGTGCCACCTTCTGTAAAGCATCAAGCTGTTCACATATGAGGTATTGTGTGATGTTGCTCCTCTTCATGTGTCTGATGTATTATTGGGCCAACCATATTTGTGGAGGTGATATGATGTGTATGAGTTTAGGCCTCGTGTTGTTATTATTACTTTGGGAAATAACTTGTACAGGATATCGGAGGTAGTACCGCCTCCCGCCATCTCTTTGACTACTACAAAACAACATAGTCAGATTGTTTCCCAAACCAAGAAATTTATTTGCATCACCATTCGCCCACAAGTAAAGAAGAAGATTGTGGCCACAATATCGAAACAAGGCTCCCCTACACTAATGCGATAGATGGACAAAGTCATGGAGGAATACGAGGACATTTTCTCCTCACTCACAGAGGTTCCTCTGCACTGTTAGGACAAGCACTACATTGATCTGACCCTCGACGCATAGGCGCCTAATGTTGCCATACTTCATGTGACTACATAGGAAAAATCCACACATGTATTTTCTAAGGCTGATAAAGAAACCAAATTTACTGAACGCATTCAGCATGTCCGCCCGCAGGTCCATGAAAACTTCGACAAATCTAATACCCAGTTCAATAGAATTTGCCTCATATCATGGAGGATCTCAACGCAATTGGGAAAATTTCTTCTTAAGGGGGGGGGGGGGGGAATGATCTAGGTGGGTATTGGTGGCCACCCACCTATTACGTTTTGACCCATGATCAATTCTTTTAGTTTTTCACTTTTAGTACAACTTACTATTTTTAGCAGGTTTTCGGGTCTTGAACTTCTAGAGCCATTTTGGGGCCCTAATGATCTAGGTGGATATTGGTGGTCACCCAAATATTCAATTTGAAACCCCACCATCCATTCTTTTAGTTTTTCAGTTTCAGCACACCATATTATTTTTAGCAGTTTTTTGGGTCCTAAACATCCAGAACCATTCTGAGGCCCTAAATGACGTTTTTTGGGAAAATCGGGAGCAACATGGGTCAATGGATAGATTTTTCTCACACAAAAAGTTTTAGTCATCGGATATATATTTCTAGCGAGGTATTGGACGCGTCAAACGGAGATCGTATGCCCAAGTTGCTTCCCTGGGAAGTTGAAACACCAATTTACCCAAACGAGGTCCATAGTTTTGGCGCTTCATCTCTTAGGGTTAGGTTTTTGGATGTCTAGAGTTTTCCATTATTTCTTAGTAATAAATAGGCCCTCAAGCCTCATTGTAACATATTTCAGAGGCTTTTAGCCGCCACATCGTTTCTTAGAGATACACTACTAGCGCCCTAACTAGTTTATTACCATTGTGTCTATAAGCAAATTTATATTATTTGATATTAATGAAATGAAATATTATTTCCACTACATCTTTGTGTTCATGTTTATTTCTTTGTATTATTGCATTCATGCAAAAATCTGGATCACTAATGCCTATAACCTAGCTAAGTGGAAGAAATATGTCTCCAAGGTGAGGAGAATAATCTTGGAGAGAGTACGAGACCACATTGTATCAAATCTCCATGAGAAAGAAACTCCTTTCACCATGTGGAAATAAATGACAGAGTTGTTAGAGAATAAAAATTACCACAGGAACTGGCGCTTAGGGATAAAATTTGAAATATCAAGATGCAGAAGAATGACACTATCCCGCAGTATCTAAGAAGATTTACACAATTGCGTGATGAACTTGGTGGGGTTGGTGGAAATGTTGCAGAAGATGACATGGTAAGCCTAGCTCTTCTAGGCCTTCCCAAAAGCTCACGTAGCTACCAAGATTCAGTGAGTGGAAGGGAGAAATTATCAAATTGGGAATTCCTATGGTCCAATTTGGTACAAGAGGAGATAAGGCGTAATACCATAGATGGGTCTTCATATAAGGGAGAGGATGAAGAAAACATTTAATTAGTTAAGAAAGGATTGAAGGCAAAAGGAAAGTCCCAAGGTGAGGATGAACCAAGCCAAGGGGGCAAGAAGAAATATTTTTCCAAAATAAAATGCTTCAATTGTCATGAATTCAGGAATTATGCCATGAAGTGTCCACACATAAATTCGAGCAAGAAGACCTCAAGAAGAGGAGCAAGTCAAGCCTTGGATTAAAATTTTGAGTATGACTTCACCCTTATCGCATGCATGGAAAAAAAGTAATGGGGAGCGTGTGGTACTCCGACTATGGTGCCTTGTTCCACGTGATAGTGTGTAGAGATTTTTTGAGTGACCTGGATGAGAAATATCTCTAGATTCACGTTGAGTAGGGGTATGAGGAAAGGTATAGTCGGGTCGAGATTCACAGAGTCACCTTTCAAAGGGATTCAGGATCCCCTCTTCGACTCAAGGATGTCATGTTTGTTTCGGGCTTAAAGAAAAACCTCATTTATGTAGCAGTTTTGGAAGCTCGTGGTTATGATGTGATCTTAAGTAAGCAAAAAACATTATTGAGACACATAACCACATGACTGGTGAATCATATCGGGGTTAGTGTGGAGAACCTATATAATTTGGATGTGGAATATTGTGTTGCATTAAGCAGTAAGTTAGAGAAATTGTAGAGAAACAATGTCTATGAAATTTGGCACATAAGACTTGGCCATTTGCATCGGTGCATGTTAAATATTATGCAACAAATAACCACTGGCCTCCCTAAAAGAGCACTTGAGAAGTAGGATTTCTGCAAATTTTTTACCTCAAGCAAGTATGCAAAATACACATTCCACGATCGGAACAACAAAGCACATACAATCTGGGAAAGGGTTCACTCTGATGTATGTGGAAATTTGTCGACAGCCTCCACTACTAGAAATAAATATTTTTTCCTCTTTATTGATGAATTATCAGGGAAGTGTTGGATCTTATTCATGTAGAAGAAGGATGTGACATTATCCAAGTTTATATAATTCAAGGCACTAGTTGAGAAAGAGACCGACAATAAGGTGAAGGCTCTTAGGAGAAACAATTAAGGTGAGTTTGTTTTGAATGAATTCAAGAATTTATGTGCAAAATAAGGCATTCAAAGAGAGTTGATAGTGCCCCACAAGTGACAGTGGAATGGGATAGCTGAGAGAAAGAATCGTAGCATTGTGGGAGCTATGAGAGATCTGCTATATAAACAAGAACTACCACCACATTTGTGGGTAGAGTCATGTAACACAGCAATCTACTTGCATAACCGGAGTCCTCATCATATTATTGGTATGATTACACCAAAGGAGGCTTTCTCAGGGAGAAATTTAGATGTGTCTCACTTCAAGGTTTTTGGAGCCTCTGTTTACTGCCATGTATCCAAATATTCTAGGAAGGAGCTTGAGGCAATAACAGAGTTTGGATTTTTTGTGGGTTACACTGAAAATCTAAGCAATTGCTGTGTATACTTACCTTCACTTAGAATGAAAGTTGTGTGAAGGGATGTAAAGTTTGAAGAGGAGAAACTGATGTGGTACTCTCTTGAGAGGGAGCTTCAGATCCCACTAGAAGAGGAGTTTTTAGCTCCAAAGGAGGAACCTCAGGAAGTTGTGGAGCAACCACACATTAAGGAGAAGAAAGTGGAGACATCCACACAAGAAAAATAATCCAAATAAGGCAAACAAATAACCATGGAACCTGATAGAATTATTTAGGATTCAAGGGAGAATGTGGGAGGTCCTTCAAATTTGCACAGAAAAAGGAGCTCACCTTAGAGGTACACTAGATACGTGGCTTTAATGACTAAGCTTGTAGAGACTGATCCAACCTCCTTCGAGGAATAAGCTGATTATCCAGTTTGGTTTGATGTAATGGTAGAAGAATATGAATCGATTATACATAAAAAAGTTTGGGAAGTGGTCCCAAGACCGACAATAAATCAACAGTGGGTTTGAGATGTATCTTCAAGTTTAATCATGTAACAGACAAAAGCATAGAGAATTATAAGGCCATATTTGTGGCCAAAGGATTCTCTCAAGTTGAGGGAATTAACTATGAGAAAACCTTTCCTCTCGTAGTAAGGTATTCATCCATTAGATCAATTCTTGCACTGATTTTGTAGATGGGGTGGAAGATCCACCAGATGGATGTAAAAACAACAATTTTCAATGATTTTATTGAGAAGGAGGTGTACATCGAGAAACCATTTGAGTGTCATTTTTGCAGACTCAAGCAAGTTGTGTATGCTCTCAAAAAAGAACCTCGTGCTTGGTACACCATGATTAAAAACTATCTCACTAGTTTGGGCTTCACAAAAAGTGAATGTAATAATCCCAATTAGCAGCAGCTAATTGGTAATATTAATTTTGGCCAGTTTTTCTTTTCTAAAGTTAAGTCAGTTAATAAAGTGGGTGATGAGACACATATCCTACACTTAGGAAATAATTAGTCCCTAAAGTCACTTGAGCACATATTTACTTGATTGTGTGAGACCCATGAGGGTGATGTGGTAGTGTGAGGGAAGAGGCAGTGTGGGCAGCATTGGCCCATGACAACATAGTGAGAGAGGGAAAACATGGGCCAAGAGGGACAACACAGTTTGGTGGAGCCCAGATGAGAGCAAGGATCTCAAAGAATAAAAAGGGGAAGAGGCTCCTCATTCTCTCATTCGCTTATGCATCTCTGATTTCTGTCTTTTGACATTGAGCACACTTTTGCTGTTGAGCGAAGTCTGAAAGTGTTGTTTAGCACTCCAGGTGTCTCCGAGTTGAGATCCCAACCTCAGTCCCGAGGAAATTCAAGTGCCTGCTCGGGTGAGCATTTCTATCCATCATTTTTTAGGAGGGAGCCATAGCATCTTTAGCCAGGATTACGCATTTGATTAGACATCACAGTCTCTTGGATGGATCATGTAGTTTGTGGTAGAGGCAGTTCCCAAAGTGAGGATATTTTAGGGGTTTCAACCCAAGATAGTGTGAAGGGATAAGCCCTTCACTAGTTCATCATTTTAGTATAGGCGGAGGCCATAATTTGTAGAGGATCATTCAGGGCCAACATATTTCACTGGGATAACGTTATTTCCCAAGGGAGGTCAAATTTCGGGGTCATCCATTCCAGAATTCCTTTCTGGGCTTTTCTGGGTCATTGGAGGAGAGCCCATTCCCAGAGTTTCACATTTTTCTGAGTAGGGGAACAGCCCCAAAGAGCCATCCCATTCAAGTAGTAGCAACAATATGAAAAAATCAACAACACTTTTGGAGATTATGCAGTCCTTGATAGAGCAACCATTCATTGAGCATTTCTGAGAGTATTTCCAGCTTGCCTTGTGCAAGCCAAGGTGCCATCATTATGATCACCTTTGTACTCATTGTTATCTTTCAGTTATATAATAAATTGGCTCAAAATATCTCCATATTTGCATTTTTTATGTGATGTCTCTCTATTTACTGTAGATGCTTGTTTATGTTGCTTTGTATTAATTTTTATTTCTATTTGGAATATTACAGTGGTATCAGAGCTCATAGACTTGGCTCAGCCTATGGAGCAGATTAGTGTATGACACCAGTAGGAAAACCATATATCACTTACCAGGGAAGGAAGTACAAGGATCAAGAGCGGAGGCTTGAGGCCACTTTTGGAGAGGGAGACTGTGTTTCAGTAGTGGACGCAGAGGAGGAAGAACCAATGGTAGAGGATAAATATGGAGGGTGTTCGAGCAACTTTTCCTAAAGTCTGTGCAGGAGCTATCGAGGAGGATCGAAGAGATGGGGCAAAATTTTACCACAGACCAGAGACAGCGTGAAACCCCAAGGGGTTTTCACATCAGACAAGGGTTTGACACTTCCCACCATTTATAGGAGCATCTCACAGCGCAACAAGTTGTGTCACTTACGCCCCTACATTCCATGATGCCCACATTTCTGATTGCAGTCACTGGAACGGGAGCACCTCAGGAGCCAGAGCCGATTCATATGGGGGATTATTTTTCCGAGTATCAGTCCTATGGGCAAGAATTTGGCGAAGCTCTCACTTTTGGTTATTTTGTTCAATTCAAGAAGGAAAACCAACCCTGTAACCAGAACATAGGGGGTAGACACACAAAGGATGGGGATAGACAACATACAGTGGGCAGGTTTTTCTTGCCAACATTTGACAGGTCCTCAAAATGTTCGACAAGGGCTTGGGTGGAGAAGTTGGATATTTATATTTCCAGGTCAATCAGATGGAAGAGGGAGAGGCCATCAAGGTGGAAGCGCTGCACCTTGAGGGAGAGGCCCATGATTGGTGGTTCCACTGGATGGCCATGTTGGGTTACTCAGCAGTGACAACGTATGTGAAGTTTACACGGAGACTGGTAGAGCGGTTTGATCGGAGAGATCAGGAACAACACTTTGTTGAGCTAACCAAGCTCAAGAAGACTCGGAACCCGAAAACCTACATTTTTGAGTTCTTGAGGCTTTCGATATGGTGCCCGACTTGTCCTCACCCAGGATGATCTACATGTTTATTGATGGGTTGGCAGAACCTCTGCGTGGATTAGTCAGATCCACGAGGCCTACTACACTTCATGGTGTAGTTGGGAGGACCAGGGATTTGTGGGATTCTCTACCTAGGACTAGAGCTCCTTTCCCCTAGAGACCCCCATTTCAGCTGAAGGGGAAGGACACGAGGGTTCCATGTCCGAGGGGAAACCAAGGTCGGGGGCCCTTGGACGATGATACTCGGTGATAAAAATTGGATTAGGGCCTAAGGGATAGCTCAAATTTCAAAGTGTTCAAAAGTGTGCCAAACCTGAGCAACCAGATAGATCTCGTCTTCCTGATTCCTACGTCATGAACGGTTAGAAAAACCAACACCATATGAAGAAGTTGTCACATTTTGAAAAGGCCAGTAAACTACAAATTTTGAGAGTTGACCAGGGTTGACTAGGCATTTGAATAGTCAGCAAAAAAGAATATTCCAAGGAATATTCCAAAAATATTCCCCAAAATATTCCTTCTAGGCCAATCATATGTTGACAATTTTCGAAATTCTATTGGGCATACGGGTTCAAGGGCCAATGAAAATTTTCCACATGGCCAGCCCTGAGGCCGCAACGTGGCCCTGAAAACGTGTTATAAAATTTTGGAGGGTCTGCAGGAATAAACCGCGAGACCTCCCTCCGAGCATGCTAACAGTTTTCCAACTGCTCTATATGCTGTGACTTAAAATTAAATGGTCACAAGTTCATGTTATGGTTTAATGAAAATGACTTTGGGTTTGGGGACCACCGGCGATCCCAACCTGCCAGCGGTCCCTGCGTGGTAGTTCACATGGAAAACATCAAATGTTCCAACTGACGGTTTATACAACCACCTGAAAGCTAATCGCCAGCTAACTATTTCATTATGTTATGTCACATGGCCACAAACTCTACGCGGTTTCTCCATGGTCAGCTAACCAACCACATCAACCCAGACTTTTGACTTTGCAACCGAGGTTTAAGCGTTGAGTTTCACCATCCGTCACATTAACCACGAGATTTGGGTTGGCATGTGGCCACCCCAACCACACATTTAATTCCACAGTTAATTCTAGTGGAGGTTTAGCCAATGCGCCATTTTGGGTGGAAAGTGGCTATTTTAACTCCAAATAAGTGGAGTCCTCCACTTTTAGTGGAGTTTTTTTAGGGGAAATAGGGAAAAAGTGTATGAGGCCCAATTTTAGACCATTCAGAGTGAATGAAGAGTCATTCTTAGCTAATTAGAGCATTATAGCGCCATTGGTGAGGTTTTCAAATCCATTTGAGGATTTCTAAGCGTGATTTTTCTTCAGAGAAGTTCCAAGGGCCATCAGGGCCACTAGGAGCCAGAAAGAGAATGAGGCCTAGCTAGGGCATCCAGAGGCCATTATCAGCAAACCAATAGTCTATTATGACTATATTGAACCTTTTGAATCCAATTATGGGGTTTTTAGAAGCATTTGGAGACTTCTGAAGGCCTATATGCTATAGAGAAGTTTTTAGTGAACCGAGAACCACAGGGTGCCACGAGGTGTTGGAGGCATAACCAGAGCAGCCAGAGGCTATTTTGAGCAAGTGAATAGTCATTTATGAATATATTCAACATTATGAATCCAATGGAGGGATGTTCAGAGCTGTTTGGAGACTTCTAGAGCCGAAGAAGCCACAGGGAAGTTTTAGGGAGCCTAGTGCCACCAAGTGTTGGAGGCATAGATTGGGGAGCCAAAGCTCATTTTGAGAAAATGAAAATCCTATTTTGGATGATTGATATTTGATGGAGATATTATAAAAGGTTTCAGGATTTTAAGAGGACTTCTAAGAGATTTTGTGCCACAGAGAAGCTCGGGGTAGCTCAAGGCCACTGACAGAAGAGGTCAAGCCCATGGGAACCTAGGTCCATTTCCAAAGATTGAGAAGTAAATCCAGGGGTATGATGGTATTCTAAACCCATTGGTACAATCCAAACAACCACTGGATTTGAGCAACAACTTGTAAAAGAAATTTTCCATCTTAATCCCAAAGAGCCAAGTCAATTGACGGAGGCTCAAGGAGACGTAGCCCAAGACATGCGGGTGAACTCCTTTATTATGTTTGTTGTTATGTATCGATGATTAATTTGCTGAAATTTATGGTTGTTGCACATGCTTTTAATCAGCATAATTTTTTTTTAACTCCTCACACATAAAGCATTAAAACAATTAAAACACATACATCTGAATCAAGAATGAAATTCCGCACGTGCATGTATAAGCAACATCTTTAATTTTTTTAATTGAGTGGGAGGGGCTTGCATAGCATTACAAGTTAGCCACCAATATCAGATCATTTTGGTATCAGAGCACTAGGTTTCTTATTTGACTTAAAGGGTGTTTAAATTTTTGAAAAAGTGGTTGGTTGAAGAAGAGATACAAGTTGCAGAAAAGAGCTTGAATCTACAACCAAATTGCTAAGAAGCTTATCAATTGTTTTATGAAGCTTTGTGAATTGTTGTTGAATTTATTTAATTCATTTACATAACGATGAAAAATTCATCAAGTGAGGTTTCTAAATCCTCCTCCTTTACAAGAATCTTTGATAAAGAGATGAAGTAGGACTTCTACATCCTGAAGGATATGGGGCAAAGTCTTTATGAAGATGTAAGGGAAAGTACTAGACTTCATGAGAAATTGGTTGCTATGAAGCAAGAGAAATAAGGAATTCTTCAAAGAATGCATGAGGTGGAGATGTAGATCCATTATACCCATGAAGCCTTAACCAAGCACATGCTTGAAGCAGAGGTAAATCACTCAAATTTGTCTTCAAATGCCTCTTCAGATAGATGTGTAGGTTCATTTGCAAAACAAACTAGAGCTATAGGGTTCAAATTTATGTTAAAAATGGGCTATGAAGGCAAGGGTCTAGGCAAACATGCACAAGGCATGATTGAGCCTATTATTGTTGAGGAAAGGCCTAAGAAGTTTGGTCTAGGCTATGTTCAATCTTATGGCGAAAACTCCAAATCCATGAAGGCGCTTGAAACAGTTCCAAGAAGAAATTTTGTTACAGGTTCAAACCCAAAAGCATGTCAATTTTGTATTCAAGATGAATGCCATTGTTTGAAACCCATGTTGCAGCAAGATGTTTGTAGACATGTAGCTTTTTGCGAGCAAGAGAGTTCTGACAACTATCAAGACATGAATCTTGATGTTGGTATTCAAAAGAAAGCTGGAACCTCTTCAAGTTCATCTCCTCAAGAAGGTAAAAAATATGGACATGCAAAGCAACATTTGAGGTATAATTATTCCCATAGTCAAGTTGTTTATGATTATGTTAAGCATGATAATTTTGCATGCATGAATGGGAGAAAGAGTTGTTGTTCCTATTGTGGTTTGTGTAAGCATGAAGTTTGAAAATAATAGAAGAGAATGAAGGCATACAGGAAACAATCAAAGTGAAGGCGACTTGAACAAAAGATGTAAAATATTTGCACACATTACCAGAATAAGAGACATCTCATTGCCCAATGTTGGACACTGCATCCAACCAATCATCCCAATAATTTGAAGCAAGAGGATAAAATACTGGCGAGAATGAAACCAAAGATTCCGTCATCGATGTGAGTCCAGACGATTCACAAGAAGAAGATATTCAACAGAAAAAATCACCATGGAAGTGGCTTGTTAAGAAGTGATTTGATTTTTTGACCCAGTAAGACATACATTCTTTTGTACATAGATGAAAATTTCAGTCATTTATGCATGAATTTTTGTTGAAAGTATGACAAGTTGCAATAGAGGATCACAACTTGTATGATGCAAGATTGCATGTGAATGTTTTTCAATTGAAGGCATTTCTTTGTTGTTGAAAAATTTCGCCGTGGAGGTGAGGGTATGTTACTCACTTATGTTGCAGCAATATTATTCAGTCCAGCTCTTATAGTCACCTATATGTTTTTTAGGTTATGTACTTATTTGTACTTGAAAGGGAGAGTTGAAAGTGTACATATGCATGAAATTGTATGTGTAAATAACGAACTTGTAAATAGGTTCATTGTACATAGATACATGCACGAGTGTTTTCAATATGTATCATGTATTATATCGACTTGTGTCAATTATGTCGCACACATGTTTGTCGACTTGTGTCGATTGTGTTGCACACTTTTCACATCGATTTTGTGTCGATTGTATTGCACATTCATATCGACTTGTTGATGTCGCATGTTGCATGACTTATGTTTTAGTCAAGGGTGTTTGTTGATTATAGGTTGATAGATGGCTACACCAATGTGCAAAGAGTATCACCATGTATTTGATGTTACAGGAAGGTGACAATCAGTGCTTTGGAGAAGAAAAAAGAGGTGGTCTTCATTTCAAATCTTGCATAAGATTTTCTTTTCAAGATTAATGTGCATTCTTGTGAAAGGATGTTGCAGGAAGTTTGTAGTTCATTCAGTGAGAATTGGACAAGATGAAAAATGTTTTGCAGCCATTGCAGAACAAGCTAGTTTTGTTGATGCGAAGAGTTCACTCATCTTGCAATCTTAATTTGGAAAGTGGATTTCCAAGACAGAGCTTGTATGCCATAGTTGCAAGAGGGACTTCAATCTCAGTGGGAAGGATAATAGTTTTCCAAGCACATAGAAAGATCAGTGGTACAACAAAGTGTGTATCAGTTTACAGCAGCCAACAATGCTAAAGTGGGTTAGCAACAGCCAGAGAGCAGTGGTCAAGAGACATATTCAATTGCGGTGCAAGGCATGTCTGGGTGATTGTCAAAGAGACATGTCAAGTAAAATCAATTGATATAACTTGAAAGCAGTAGAGTGTTGAAGCTCAAGGAAGATAATCATCAGCTTTTGTGGGTCCAAAACCTCTTCAATGGGAAGGAGTGATCAAAATTGGATTAGGGTTTAAGGGATAGCTCAAATTTCAAAGTGTTCAAAAGTGTGCCAAACCTAAGAAACCAGATAGATCTCATCCTCCTAATTCTAGTGTCATGAACGGTTCAAAAAACTGACACCGTATGAAGAAGTTATCGTGTTTTGAAAAGTCCAGTAAACTGCAAATTTCGACAGTTGACCAAGGTTGATTGGGCATTTAAACATTTAGCAAAAAAGAATATTTTGGGAATATTCCTCAAAATACTCCCTAAAATATTCCTTCCGGGCCAATCAAATGTTGAGATTTGTCGAATTTCTATTGGGCGTACGGGATCAAGGGCTAATTAAAAGCTGCCACGTGGCTAGCACTGAGGCCGCCACATGGCCCTGAAACCGTGTTATCAAATTTTGGAGGGTCCACAGGAATCGACCACAAGACCTCCCTCCTGGCACGTGGATAGATTTCCAACTGCTCTATATGTTTTGACTTAACATTCAATGGTCGTAAGTTCATGTTATGGCTTAATGAAAATGACGTTGGCAGTTGAGGACCGCCGGCGATCCCAACCCGCCAGTGACCCCCGCGTGGTAGTTCACATGGAAAACATCAAATTTTCCAATCGAAGGCTTATACAACCACCCAAAAGCTAACCACCAACTAACTGTTCCATTATGTTATGTCACATGGCCACAAACTCTGTGCGGTTTCTCCGCGGTCAGCTAACTCCGCACGGTTTCTCCGCGATTAGCTAACTCTGCATGGCTTTTCTGTGGTTAGCTAAAAAATAGTCATTATTATCTAATTAGAGAATTCTAGAGCCATTGGTGAGGTTTGTACAGCCAGCTGATGACTTTTGAGTGTGATTTTTCTTCAGAGAAGTTCCAAGGGGCACCAGGAGCCAGAAGGAGAATGAGGCCTAGCTAGGGCAGCTAGAGGCCATTTTCAGCAAACCAATAGTCTATTCTGACTATTTTGAACCTTATGAATCCAATGATGGGTTTTTAAGAAGCATTTGGGGACTTTTGAAGGCTGATATGCGACAAATAATTTTACAGTGAGCCTAGAACCACAAGGTGCTACCATGTGTTGGAGGCATAGCCAGAGCAACCAGAGGCTATTTTGAGCAAGTGAATAGTAATTTATGACCATATTAGACAGTATGAATCCAATGGAAGGATTTTCATAGCCATTTGGAGACTTCTAGAGCCGAAGAAGCCACGGGGAAGTTTCAAGGAGCTTAGTGCCACCAGGTGTTGGAGGCATAGATTAGGGAGCCAGAGCTCATTTAGAGCAAATGAACATCCTATCTTGGATGATTGATATCTTTTGGAGATATTAGAAAATGTTTCAGGAGTATAATATTACTTCTAAGAGATTTTGTGCCACATAGAAGCTTAGGGTAGCTCAAGGACATCGACAGAAGAGGTCAATCCCATGGGATCCTAGGTCCATTTCCAGATATTGAGAAGTCAATCCAGGGATATGATGGTATTTTAAACCCATTGGTATAGTCCAAAAAACCATTGGAATTGAGAAACAAATTGTAATAGAAATTTTCCATCTTAATCCCAAAGATCCAAGTCAATTTACTGAGGCTCAAGGAGATGTAACCCAAGACATGCAGATGAACTCCTTTATTATGTTTGTTGTTATGTGTTGATGATTAATTTTCTGCAATTTATGGCTGATGTACATGATTTTAATTAGCATAAACAAATTTTTAACTCCTCACACATAAAGCATTAAAACAGTTAAAAAACATACACCTGAATCAAGAATGCAATTCCGCACATGCATGTATAAGCAAGATCTTTGATTTTTTTTAATTGAGTGGGAGGTGCTTGCATAGCATAAAAAGTCATTAACCTATATCAGATCACCCTGAGATATTTGAGATGGAGGAAGCTATGCTTCACATGCCAAGATCCATGGGTGTCAAGACATCAATGTGCCGCAGGGAAGGCACACTACATAGAGGTCTTCTCCGACAGTGACGAGGAAGAAGATGCATACGAGGAGATAGAGGCAAGAGGAAAAACTGTAGTGCATAGAGGGGATCATCCACTACCTCCAACCCCAAGAGCAGGAGGGACAACGTTTTCACCTACTAGGGTATTCATTTCTTCTTTGCGAGGGGTTACAAAGTATTTGACACTGCGTGTCTGGGGCACCATGCAGGGACAATGTGTTTCAATGCTAGTTGACAGTGGGGCCACCCACAAATTTATTGATGCACAGTTGGTAGAGCAGAGGAGCATACTGATAAAGAGCTTTGATGGATTTTCAGTACTGGTACAGGGTGCCAAAACTATGCAGTGTGCTAGGTATGTACCGGCATTAGCAGTGACCATGGGGAATTACACTCTGACGGGTCATTTCTTTGTGGTGGATATTCTTGACATCAACGTGATACTAAGAGGGTAGTGGTTAATCACAATGGGGAAGGTCACTACAGACGGGGAGACTCTGGAGATGGAGTGGACAGACAAGAAGACCGATAAGCATGAGATGATCCGAGGCATGGAAAATTATCCCCCGCAGAAAGTTTCAGCACACTGGATGGAGGCATACTTTCATAAGGGAGACATAGAGTTGGTAGTAGAGATGCATGTTTCAGAGGCATGATCTACAAGACAGGCAGTTCACCCAAATGTGCAGTCGATTTTGGACAGATATGCTACAGTTTTTGGGGATATACAACCATGACAACCACCAGATCGGGGGTTTGAGCACACCATTAAGCTTTAACAGGGCATTCAGACAGTTATTAATACACCCTATAGGCACCCCAAAGCCTACAAGGATGAGATTGACAAAGCTATTCATGAGCTCTTAGCGTTGGGACACATCTGACCCAACACTAACCCATTTGTTTCTTCTATTGTATTGGTGAAGGAGAAGGATAGAACACTGAGGATGTGCATCTATTATCGGGCTCTCAACAAGAAAACCATGAAGAACTGTTACCCCATCTCACGGATTGACGAGCTTATGGATGATTTGATGGGGTCGAAGTTATTTTCGAAGATTGATCTGAGGTCACGCTACCATCAGATCTGACTGAGGGACCAGGATGTCCCCAAGATAGCCTTCAAATGTCACTACGACCATTTTGAGTTTTTGGTGATTCCCTTCGGGCTAACCAATGCATCGGCCACCTTACAGTCCTACATGAACCACATCTTCTGTGGTCAGTTGAGGAAGTTTGTGCTGGTATTGTTCAATAACATTTTGATATACAACCAGACATGGGAAGAGCACCTACAACACATTGAGGTTGTATCGCGCATTTTGGAGGAGAAATTTTTTATGCTAAGCTCTCCAAATGTGAATTTGGGATGAAAGAGATGCTCTATTTAGGGCATATCATTGGGGTGGACGGGGTGAGAGTCCACAAGGAGAAGATCCAGGCCATCTAGGATTGGACGAAACCGAGGAATGTGACTGAGCTTCGGGGGTTTGTAGGCATCTGCACCTACTACTGGAAGTTCGTCAAGGGGTTTTCCCAAATTGATGTACCCCTCACAGATCTTACCAAAAAGGGGGCATTCAGTTGGACGTACGCAACACAAAGGGACTTTGACAAGCTCAAGGAGGTGATTACCAATTGTCCAGTTTTGGTTTTGCCAGATTTCACGCAGCCCTTTGTATTGGAGTGTGATGCCTAAAGAGAGGGGGTGGATGTAGTCTTGATGCAAGGGGGCCACCCCATAGATTTCAAGAGTAGGAAGTTATTTCCGCATGAGAGGTTGTGTCCCATATATGACAAGGAAAGGCTTGCTATCATGCACGAACTGGCCAAGTTTCGACAATACTTGGTGGGGAACCAGTTCAGGGTGAGGACTGATCACAATAGCCTATGGTCTTCTTTGAGCAGAAGAACTTGTAGGAGAGGTTGCAGAAGTGGGTTAGCAAGATCTAGGTGCATGAATTTGACATTGAGCATGTCAAAGGGAAGAACAACATGGTGGTCAATGCTCTATCACACAGACCGATAACATTGTCTCTAATGAGCCTAGACACGGACTGGAGGGCTCAGTTACTGGTGGAGTAATCCAAGGAACATTTTTCTTGTGAGATACTGGATGGTTAGATCACAGATGAGAGGTACAGGGTGATGGATGAGGTGACATAATTCAGGGACATGATCTTCTTGACTGGGAGCTCTCAGCTCAAGGAGAAGGTACTGCGTGCTTCATAGGACTCACCATTATTAGGCCACCAGGGTTTCACCAATACCTACAGGGCCATCAAGGAGAGGTTATCTTGGAGAGGCCTCAAGGAGGACGTACTCCGACATGTAAGTGAGTGTGAGGTGTGTCAGTGGAACAAAGGAGAGATGAGCCATCTAGTAGGATTACTATAGCCACTTCCCATTCTGAAGGGGAAATGGGGGAGCATTTCATTGGACTCCATCACGAGGTTGCCCACGGTGCAGGGCAAGGATTGCATATTTGTGGTCGCTGATCGACTGAAAAAGTATGCACACTTCTCCGCTATATCATCACGATATACATAAGCACATGCAGTGGAGTTGTTCTTCAGGGATATCGTCAGATTGCACCGTCTTCTGAAGACCATTGTTAGTGACCGAGACAGTCATTTCATGGGTGGATTTTGGCAGGAGCTATTTTGTTTGGTGGGTATAGATTTGACTCCTAGTACCAGTTATCACCCTCAGACAGATGGGCAGACAGATATAGTGAACAAGTGGCTGGAAGGCTACTTGCGAAATTATGTCATAGGGCAGTAGAAGGCATGGCTATGCAGGTTGCATTTGGGAGAGTACTGCTAAGCCACCACTTTTCACATGTCCATCGGTATGTCTATTCTTTGTATGGATACCATGCTTTGAATTTTGTTGACATGATGTTTAGTGCTATCAAGGCTCCTAGGGCCAAGGACTGGATCCAAGAGAGTCAGGATATACTCCGGGCTCTTAAGGATAACTTAGCTACAACTTAAAACCAACAGAAGATGTATGCCGACAGTGGATGGGTTGAGAGGTAGTTTGAGGTGGGGAATTGTAGAAATTTGAATAACTGAGATATTATTCACCGAGATTCTCCTGATCACACACTATTTTAGCTTCATGCATAATACAGAATCTCTTCTACCATTGATCATCACATGCAGAAATAAAATCAATTGCATGCATACATTAAAACCACAAACAATCACACATATGAACACAGTATTTAATGGGAAAGCTTAAAGCTGAAAACCCCAACTATCTGTATATTATATGTCATGGAGATCATGCAACAATCATAGTACAAAAGCTCCTCACAAGCTATCATGCACACCCTCAATTGCTACACACTATCAAGCTAGATCTAGCAAAACACATGCTCCAATCTTTTGCCACTTGATAGCCAGCCTCTATTGCATAATTAATGCTATGGGATGGCTTCATTAAATAGATAAACCACCTGGCTTGAACTGCGCAATCCTCATGGGCTTCTCCACCTATCTGTGTGTTGCAAATAGCAACAATATAGTCACAACTGATAGTTAACCTGCTCTTTCACCTATTTCTGCACTGGTCTCCACTGAAACTGTCCATGCACTGAAGTTAACCGATGCATTCTTTAGTTGATTTATGAGTTTATAATTAGTGAATTAATTAATAATTAATTCACACCACTCTCACTAATTGTATCAATTAGTTAAACTGAATACAAATAGCTCAACTATGTTTAGATTAGTTAAACTGAATACAACTCCACTAACTTCCTTAATCAACTCCACCAAACTCTGTCACATGAGTTATAACTCAAGTATCCATGCAATAGCTCCACTTAACCCTCAAGAATAGCGTAATTCCTTATCGCCTCCATTAACCTACATTGCATTCATTGCACTTAATTGAAGTGCTCCAAGAGAATAAGATAATGTTTAGAGTCTAAATATTATTAAGAGCTAATAATATTCGACATATCTATTTTTTTAGGCAGCAATCCAAAAATAGATTATGATATACAAAATAGAAGTCCATCTATTTTTCCCGACTTGACCAACCATCCACAAATAGCATCCTACAACTCATAGAACATGATCCATATGTCTAAAAATAGACATAGTCTAAAAATAGACTTTGCGGCAAAAAATAGCCTGCGGGCTCACTTAGTGAAGGCGATTCCTTTCCACTAAGCTCATCATCTTGTTGCAATCTCAACACTCCCTCTCAACAAGATATGGATTATCTGCAACCCATATCTTGCCCCTGTGGTATTCGAATTTGCTCCTGGTGAGCGCCTTCGTCGAATATCGGCCATCCTGATCTCAGTGGGAATGTATGAAAGTAACATGATCCTCCGTTGCACACAATATCGATATGATGATACCGGATGTCAATGTGTTTAGATCTATCATGAAATCTTGGATGCTTAAGAGGGAGTTTGATGCAACTACGATTATCACAATAAATCACGGTAGGCTCTAAGAGAATTGTGGACCCGAACAATCCACCGGGGATCTTCCTCATCCATATAGCCTCGCGTACAGCCAAACTTGCGCCATATACTCGGCCTGCTGAACTTAGTGGAGTGCCACGGATCTCGCTTCCTGTTGTGCCAAGCTTCTTTGTCGACCGTCTTAAAATCCTCGGAATGTGCTCTTTCTGTCCGTTGGGCTCCCTGCCCAATCTGCATCCGTGAAGCCACATAGCCTCACCTCATCCAACTGTCTGTACCACAATCCATATCCCGATGTGCCTCTGAGATATCTCAATACATGCTTCCCCGCCTTCCAAAAGAGCTTGGTAGGCTTAACCATAGCTTGTGAAAGCTGGTTAACTGCATAGCATATATCGGGCCATGTATTGACCAGATACATAAGCGACCCCACCAACTGTCGATAAACAGTGGCATCCACTACCTCCACTGAAGTAGCATCCTCCTGCCTCCAACCTCTAGCAAGAGGAGTATCAACAGGCTTGCAGCCATGCATGTTGAACTTCTCCAGTATCTCCAGGGCATACTTTCCCTGAGAAACAAACATTCCATCACTGCGCTGCCAAATTTCCAATCCCAGGAAATAATGAAGGAGGCCCAAGTCCTTCATCTCAAACTCTTTTGCAAGATCCTCCTTGCATGAGAGTATCAACAGCTCATCACCTGTCAAAATAAAATCATCTACATAAAGTACAATGATCAGCAAATTACCCTCCACTACAATCTGGTATAGTTTAGGATCCACCTCACTCTTGGAGAATCCAAGTCTGGTGAAATAACTGTCTATCCATGTGTACCAAGCACGAGGTGCTTGTTTCAACCCATACAACGCTCTCTTGAGCCTGCACACATGCGATTCGCTGCTGAAGATCTCGAAACCTTTAGGCTGCTCTATGTACACCTCCTCCTCAATGACTCCGTTGAGGAACGTAATCTTCACATCCATCTGATGAATGTGCCACCCCATCTGCGCTAAGAGAGCTAGGATTGTCCGTATGGAAGAATACCTTACGACAGGTGCAAAGGTCTCCTCATAATCGATCCCCTCTATATGTGAAAAGCCTCGGGTAAAAAATCTTGCCTTGTTCTTCTCCACACTCTCGTCAGCTGCCTGCTTCACTTTGTAGATCCATCTCGAACCCACCACTGATTTCCCCTCCGGCCTTGGGACAATCTCCCATGCACTGTTTCTGACAATCGAATCATACACTTCCACCATGGCATCTACCCATGCGGGATCCTCCACAGCTTCCTCCAAAGAGGATGGCTCTGTCACAATACACTTGCTCACAAGAGCCATGTATCTAGTATACCGGTCAGGTGACTGTCTCTGTCTGCGGTGTGATGTAGGTGCTCCTACAACCTTCTCTGCATCTTGAGCCAGTCGCTCAGCTTCTGTAGTGCGCTTCTGCCCTCTGATGGTTGGCGCTGCATGAGTGGTCTCTTCCACTCCATGAACCTCCTCTTGTGGTTGATCCACATCCTGAGGAGCTCATCCTTAGGAACTAATAGCTCCTCATCTGCATGGAAGTGTGGCTCCCTCTCAAGCGAACACTGCATGGCTTTCTCCTCCTAAAATTTGATATCCCGTCGCATAAAAATCTTGTGACTATCTGGAAAATACACACGATAGTTGTGGGGCATATCAGTGTACCCCACAAATATCCCAACCTCTGCGATCGGTTCCAGCTTCTTTCTGGCATCCTTCTTGACATGAATGTAAACAGGTGAACCAAAAATCCTCAAATGGAAAATATCAAGCTTCTTACCAGAAAACGCCTCCTCGGGTGTACTCATGCCAAGTATCCTGTGAGGACAACGGTTCTGCACATATACTGCAGTATTGCATGCCTCAGCCCACAAGTGTATGGGAAGGCCCTTATCATGCAACATCGCCCATGCAGCACCCACGATTTTTCTGTTCTTCTACTCAACAACCTCGTTCTGCTGTGGGTTATGAGGTGCTATGAGCTCTCTTCGAATTCCTTCTACACTGCAAAAGTCCTTGAATTCGCCAGAGATGAATTCACCACCATTTTCGCTCCTAAGAGCCTTCGCCTGCTTCCCTGATTCTTTCTCAACCAGCGCCTTGAACTCACAGAAATTTGAGTATGTCTCGATCTTCTTCTGCATGAAGAATATTCAACACTTCCGAGAAAAATCATCAAAAAATATCACATAATACCTGTGCTTTGCTGTCGAAGCTACTGAGAAAGGTCCACACACGTCTGTGTGAAGTCTCTCAAGGATCGTCGTGGCGCGACTATCCTTCTTGTGAAAGGTGGCTTTCATAAATTTTCCCAAGGTACATCCCTTGCACTGATCTGACTGCGCAAGAGTGCCTTTAGGAAGCCCAGTAGAAATCTGCTATAGTATCTTCAAAGCTCCACGGTGAAGGTGGCCCAATCTCCAGTGCCACAACTTGCCATCATCCCGGCTCACCACTCCTTCTGCCTTGCCTGCCATTGCTGCACAGCCATCTACCTACAATTGATAAAGGTTCTTAACTCGAACCCCTATCCTCCGGGTCTCACCAGTTGCCTAACTGTGTAGGAAAGCCTTTCCCTCGATAAAGACAACATCATATCCCTTGTCTTCTAACATCGCCACAGAGATAAGATTCTTCTTCAATCCTGGAACATGCATCACTTCCTTCAATTTTAAGGGTTTACTAGACTCCCTCTCAAAGGAAAGGGTACTGATACCGGTCGCACTGTATCTACCATCATCGCCCATCTTAATGTGCACTCCAAGATCTTTCTCATCCAGATCGGTAAACAAATCTCGATCTCCTGTCATGTGAAAAGACGCATCACTGTCCAAAAACCACACTGAACCCATCACACTTGAGACCAAGCATGCGATCAATGAAAAATCCAGCTTAAACTGTGAGGCTAAGGCCTCTCCAGCTGCAGTCCCAGCAGCCTGCTTATTTTTCTTCTTCTGTGGACAATTAGTGGCGTAATGTCCGTGTTGGTGACAATGAAAGCACTTCAGCTTGGACATGTCCTGCTTCTTTCCTTTCGCACCGGAATGAGAAGCTTTCTTGCTCTTCCCCTTCTTTTATTTGGCAGCCAAAGTGAAATTCTCTTCATCAGAGTTCTTTGATGAAGATCTGTCCCTAGTACTTCACCTTATCTCCTCTTGCACAAGATCCAACCAAAGTCGCTCCCATCCTGGCAATTTCTCCCGACCATTGATAGAGTCCTGATAGGAGTGCCAACTCTTCGGAAGCCCAAGGAGAGCCAAGCTCACCAAGTCTTCATCATCAACAGTCACCCCCACACTTCCCAGCTCATCCCTGCATTGGCTGAACTTCATGAGGTACTTGGGCATACTGTCGCCTTTCTCCATCTTTATGTTTTTGAGTCTATCCTTGAGCGCCAACTTCCTCTGGTCGCTCTTGCTTTGGAATAAATCTGTCAAGGCTTTCCACATCAAGAATGGAGAAGCCTTACCATGCAAGCTGGACACTATGTGATCCTTCACACCCTCCAACAGAATCCTTCGACACTTTGATGTCTTCTTTTGCCATGCATCAAGTATGACAACATCGCTAGAAGTAGGCTTTGGGACTTCAGCATCTATGAACTTCAAACCATTTTCATCCAGCACCGCCTCCATCCTCTCCTTCCATGCAATATAATTCGATCTTCCCTCAAGGGCTTACTCCAATCGCAATCCGTTGAAAGACATCTCAACTTCGACACCAAGAAAACACTGCTGCAAATTCAAATTCCACCAGCATAAAACTCAACTGCTTCAATGTTTTGCAATTGCTCCAATGATCAATATCACTCTGATACCATGTATAAATTTGAATAACTGAGATATTATTCATCGATATTCTCCTGATCGCACACTATTTTAGCTTCATGCATAATACAAAATCTCTTCTACCATTGATCATCACATGCGGAAATAAAATCAATTGCATGCATACATTAAAACCACAAACAATCACACATATGAACACAGTATTTAATGGGAAAGCTTAAAGCTGAAAACCCCAACTATCTATATATTATACATGCCATGGAGATCATGTAACAATCATAGTACAAAAGCTCCTCACAAGCTCTCATGCACACCCTCAATTGCTACACACTATCAAGCTAGATCTAGCAAAACACATGCTCCAATATTTTGCCACTTGATAGCCAGCCTCTATTGCGTAATTAATACTATGGGATGGCTTAATTAAATAGATAAACCACCTGGCTAGAACTGCGCAATCCTCATGGGCTACTCCACCTATCCGTGTGTTGCAAATAGCAACTGTATAGTCACAACTGATAGTTAACCTGCTCTTTCACCTATTTCTGCACTGGTCTCCACTGAAACTGTCCATGCACTGAAGTTAACTGATGAATTCTTTAGTTGATTAATGAGTTTATAATTAGTGAATTAATTAATAATTAATTCACACCACTCTCACTAATTGTATCAATCAGTTAAACTAGATACAAATAGCTCAACTATGTTTAGATTAGTTAAACTGAACACAACTCCATTAACTCCTTAATCAACTCCACCAAACTCTGTCACATGAGTTCTAACTGAAGTATCCATGCAATAGCTCCACTTAACCCTCAGGAATAGCGTAATTCCTTCTGTCAGCTCCTGTGCCACATCTGTGCACTTAACTGAAGTGCTCCAAGAGAATAAGATAATGTTTATAGTCCAAATATTATTAAGAGCTAATAATATTCGATATATCTATTTTTAGACTGGCAATCTAAAAATAGATTCCGCCCAGTATGTCTAAAAATAGAAGTCCATATATTTTTTCCGACTTGACCAACCATCCACAAATAGCATCCTGCAACTCATAGAACATGATCCATATGTCTAAAAATAGACATAGTCTAAAATAGACTTTGCGCCAAAAATAGCCTGCGGGCCCACTTAGTGAAGGCGACTCCTTTCCACTAAGCTCATCATCTTGTTCCAATCTCAAATACGGTTCACCCGCGTATTCGCCCATACCCCACCAGCCCACGCTAAAGCATTAGGGTGCCAGAACTTGCCTGCTTTTATCTACTCATTGCAGCATCCGTAGGATTGGGGAGGTTGCATATGAGCTAGAGCTGTCTACAGGTAGTTGGATCCACAACATCTTCTGTTAGGTCTCCATAATTTATTAGCAAGATTGGCAGAGTCCAACTGCAGGGAGAAACACTATTTCAACCACTTTTGGATTCTAGGATCTAGCCCTCTTGAATCCAGAGAGGATCTCTCCAATAAGTGAAAATATGGATTTATCTTTAAAGTTTTGGGTATTGATATTAGGCTAGTTATGAAGTCTGAGGGTTTTTTTTTTGTTTTGGATGGTTGAGCATGATTACTGTTCGAGGTGAAAGTCCTGAATGCAAAGAGTTTCAAAGGTGAGAAGTTGCAAGAGGGAAGAACAGTTATGGCTAAAATATAGATATAAAGCTGGTTTTTAATCCATTGGGCTATGGAGTCATAACAGGGCTTTAATTGAATAACAACATCAAGAATGATCCAAGGGGCAAGTCATCTATACCACAAGATTATTGAGATTAGAGTGATGGGATGGAAACAATAAAGTGTTGGAGGGGTGGAAACTGATAATAATTTCTCAGAGGATTTATATTCAGTCCAAACAAGAAAAGCCTCTTAAGTAACTGTTTAAAACCAACCAAGTGCAGGGCTAACCATTGACTTCTTGGGCAAGTTTGTATTAAAGCAGCTTAATTGACAAACAATTCAATAATCCACATAATTACCTTCAGAAAGTATGAAAACATATAAGAGAAACAAAGTGTAACTTAAGATCAGATAAAGTACTTTTAAACCTAGTCTACTTTCAGTCAACACCAAGGGAAAATTTCAAAATCTGCTTTTGGAGAAAAACTAGGACTAAGGCACACCATATCTTTCTCTAGTCTAACTTTAATAGCAAATAATGGAAAATCATATCTTACACACAGCCACAGTTAACATTAGTGGAACGCCAACATTCAACTTTTTAAACCCATTAAATCATTCTTAAATAAACAAATTAAGAAATATTATAAAGATTTCTACAAGAGAAGGTTACCCAGAATAAGAGATCTCAACCGTTTAAACTTTCCTTCATGAATATGAAAAATATGGCATACATAGAAGGAAAACAATAACAAAGAGAGATTCACTTCACCAATGACATAGACCAGGATCCCAAGAAACAACTTTTATATTGATGTCAAACCGGTTACAGTCTTCAAGTCCAATGTTTCAGTTCAGCAATCATCTTCACTATTCAGCCTAACTAATCTATCACAAGCAGAGCTCCAAGGGCTAGTGAACACTATTTACAATCAAAAGTTTGGGCTCGAATGTATTTCAAAGCTCTGTAAGCAACTCAACCAACAATTTCTAATCTTCTACAAAAGTATTTATAGAAGAATGAGAAGGTGAGATCTGATAAAAGATCTGCTAAAGTAATTAATACAGATTCAAGAATTCTTGGCCCTTTGAGGGGCTCGATGAAGAATTTTATAGGTGGTTCTCTGTATTAACTATTTTACATTAACTATCAGGTCTATTGGAAAGAATTTGTTGACCTTTGAGGTTTGGCGTGAGGTTGAAATAACTCTGCAGATATTTCTCGCATTAAGTTCCTTGCAGAAGTAACTTCTCGGCTACGTTGAGGCAAAACATCTTCCTTTGCAATAACTTCGGCCCTGGTTTGAAAGGTTTGAGGCAACAAGTGGCGTTTAGTCGCTGGGAGGAATCAATTCGCCTCCTTTTTGTGGCGGTGGAGGGTTTCCTGATGAAACACTTTAGGTTTTCCTTCAAATTGTGTTTTTAGATCGGGGATTAGGCATTTGATAACTGTCTTAGCCTTAATCCCCACAAATCTGTCCACTAATCTGTTGTTCTGGTTCATTCTCGGTCTTCAACATCTGATACTCTTTCTCTGCATTGATCTTCATGGTTTTTCTGTCGTGCAGGGCTGCGCAAGGTATGTAAGGCATCAATGCCTGTGAAAACATCAATATAACGTGATTTTAAACCCTGTGGATGATTTCCTCGGAGGAATCGAACAAGGGAGGGTCGTCACCCTCAATCGCCGAATCTTCTTTGGAAATGATGGAAGATACGTTCAAACCTGCAAAAAACACGAAAAAACGTTATATAATCCTGCGTATTTGGTTTACTGCATCGGGGACTATGCAGAGGAGCGTTGGCCGTCGGATGGCATCATCCAACGGCTGGGATTTAATCTCAGAATGGTCAAAAAAGCATGGGGGGAGGAGGATTAAATCAGAGTTGTCGATTCGCGCCGAGATCGACGGTCGGCGATGACTACGGGGGGTTCAGATGTATGGAGGAAAAACTTCGGGGGCATACCCCCGTAGTGAAACTGCGCCATTGATCTGATTCAGTTTGGATGGTCAAGATGAAATTAGGGGGTGTTTAAAGTCAAATGGAGGGAATCTGGAGGATGAGTTTTTGATCGTCGATCAGATCAGATCGACGGCGGAGATGGCCTGTTTAGCGTGCGTGCACCTTTGTTACCCATCGCGCAACTCTGGTTAGCGCTGACCATTGGATCATCGGGCCCAGATCGGACGGCTGTGGTGGATTTCGCTGCATGGCCTGGTCCGATCGTTAATGCGCAGGGGAGAACTTTAATGCGCGGGGACGATGGTTTTAGAAAATGGTACAGAGGACACGCGGCGCGCAGCGTATGGAATCGCTGGCCGACGGGAGAAAACAACCTTTGGCCCGAAGGCAGTGCGGAAAAGACTGCCGGTTTTGGGAAAACAGCGTATGGGAAGTGGGGACCACATGGTAAGTTGCGCTCCACGCCGTTGATCTGTGGATTGGATGAACGGCTGAGATCGCTCCATAATTGTACGAGCGGGTTTTTAATAAAAATAATGAAATGACGGGTTTTTAATTTTATAAAGGAAAAAGGCGCATTTTATATGAGCGGCGAGGGGATTGTATGGTAGGCCCGGCGGGACTGATCACAAATCGCAAAAGTGAAAAACGCGATGGTGGATTATGCGACGGGGAGAAAATGCGATATTGGGATTATGCGATGGGTGGAAAATGCGATGGATTGCATCGCAAATATTTGCGACGCTCTTTGGAGGAAAACTGAAAATTGCAATCTGCAATCTGCGATGGATCGCATCGCAAATATTTGCGATGCTCGTTGGAGGAAAAGTGAAAATTGCGATCTGCGATCTACGATGGATCACAGTGCAAATATTTGCGATGCATCAGTTTAAAAAATAACAATTTGGAAATTCTGCGATCTGTGCTTTGCGATAAGCGCCAAAGGGTTAAAACTTGGTTCCAGGGTGCGGGCGTATGGAAGAAAAGGGGCTAAGGGCTTAAGCTCGAGGGGCTTAAGTTCTATACATAAAAACATGTATTTTCATTGTTTTTGAAGGGTTTCTTGAAGGAAATGAAGGTTTCGGTAAGGTTGAAAAGTGGGTTTTTAACCTTATAAAAGGGATTTTAATGAAATGGAAAGGGAGTAACATGAAATTGTGAGTTTTTTCATTGGAAATGGAGAATGGAAAATGAGGTTAGTGAGGAAGAAAAGGAAGGGGACCAAGGGGTTCTGCAGGAGTATTTAACTTGGGATTTTTGAAGGATTTCAGAGGCTTTTAGGATGTAAACAACAATAAGGGATCTGGACAGAGGCATGAGGCCTTAGAGAGACTTCAAGAGCCAACAATTTTTAGTGATAAAATTGTTCCTTGGAGGCTCCAAAAAGATTTAGCCACCTTTTGATATAACAAAATATTATAGGTGGCTAATAGTGGCTCCACTTGGGGATGGTGCCTTTTTGAAGGCATCAAGAATTCAGACTTGATTTATGGGAGGCTGATCAGTTGCCTCATCCATTGTTCTCTCTGGGATGCTGACCAGGTGCCTCATTCATTAGATTTCTCTTGCTCTGCTTCTGAAAAATAACATCAGTCATGAAAGATAAATGGACTTCATCAATACAACTTTCTACCTACCCAATTCTACTGATCTAACATTTTTTCTTCATCAGAGTGCACTTGGATTGGAAAAATATTTTTACAACATTTTATTCTTTTGAAAGCATAAAAAATAATCTAATTCTACTCCTTATTTCTCCTTGAACTCAGATTAATCAGTTGAGCTCAAATTCTTCTCTACCTAATCTACTGTCTGTTGGGATTAAACTGTCCAACAGACTTTCATTCTCTAAATTCTAAGACACAAATTTAAAAACAGTCAAGTTAAGATTAAGCTTTTTAACTTGCTGTGATCTATGGCATAAAAACAAGCTGCACATAGATTATTATTTGCAAAAAATTAAAAATCAAAATGGAAGGCTTAAGATCTGAAAGTTTCTCATCATGGCCTTCTCTTTTGTTCATAGCTCTGTTTTTGCTTTTGTTTGAGCTGTCTCTTCCTTGATATCTGATTCAGATTTTGGGAAAATTAGAACCAGTTTTTCTCTTTTATGACTCAGAAAATAAAACAGTTTTGAGTCATCTCCCTTTGGAAACTTTGGTTCAGATTTTGAGTTTGTTTGAACCTTCATTTCTATCCTAATCTATCTACTGATAAGCCAAGGTTGAACAGTTTGGCAAATCAAATTCACTATCCTATCAGCAGAAAATTTAAAGCCAATTAGTCAAGATTAGGCAGTTTGACTAACTAGAAGTGTGTTTTGAGGAGTGGCATTTGAGCTTGCACACTTTCATATTTATTTCTCTTTTTGGCATGGGGCTTTGCCTTTCTTGTTTTGATTTCTGCCCTCTTTTCATTTTTCTTTTGTTTTTGTATTTTTGATCTTTCATAACTTTGAATGCAATGGTGGATGGACTATTCACAATGGAAAAGGTAGAAGACTTTAAAACATAAAATGGATCAAGAGAATTAATGCTTAAGCATCCTGCCATTGAGAGGACCCCCAAACAATTCTGTTCCATCCAATTCTTGTAGGAAAAATACATGATTACTAGCAACTGAATGAATAGACTAAGGGCCAAGCCATAAGTTATCAAATTTTACATGCTTGCCCTTTTCTCCCCTTCTTGAGTCCCACTTTAAAACTTTGTCCCCAATCTTGAAATTGCTGGCCTTTGTTCTTTGGTCAAAGAGATTTTTTATGCTGTCCTGTTTCTGCAATGCTTTGTTATAAACTTCCTCTCTGGTTTTATGAAGATGAATGGTCTAATTTATTCTTCTGGTCATGTCATTATCTTCAGTCTGCAACTCTTGAATCAACTTCATCACTGGTACACCAAGGCTGTTTGGAAAAATTGCATCTGTACCATACACAAGCTGAAAGGGTGACATACCAATAGATTTCTTCAAAGTTAATCTGTCAGCCCAAAGTGCATGAATCAGCTTTGTGTGCCAAGACTTTTTGTTATCCTCCAACAGTTTCTTGATTATGTTCACTAAGCTTTTGTTGGAAGATTCTGCAAGTCCATTACCTTGGGGGTAATAGGCTGTGGAATGCCCCAATGTTATCTGATATTTGTGACAGAATTCAACCATTCTCTTAGATCCAAATGTTGTTGCATTATCAGTGATGATCTTGGTAGGACAACCAAATCAAGAGAGAATGTTAGTCTCCATGAATTTTATTATAACTAAATCATTGGCCTACCTACAAGGGATGGCTTCTATCCACTTAGTGAAATAGTCTGTGGCTGTGAGAATCCACCTATGCTGGGCAGAAGATGGTGGATGGATTTCTCCTATGAAGTCAAGTCCCCACTGTTGAAAAGGAGCTTCAACAGTGATTGGATGCAGAGGAAGGGGTAATACTTTTCTCTTGCCTTCGAACAATTGGCATTTATGGCAAGTAGTGGTCATATTATGCACATCATGAAAAATAGTAGGCCAATAGAAACCAGCCCTCAAGATCTTGTTGGCTGTTGACTTCCAGTAAAAATGACCTCCACAGTCTCCTTCATGGAACTCCTGTTTAACCTTCTCTGCATCAAACTTAGGCAAAAATTTAAGCAATAGACCACTTGCATTTTTCCAATACAAACATTTATCAATAATGTAATAATTTACAGCTTTCAATTTTAGGAACCTTGCCTTTGTCTTTGATAAACCAGGAGGTGTATTCAGATTAAGCAAAACATAAATAATATCAGCATACCAAGGAGAATTCATAAAATGGTCTTCAACAATGGGAGTTGAGAATTCTTCTTTGTTATCCAAAGCATTAATCATGTTAATATCAAGAACTTCACAATTTGATTCAGTCATTAATCTAGCTAGACCTTGGGCTTTGATGAGCTTAGCGGGTTTTATCTCTAAATCATATTCAAGAATAACAGCAATCCGCTTACCTCTCTTACCATCTGGGTCCTGTGTTAGAATGTCTTTAACAACTGAATTTGGGACAAAGGCAATGATGTGTGAGTGAAGGATGTATACTCTGAAGTCTTTTAAAGCCTTTACCAAATCAAAAGCTTGCTTCTCCATAATTTTATACTTCAAAGGGGCATCCCTCAATGCCTTACTAAAGAATGCAATAGGTTGCTCTTGTCCTTGTGGATTTTTCTGTAAAAGGATAGCAGCTATGGTGTGTTCTGATGCAAATGAGAAGATATAAAAATCTTTTGAAAAATCAGGGCTTATGAGAACTGGTGTTTTGGTTAATGCTTGTTTTACTAGTTCAAAGGATGTCTTTGCTTCCAAGGTCCATTTCACCCCTTGCTCCTTCTTCAGCATATTTGTGATATTCCCAAGGAGCTCAGCTAAGTTAGGGATGAACCTTCTCAAAAAGTTTATCTTCCCAATGAAAGATTGCAACTCTTTGATGTTTCGAGGATGAGAGATTTGCAATATGGCCTCAATCCTCTTGGGATCAATCTTAATACCCTCCTCAGAAATAATGTGCCCAAGAATTTTACCTTCTTGGAGACCAAATAAAGTCTTCTAGGGTTTAAATATATCCCAAACTTTCTGCACTTCTCGAAAACTTTCCTAAAATGTTCTAAGTGTTCTTCATTTGTTTTTGAAAACACAGTAACATCATCAAGATAGATAATGATGAAGAAGCCCAATTCCTCCGAGAATGCTATGTCCATGGCTCTTTGAAAGGTTGCTCCAACATTCATTAGACCAAAAGGCATTTTCACATACATGAAGGTGCCCCATAGTGTAGTAAAGGCTGTCTTTAATTGATCAGCAGGGTAAACCAAGATCTTATTGTATCCCGAATAGCCATCCAGCAAAGAAATTCTTCTAGACCCTACCACCCTTTGTAAAATATGATCTATCTTTGGTAAAGGGTAGTTGTCTTTTAATGAAGCTTTGTTTAAGTCTCTAAAGTCTATACAAAGCCTGATTTCTCCAGTTTTCTTCCTAACAGACACCTGATTAGATACCCATTCAGAATATCTAACAGGGACAATAATACCAGCATCATACATTTTCATGATCTCCTTCTGAACCAACAGCAACTGGACATGGTTTATTCTGCGCAGTTTCTGTTTGAATGGTTTTTGGTTTTCTTTAAGAGGGATTTTGTGCTGTATTATTTCAGTGTTATAGGATTTAAGATCTTCGTAACTCCATGCAAAAAAATCAGAAAATTCTTTGAACAACTCTATGTATTTGAGTTTAATGTGAGCTGGCAAATTTGTGGACAGTTTGATCATTTTCAGTTTCTCTTTACTACCTATATTGCATTCCTCCACTTCAGTCTCTACAGGTTCCAGTTTTGGCTTATTTGCCACATCGTTAAAATCAAACAACTCTTCTAAAGGGGTCAAACTCATAGGCAACCTTTCATCTTTGGAGTGCAGAGTTTCTATTTATTCTGCTCCTGATCCTGCACTCGATTCTGTTTTGTTTCTGATTTTTCTAGACAATAGGTTAATATTGACAGGTTCAGGAGACAATTCTTCTTTACCAAGAAAGTTTTCTTCACTGCAGTCTGTATCATAATTTGAGTCCGAACTATGCAGTCCGAATTCATTTCTGAATTGCATGAAGTCTTCTATTTGTTTTTCATTGTCAAACACTTGCCAATATTTTTTGTTATCAGGCACTGCTGGTCTAAATTTTATCGGAGTTGTGTTTTCTCCAGTCTCATATGGCGTTAGACACGTCCTAGCCGCAAAAGCTAAATTGTGGGCCGCAATGTTTCTTTTCCTTGGCATGAAACTCAGGTTGGCCTCCTCAAATGTTTCCAAAAGGTCCATGACATCATTTCGATAGGCTCTAAGTCTGGGATGATTTGCATTATACTCCCCATTGACTTGCCTAATGACTAACTCAGAATCTCCATACACGTTAATTCTTCTGGCTCCTAACTTCTTCAAGAGATGTAAGCCTAAGAGAATGGATTCATATTCCGCTATGTTGTTGGAACACTGAAAGTTTAATTTACATGAAATGCATTCTGTATGGTTGTTTTCAGTGTTAGTAATCCAAACACCTGCACCCGCGTTATTCCTAGTGCATGACCCATTGAAATGCATATTCCATAGGGGACTGTTTTCAGTTTCATCTGTTAGATGAATGTCCTCTTTAAATAACATGCTTTCGGATTGTTGTTGAATGTCTACACTTAGTTGTAGATGTTTTGGTTCCCCCTAATTTTCGTTCATTTGAGGGTCGTATTCTTTAGTGTCCAGGTTTAAAAGTAATGGATGCATGACTTGAAGTTCAAGACCCATATTTGGTTTGCTATGGTTTAAAGGTTCAACAAACTGTTTTGACAGTTCCGTGGGATTTACCTCCTCCTCTCTATCGGCCATTAATCCTGATAACGCGATTTTTTCACTAAGTGCTTCATCGTTAAACATGATAAAAGAATCAAGGCCTGTATTTACGGAATAGAGAGGAGAGTTTTGAGTTCTGTCTTGACTCGTGACCGTATATTGCATATGAGACTCCCTGTAAAGTCTTCTAGTCTGATTGAAAACAGGGATAGTCGCATACGTCATGTCCATCTGCATAGTCCCCTATAACTTGGCTCCCCAAGATATTGATAATAACATTCCATACTTTGGGGGCACATCTGCCACAAAAATGTCCATGAGTAAGCATTTGGCTGGGATCTGGGCTAAGTTAACACAGAGGTCTTTGATCAATCCTAGACATTTTACTCTACTTGAGTCAAAGGAGTAAATGTCTTTGTAAGGTCTGGTGATTTCTAGCCCAAGGCTCTCCATCATAGCTTTAGGCATTAAATTATGAGAAGCCCCGGAATCATGCATAGCGTTGTGCAAAATTTTTTCATGAACATTTAAACTCACGTAGAAAGGGGGAACATGTCCCTCTTGGTATCTACCTTCAATCTTTGGACCAAAAATAAGCTCGGGCTGGTCATCACTAAGATTGACTGTATCTCCATTTTCCTCTATATTCAAAGCCTTCAAAATTTGAGTTCTATATACGTGTTGGGCAGCTAACTCGGTTAAGGGAACAAAGATTTTAATCTTGGAAATTTCTTGTTCCAGGCTGAAAGGAATTTGATTCTTTGAAGTGTTGGTTTCAGCCTTGTTAGCTGTCACTTTATCAGCAACAATAGATTGATGATTTGTTTTATTTACACTTGACATAACAGTTGTAATAGGAGTACTTGCTGAAGTGATAGTACTGCTAGAGTCTGCACTTTGTTTTTCAGTGTTTTGAGTGCCTTTCTCTTTACCTTTATCAGAATTTACAGCCACCATTTTTTCCTTGTGTTTGACCGTTTTAGGCTTGGTTGACATGTTGTTTTGTGAATATTTGTCAGAGGTTTTGGTGTTGGGGGCTTGTTGATTAGTCTTGCTTCTAAGGTCATATTCCCTTTGAGTCTCTATGATGACATTTTCCATGTCTTGATAATGATTTTCATCATCATCTCTTTTGTCATCATACGGTGTATATAGACCTTGTTTTTTATCATAATGAATCTCAAAATCATCATCATCGACCTCCAGCATGTTTATAGCACCTTCCTCTGTTATTTCGTCTGTTTCCTAAACCTCACTTATATAGTTCTGATGAAAGGGAGGAGTGATCTGTTGATCATCTTCCCTAGGTCTGCTTGGAGGTTGGTTCCTTCTAACATTCTAATTCTGGTTTTGGTTTCTGTTTTGAGGAGCAGTTTGATTTTGACTTGCTTGTGCTATTTTAATTATGATCATCTCTTTCATCATCTCTTCCATCATCCTTTCCATCTTTGAGTTGGAAGTAGAAGGTGTGGACTCCTCTCTAAAAGATACTCTCTTCTCGCTCTTCATTCTTGCTCTTTTCTCCATCAAGTTCACTTCCACAGAAAGAGCACCCCTTTGCATGTCTTCAAGAGTTGAAAAATATCTCTCTCTCAGTGAATAGGTCATGTTAGCGTCAAAACCTTCGGGAATTTTTTTTAAAGCTGAACCTTGTGGAGGTTTAGTTCAGGGGAAAGTACGTTGTATACACTGTTGAATCTGGTGCAGTAGGCTTGCACACTTTCCCCTGGGTTCCTATGGAGATTGTTGTAATCAGCCAGAACTTGGAGAGGGTTTTTCCTTACTTCCCACTTGTTTAAGAATGTTTGATGGAAGCCTTGGAGATCATTTATACTATGGGGGGCTAAGCCTTTAAACCATTTTCTTACTTCTCCCCCTAAGCTTTGAGCAAATAATCTGAGCTTGACAGAATCATCATCAATTTTGTTTCTGTCAAAGTAGTCATTCATCTTATCCACATGTTGTGATGCAGTTGTAGCATTGCTAGCATCATACAATGGGATTTTGGATTGATAGTCCTGTGGAAGGTTGACTAATGGTATAGGAAGGACTAAGGGAGCATAGCATGCAGCCATGGTAGGAGGTGGAGGTGGATTCACAAGAGGTGGATTAACAAAAGGGAAAGTAGGCTGAGGTGTGGTGGTTTGAACAGTGGATGCAGGATGAGTAGAAGTGGATGGATCAGGAGTAGACTGCTGAGCTGATCTTGGATGAGAGACACCTAGGTTGTGAAGGAAATGTAAATTAGGAGGTGTTGTTTCTCTACTACCAGGATGTTTACTTGTCTCCAGGGATGAAAGTGAAGACTCAGAGTCTAGCTGTATTATATCATCAAATGACCTAGTTCTGAATGGATTTACTAAGTCAACTTGTGATTGTTGTAGAGCCAAAAGATTTTCAGGGACTGAATTAGCTCTCAAGGGTGATCTGAAAACAGTTGATAATTTAACCTTAGGAGACTTCCAAAGGATACTTTCTGGGTCATCAACTATCTCAGGTGGATTAGGGTCAGGATGGGCTCTAGTGTGAATCTTTCTAGAAGCCACTATGCTGTGTTTTTAGACCCGAATAAACAAGACAAGTTCAACCAGATATGACAATATTTAAGAGGTTAACTAATCTGTTTACGCAAATTTAATCCTACAGTCCTCTAACTAAGTTTTAAATGATGTTATGATGATAAGGGTTCTTCCCAGTGGAGTCTTAAGGTCTGTTAAGGATTGTGGAGTCGCCAAGTGGAAGTTTTTAGCTCTTTTGGAGGTAAAAGGTTTTATGGTCCACCACCATGTTTATTGAATACCAATCTGAATTTTTTTTAGGTTTTTCTGAGTTGTTTTTAGTGGTGTGGTTTTTAAGAATATCCTAACTCTGTTTCAAAACTTAGCTAAGGTTATGAGACAAAGACACTCTATTCTTATGGCTAAGCTAGCTGATTTTTCAAGGTTATATGAAGCCTTATCAGAATCCTAGGGTTGACCTAGCTTGTCACTGATTCGAACAAGTTTCATCATGATTACCAATTCTTGGTAGTGCTTGAAAAGGCTACTTTTTACTCTCAAAGTTTTTTGTGAAAATCAAGGGAAGATGAGATGAAAACTCAGCTCAATCCCCAGCGGAGTCTCCAGAAATGTTAGGTGACTCCAGCTGGTTAATAAAGCAAATTCTCTATGAACCAAATCTCTGATGTCGTATGATTATCTTTAAATGAAAATGATTCGGGGTTCGTTCCCCAGCGGAGTCGCCAGAAATGTTAGGTCTTTGTAATTTATTAGCAAGATTGGCAGAGTCCAATTACAGAAACAACATCGTTTCAACCAACTTTAGGATTCTAGGATCTAGCCCTCCTGAATCCAGAGAGGGATCTCTCCAATATGTACAAAGATGGATATTGTCTTTGAAAGTTTAAGGTAATGATATTAGGCTAGTTATGAAGGCCAAGGGTTTTGTTTTGTTTTGGATGGTTGAGCATGATTACTGTTCGAGGTGAAAGTCCTGAAGGCAAAGATTTTCAAAGGTGAGAAGTTGCAAGAGGGAAGAACAACTATGGCTAAGAGATAGATATAACACTGGTTTTTAGTCCATTGGGCTATGGAGTCATAACAGGGCTTTAATTGAACAACAACATCAAGAATAATCCAAGGGGAAAGTCATCTATACCACAATATTATTGAGATTAGAGTGATGGGAAGGAAACAATAAAGTGTTGGAGGGGTGGAAACTGATAACAATTTCTCAGAGGATTTATAGTCAGTCCAAAAAAGAAAAGCCTCTTAAGTAACTATTTAAAACCAACCAAGGACAGGGCTAACCATAAACTTCTTGGGCAAGTTCTATTAAAGCAAATTAATTGACAAACAATCCAGTAATCCACATAATTACTTTTAGAAAGTATGAAAACATATAAGAGAAACAAAGTGTAACTTAAGATCAGATAAAGTACTTTTAAACCTAGTCTGCTTTTAGTCAGCACTAAGGGAAATTTTCAGAATCTGCCTTTGGAGAAAAGGATCTAGGAATCAGGGCAAACCATATCTTCTCTAGTCTAACTTTAATAGCAAATAATGGAAATCACATTCAAGAACAGTGTTTAAGCAAGCAGAAGGACGAGGGAACGCCAACATTCCTAACTGTTTAAACTGTATTAAATCATTCTTAAATAAACAAATTTGAAGAAAACATTAAGATAAAGATTTCTCAGCCAGAGAAGGTTACTGGTATACAGTAGATCCTAACCTTGTTTAAACTGTCCTTCACAGAGGAATATGAAGAATATGGCATACATAGAAGGAAAACAATAAAAAAGAGAGATGCACTTCACCAATGACATAGACCAGGATCCCAAGAAACAACTTTTATATTGATGTCAGACCGGTTACAGTCTTCAAGTCCAATGTTTTAGTTCAGCAATCATCTTCACTACTCAGCCTAACTAATCTATCACAAGCAGAGCTCCAAGGGCCAGTGAACACTATTTACAATCAGAAGTTTGGGCTCGAATGTATTTCAAAGCTCTGTAAGCAACCAATCAACACTTTCATCTTCATAAAAAGTATTTATAGAAGAATGGAGGAGTAGAGATCCTATAAAGATTCGTGAAATAATTAAATGCGTATTCGCACTTCTTGGGCCCCTTTGAGGGCCTCTATTAGCCAGTTTGCTGTGTGGTTCTCAGATAAATTATTTAAGGGCTGACCATCGTGTCCGCCGGAAAGAATTTGAAAGATCTTCAGGTTTGGCGGAGGTTGAATGTCATTAACTCAGATAGCTTCTCGCATTGGGTTCTCCAAGTATAACTTCTACTGCGCGGAAGATCCCTCTCTTCCACCAATAACTTCGGCCCCGGTTTGAAAGGTTTGAGGCACAGGTGGCGCTGTAGTCGCTGGGAGGAATCAATTCGCCTCCATTTGTGGCGGTGGAGGGAATATGTCTGATAAACACTTTAGGTTTTTCCTTCAATCAGTATTTGAGAGCAGGGATTAGGTGTTTGATAACTGTCTTAGCCTTAATACCCACAAATCTGTCCACTAATCTGTTGTTATGGTTCATTCTCGGTCTTCAACATCTGATACTCTTTCTCTGCATTGATCTTCATGGTTTTTCTGTCGTGAAGGGCTGCGCAGGGTATGTAAGGCATCAATGCCTGTGAAAACATCAATATAACGTGATTTTAAAACCTGTGGATGATTTCCTCGAAGGAATCGAACAAGGGAGGGTCGTCACCCTCAGTGGCCGAATCTTCTTTGGAAATGACGGAAGATACATTCAAACCTACAAAAAACATGAAAAAAACGTTATATAATCTTGCGTATTTGGTTTACTGCATCGGGGACTGTGCGGAGGAGCGTGGGCCGTTGGATGGGATCATCCAACGGCTGGGATTTAATCTCAGAATGGTTAAAAAAGCATGGGGGGAGGAGGATTAAATCTGGAGTCGCTGATTCGTGTTTCGACCACTGACGCACTAAGCATGACACGGGGTTCAGATGTATCGAGGAAAACATTACCAAATACCCTCGAGTGAAATCATATGTTGATCTCATCTGGGGCTTTGACTGGCCAAGATGAACCTGTGGTGTTGAAACAACAAATTCAAATGGAGGGAATCTGGAGGATGAGTTTTGGACCGTCGATCAGATCAGATCGAGGGCGGAGATGTGATTTCCGTGCGACGATGGCCTGTTTAGCACGCGCGCACCTTTGTTACCCATCGTGCAACTCTGGTTAGCGCTGACCGTTGGATCATCGGGCCCAGATCAGACGGCCGTGGTGGATTTCATTGCATGGCCTGGTCCGATCGTTAATGCGCTGGGGAGAACTTTAATGCACGGGGACGACGGTTTTAGAAAATGGTACGGAGGACACGCGGCACGCAGCGTATGGAATCGCTGGCCGACGGGAGAAAACAGCCTTTGGCCCGAAGGCAGTGCGGAAAATACTGCCGGTTTTGGGCAAACAGCGTACGGGAAGCGGGGACCACATGGTAAGTTGCGCTCCGCGCCGTTGATCTGTGGATTGGATGAACGGTTGAGATCGCTCCATAATTGTACGGGCGGGTTTTTAATAAAAATAATGAAATAACGGGTTTTTAATTTTACAAAGGAAAAAGGCGCATTTTATATGAGCGGTGAGGGGATCGTACAGTGGGCCCGGCGGGACTGATCACAAATCGCAAAAGTGAAAAACGCGATGGTGGATTATGCGACGGAGAGAAAATGCGATATTGCGATTATGCGATGGGCAGAAAATGCGATGGATCGCATCGCAAATATTTGCGACGGCTCTTTGGAGGAAAACTGAAAATTGCGATCTGCGATGGATTGCATCGCAAATATTTGCAATGCCAGTTGGAAGAAAAGTGAAAATTGCGATCTGCGATGGATCGCAGCGCAAATATTTGCGATGCATCAGTTTAAAAAATAACAATTTGGAAATTCTGCGATCTGCGCTTTGTGATAAGCGCCAAAGGGTTAAAACTTGGTTCCAGGGTGCGGGCGTATGGAAGAAAAGGGGCTAAGGGCTTAAGCTCGAGGGGCTTAAGTTCTATACCTAAAAACATGTATTTTCATGGTTTTTGAAGGGTTTCTTGAAGGAAATGAAGGTTTCGGTAAGGTTGAAAAGTGGGTTTTTAACCTTATAAAAGGGATTTTAATGAAATGGAAAGGGAGAAACATGAAATTGTGGGTTTTTTCATTGGAAATGGAGAATAGAAAATGAGGTTAGTGAGGAAGAAAAGGAAGGGGACCAAGGGGTTCTGTAGCAGTATTTAACTTGGGATTTTTGAAGGCTTTCAGAGGCTTTTAGGATGTAAACAACAATAAGGGATCTGGATAGAGGCATGAGGCCTTAGAGAGACTTCAAGAGCCAAAAAAATTTAGTGATAAAATTGTTCCTTGGAGGCTCCAAAAATATTTAGCCACCTTTTGGTATAACAAAATATTATAGGTGGCTAACATCTTCCACGTATTAAGCCTGAAAAAGGTATTGGGGCAGTAGGTGACTACAAAAAAGGAGCTTCCACAGACAAATGATGAGGGAAATTTGGTGTTGCAGCTAGAAGCCATCATAGACACCAGGGAGAGACAACTACGAAGCAAGAAAGTTAGAGAGTACTTGGTGAGGTGGAGGAACTTACCAGATGAGGATGTCACTTGGGAGCGTGAGAAAATCTTGCAGCACCCATATTTGTAGTTTCTTGAGGACAAGCAATGTTTTGGAAAGGAGGAATGTAATATTCCCAATTAGCATCAGCTAATTGGTAATATTAATTTTGGTCATTTTTGCTTTTCTAAAGTTAATTCAGTTAATAAATTGGGTCGTGAGGCACATAGCTTACACTTAGAAAATAATTATTCCCTAAAGTCACTTGAGCACATATTTACTTGATAGCGTGGGACCCATGAGGGTGAAGTGGCAATGTGAGGGAAGAGGCAGCCTAGGCAGCATCGACCCATGACAGTGTAGTGAGAGAGGGAAAACGTGGGCCAAGAGGGACAACGCAGTTTGGTGGGGCTCGGATGAGAGCAAGGTTCTCAAAGCATAAAAAGGGGAAGAGGCTCCTCATTCTCTCATTCAATAATGCATCTCTGATTTCTATCTTTTGACGTTGAGCATGCTTTTTCTGTTGAGCGAAGTCTGCAAGTGTTTTTCAGCACACTGGTGTCTCTGAGCGGAGATCCCAACCTCAGCCCCGGGGTACTTCGAGTTCCTACTCGAGTGAGGAGTTATATCCATCGTTTTGCAAAGGGAGCCATAGAATCTTCAACTAGGATTACACATTTTCTTGGAAAACGCAGTCTCTTGGAGGGATCACACAGTTTGTGGTAGAGGTAGTTCCTAGAGTGAGGATATATCATGGGTTCCAGCCTGAGATAGTGTGAAGGGATCAACAATTCACAATTTCATAATTTTAGTACAAGAGGAGGCCATCATTTGTAGAGGATAATTAAGGGCCAACGTATTTCACTAGGATAGCGTTATTTCCCAAGGGAGGTCAAATTCCAGGGTAATCCATTCTGGAATTCCTTTCTGGGGATTTTTTGGGTTATTGGAGGAGAGCCCATTCCCAGATTTTCACATTTTTCTGAGCAGAGGAGCAACCCCAAAGAGCCATCCCATTCCAACAGTAGCAACAGTACGACAACAAAAACAACACTTTTGGAGATTACGCAGTCCTTGGCAGAGCAGCCATTCATTAAGAATTTCTGAGATTATTTCCAGCTTGCCTTGTGTAAGCCAAGGCACCATCATTCTGATCACCTTTGTACTCATTGTTATTTTTTATTTATATAATAAAATGGCTCAGTGCCTCTCCATATTTGCATTTTTTGTGTGATGTCTCTCTATTTTTTGTAGATGTTTGTTTATGTTGCTTTATATTACTGTTTATTTCTATTCGGAATATTATAGTGAAGCAGATGCGAACCTCTATCACATCTTGGTAGAAGGTAAATTTCTTATAATTTTTTCATAGGTTGATGATTTTATTTTAACTCGTGATGAGAAGCTAATCAGATCTTTCAAGGAGGACCTTGTAAGTGAATTTGAAATGAAGGACATGGGTCACATGCACTACTTCCTCATGTTGGAAGTATGGCAGGGTGATGGGGAACTATTTGTTTCTCAAGGCAAGTATGAAATGCGATATTGCAAATATTCACATTGAGAGTTGCAAACGCATGGATACACCTCTAGAAACAAACTGGAGGAAGGAGGATTCCACTTCAAGTGAAGAAGTTGATATTACCGTTTATCAGCAACTAGTGGGTTCACTAATGTATCTTGTACACACATGACCAGACATGTGATATGCATTCAACTAGCTCATCCAAGCTATGGTTAGGGAGACCAAATTGTCATTAAGGGAATTTTGAGGTCTAAAATGGGCCTCCTAAGAAAAATTTACAACCAAAATAAACTTTATAAGGACCAATAGGATTCAAGATGATGATGTCAACCATGGGGGATGATTCACCATTTTTTAAATAAAAGGGTAAAAGATTAAAAAATAATAAAATAATAAAACTACTTTTTAAACTCATATTTTCAAATTATCTCCCAAAATTTTCACTCAAATTTCAAGCGAGAGTACTCGTTGGATGCAAAATTTAATTCCCCATCCAAGGAGAACCCATGTTGCATACTTTTGATGGACCCTACTACACAAAAAAATGAGAAATACATGGAAAACGTGATTGCAATCACATTTTTCATGTATTTCTCATTTTATGTGTTGCAAGATCCATCGAAAGTATAAAACATGGGTACTCCTTAGATGAGGAATTAAATTTTGTATCCAATGAGTAATCCAGCTCAAAATTTGAGTAAAAAATTTCGGAGATAAGCTGAAAATACGAGTTGAATTTTTTTTTCTTTTTTCTTTTTACCCTCTAAATTTTGATGATGTAGTCAAATATTATTTTATAATTTCCTTAGGAGGCCCATTTTAGACCTCAAAATTCCCCTAATGATTGGAATGAAGCAAAGCATATTTTAGGGTACCTCATAGGCACTACCCAATTTGGATTATGGTATAGACGAATAGAGGGAGTGAAGTTGTGTGGCTTCATAGATGCAGATTGGGTAGGGATTCCATCTAACCAAAAGAGTACATTAGGTGGAATTTTCATTGTTGGTTCCGCACCGGTTTATTGGTACGATAAGAATCAAATATATGTGGTGCTCAACTCCGCAGAAGTATAATACATGGATGCAAATCAAGAAACATGTGAGGATATTTGAATGAGAAAAATACTTGTGGGACTATTTGGTCATATGTTGGATCCAACTGTGAACTATTTTGATAATCATAGTTGTATTCAAATATATGAGAATTTGATATTTCACGATCGATAAAAGCATCTAGATATATGGTATCACCATTTACGGGACTATGTGCAGAGGTGGATAATTTTGCTACAATATATTCCGACTGAGGAACAAGATGTTGAAATATTGACAAAATATTTTTCAAGAGGGAAGTTTGAGTTCCATAGGTTAGGATAAGGGTTGTTGATAATCCCTTTCTTGTTGAGAGGGAGTATTGAAAAATGCATCAAGAAAGTATCAATTTGACTTTTCCTTGGTCAATTTGAGAAAATTCGAATTTTCACATTAGCAGAAAACTTGGATGCAGTTAAGTTGTGTGAAATTTCTCTTGTCACTTAATTAGCTTAGTAATTCAAGTTAGAGGGCTTGGAGTTTAGCTAAGTATGTGTGATTGCTAATTTGTAGCAATCAAGCCCAGTTATTTCAAGTTGTTTCAGTTAAACTAGTTCTAACTATTAGAGGAAGTAGTGGAAGGTCATTTATTCAGGGAGACAACAATCTAACTCAGTGATTATCCAGTTAACTAAAAAATCAGCCCAAATTAGCTAGTGCATGCAGATAATTCAAGTTCTCCATCTATGGTGGAGATTCTAAAGTAGTGTAACATCAATTGTAGACTAGCCTTGAGTGTATAGGTGTTGCATACAGTCATATGATCAATCTTGTGAATTGTGCAATGAATTGGAGGATTTTCGCAAGGAAATAGGGGCTCAAGAAGAGGCAAAAATTGAGTAAGTTTGGGTCATACCTTCTTAGTGAGTAGAGAGATAGGTTATTCACTTGCCGGTTATGTTGAGAGTGAGCAAGAAATTGCAACACATCTTTATTCATTAGATTAATGCAAGCATGAATACGTGGTTTTTAACATTTTCTTTCCCCTAGAAGAATATTGTCAACATGTGTGTTATTTATTATTGCATGTTTTTTTATTGATGTTCTAAATTATGAATTGAATTCCGCAGAGAAGTAGAGTAGGATTGTGTTTCTTAATTTATATTAAAATTTCATGAGCAATTGCAATTCTACACCATAATTTCTACATAATGGAAAATGGCTAAAGGAGGCGGAGTTTATTAATTTAACTCATTTAAATTTAATGCAAAGTAGGAGAAGTTTCTCAATTTCTCCCTGTTACCCACCAATATGTGGGTGATATCCCTAGGATAATTTTTTCTCCATGATAGACCTCAGCCAATAGGTAGCAGTCCCTTGCATTTTTCAACTAGCTCGTTGTGCCATTTATCCGCCACCTGAGCCAACCATATGGCCCCTCACTCATTTGTATTAATCATATGTTTGAAGGCGGGCCTCCGAAACCTAAATTTATTTCTTTTCATCTAGTAATTCAGTATTGGGTTTACTTATCATAGATACTTATGGGCATGAATGATGGGGAGATTTGGAGGAAAGAGTGGGCTTATTTTGTGTTCTTGTCCCCTTGATATATTTTGGATGCTACCCTTGGATCTTAGTCTTGTGGTATCTCCTTTATTATCCATTTGGTTCTAGGGTGGTACTACTTTGGAAACCCCAACTTTGGATGTATGATCCTGCCCTTTTACCCGCATATATTACTCCCTTTCCACTCACTATACCACGATTCATCATTTCTCCCCCCTAGGTCCACATTTACTCTCTAGGTCCACATAGGGTCAGCCTCCCTACCCCCTTTCCCCCACCTTAGGTCAGGCCTGGAAATATGCTTTGGAGGTTGAAGCAACTAAAAGAAAAAGTAAAAGCATAAATTCCCACATTCAACGGGAAATTATACCATAAAGTGCAAAAGATGGCCGAGACAAAACTAGTTAGCACGTGGGAAAAATCCAATACATGAGCTCTAACCCATACCTATGTTCATCACCATGGATCCATAGGCCCTAGATGAGCCTCCTTTATCATTCAGGAACCCATGATTGTCCCAACCTCAAGTGGGAAATGAACCGCCCTACCTAAAGAGGGGAAATCACAACTATATCTTACACATCATGCTCTTGTCCTTTGAGCCCCGAGCAGTTAATTAAATAAAATTCACAAAAGGAAAAATGCATGTAAACAAGGATGGAAAAATCAAGGTTGGGACACCTCATGTATCAATATTTATCCCTCCTACACATTATATACCCAATTGTTGGATTCCCCTTATCTAGCTACCCCTATGCTCCAATTATGTGGCCTGATATTGCCCCTATCATTCCCTACTCCATTTCACATCTTTATCATGTGCCACCACCATTTGAGGGGTGGGTCTTGGACATATTATCCCTTGTAAAGGTCGAAACCACTTAATAAGGTACCTAGCTAACCCCCTTTGAAGCTTGGAGACATTAGCACATTCCAAATCCCACTACGGAAGGGCATGCCATTATGAAGTGCTCACTTTGTTGTCTATGGTTTGTAATCTCTTTTACATGATTACTCTAATGACTTGGTGTACTCAAAGGCTAGTGGACACATTGGATCTTATACAAGATTACAGACAGTGTCCATTTGGGTTTGGTCTCCCTATATGGGGTCCTAATCCTCCAGAGGGATACATTGGCACATATAGGGTGTTTTTCAAGAGCCATGGGCCTCCATATTAGTATACAATACTCCATGGATCCCTATAGATGTTCATAGATTGCAAGAGGTCCACCTTTGGGACGAGGAATATGCATTTGGTACATTATTCCCATCTGACCCCACAGGTTCACCGCACACTTGATAGGAGTATCAGGGCTTTTACGATGACGCGACAAAATTTATTCTAGCATATGAGCCTTCACAGAGGGTCTACAGGTATCCTCAACTCATTTGGAGACCCATGAGGTCATTTGTGTGCCCCCACATCCACAGGGGGCACCACTGGTTTATTATTTGCAGAACAAGGGGCCAACCCCTTTTCCAACAATTTTGATTGGTCCCATGCATCATTATGGCACTAATGGATCCTAGAATGAATCATAGAAGGCCCTACAACATCAGTTGAGCTCTTATGAGGCTTATTATTCCATGTATGAGCTAGTTTGGTGGATTTGTCACCAAAAGTTAGGATTTTTTGCACACCATGTTGTTTTTATGGGATAATGTAGGCCCATAGGATAAATCAAAATCCTAAATGATGTATAAATAGGAGTTATTTGAATTCATACTTATCATCACTTGACTTGTGATCTCTGTCTCTTAAGAGAATTTCACATTTTTTCCTTGGTGGAGCTTTTTCGATGATGGATGAATTTTGATGTATGGATTTGGGATATTTGTAGCTTATCATGTGAAAATGTGATGTTGGTTGGATATACTCTCTAAAATCTTAATTGTAAATTTGATGCTATTTTCTTGTTGTTGCATATTACTAGATTTCGCTATAATTAGGTTACTTGTTGCATGATTGAAATGTAGAATTATGTGTCTATTTAGCTTATTCTATGTATGGGCCATTATTAGATGAATGAAATTTCATAGAGACCATTTTAACTTGATAATATTGCACCATCTGAATGAATTATAAATGCTTGAAAGCCACTTTTCTTATCTTTCCTCTAACATTAGACAATGTTGACTTTTTGGGCCTCCTTGAATAAGAAACCAAATTATTCTTCATTATTATCCTTGACTCCATATCCCGAAGTGAATGACACACTATTCCTTCATAAAAATGTGGTAATTATTCCCTCTTTTTCATATTTTTCCCCTTTTCCCCAGGTCTAGCCCCATTAGATCACCTAGGTCATCATATTCCTGGGAATCTAGCCATAGGAAAAATTCAATATCCTAGAGGAAACTATGTTGGAAATTTCCTTCTCTCTCCTCCAAATTTGGACCAATTTTGATGGTGGTATCTTAGGATACCTCAAGCCCTAGCTCTAGGACCAATTTTTCCCTCTCTTTCCCAAGGCTAGCACTTGGCGGGATCAATTTTACCTTTTGAAGTAAATATTATTTTTTGATCATTTCCCCTCACCTTGTTAGGGATAGGAGCATCATTGGTTGCTAAATTCAATCCTCAAACATGGGCTCGGTCCACTTGGTCCTGTGTGGTCCCATTTGTTGTCAAATACTATTCATCAAGAAATATTTGGGAATCCAAGTTTTTATTGGATTTTAGGGATCGGGAAGAACCTCTACAAGTTACACCCTTCAATCCTCACCCCCTTCCCCTAGAAGATCAAGTCCCTTGGTTAAAATTAAAACAAGTCTCACTCTTCATTCTATCCTAGGGAAAGAGTCTCGCGGGTTACCTCACACCTATTCATTGATATATCCTTCATAAGTGGCTTCCCAAAAGTATTATGACTCCTCCCATTGGTGAAAGTACATAAAGAGATGGGAGCCTTAGTTGTGGTGAGAGTGGGTTAAGCGTCCACTGTTTCCCTTGACCTAGCAGCTGCCCTCTTAGGAAACCTTTTTAGGTCCCCTTTTTTTTTAGTGGCAACATTTCAGGTGTCATTTCTGGAATGGAAGTAGGCCTGCCTCCCTACTAAATCATTGAGGAATTGATTCATTGACGACACCCTCATATTTCTTCGGTGACTCCATTCATTTTCAAAAACCCTAGTTTTCTTGAAGGTGACAACTTTCCTCCTTTAACTAGGGCTGTTGCAAGGAGAAGGGAACATTAACCATCATTTGTTGGAATCACTCTTCTTCCTGAGTTTGAAAAATTCAGTGACCCCACTCCAAAAATGGCATGGAATTCTAGCACTGACAAAAAAAAAATGACCAAAAGTGAAAGACTTTTGGTTAGTGTATTTTCTCCTTTGAAGTTGAGTGATGATCCCAAACCATTACCTGAAAAATACAACCGATGGTTACCTAGGTTCAAAGGAGATGCCACTATGAGTGCCCATGACTTTGTCAAAGAATTTTATTGGCACCTATCCCCTATGGCAATGTTTGATGAAGATAGTATCATGATGCTTTTTGATTTATCGCTTGAGGTAAAAACTAGAGAATCCTACCTTAGTATTCCCATAAGATGCATTGGTGAGTCTAACGAGTTTGAAGACCTATTCATGAAAAGGTGGTAGTGAAATGCCCAAGGAACCTTCAACATTGAAATTTTTTATCAAATATTAGGGGGAAGGGAAGACATACGAGAATTCATTCAAAAGTTTGATTGTTTTTTTCTAGGATATCCATGATCACCTAAAGCCCTTTGATGCCAACATCCTAGATAATTTTTTCAAAGTCGTAGTGGGCCACCTAAATTATGCCTTAAGAGATAAGAAACCCTTCGCATTGGTTGAAGCTAAAGAGATGGTGATGCAAGTTGAAGAAAACCTTTGTATCTCAAAAATGAATGTTGATGACCTCCCCAAAGCCAAAATCGAGACCAAGAAGGATAAATCAAAGTATCAACACAAAGAAACCCTTATGTTTATCATCAACAAGATCTAAAATCTTACCGAATAAGTCCATTCATGAGATCGAATTGTTATGAACAAAATAATTGCTTTATAAAAGTCCCAAAGGTCAAGCTATATTCTGTAAGGGAATACTTTTCCAAGAAATCAAAGTGAGGAAGATAAGCCTAGCTCATCTCAAGTCCAAAACACGTTGGCTCCAACCAATGCGATGGACCAATATTCATCCTCTAAAGATGATCCTAGTGAGAGTGGTGAAAGTGACGATGATGAAACAAACGAGTAAACTAATCTCATGGAATACGATGTATTCAACATTCTGCTCGGGGGTTCATACATATATCCTCCAATCAATGTGGTCAAAACCAAAGATGAAAAAGAGGAATGTATTCTAAATGTTGATGAGCATAGTGGATGATTCAAAGGGGTCTAATATTCATGAAGAGACAATAAAAAATACACTAAAACCTCCAAACAACCTAACAAATAATACTCTTTTTCCAAGAAAGATCCTCCCAAAAATGTCCCCTTTAAAGAGCCCCCTAAAGAGAAATACCTTTTAAGGAATCTTCCAAAAAATCATTCCCAAAATAAATCTAAACCTAAAAGGGGCCCTAAAAAAGGAGGAAACATCAAAAGGAATGAAAAGGGAAAACATGAACATTGACATGGATGTTGTTATTAGAAAGATGATTGTATTTCTCCCTTTGAAATAGATTATTAAGCTTCCCAGAAAACAACAACAAATTAAGAAGTCATTAGGTTTTGAAGAGGAAGAACTACTCGAAGACATGCAAAACATTCACATTCTCGATCGTAACCTTGGACATGAAACTTTTATGCTCACTTTAGTTATCAATGAACTTTATCTCCATAATTGTATTCTTGACTTGGGGGCTTCTGAAAACATCATGCCTTTAACTATTATGTAGAAATTTGGTCTTAGCATCACTCGACCATACAAGAAAGTGTGTGGATTTAACTCCCAACTAGTGGAAGTGGAGGGACTCATTAAGGATATTAAGGTCTCTTTAGCTAGGAACCCCGACATATCCCTTCTCATGGATGTTGTTGTCATTGATATTATTGATGTATGGGGGATGTTTCTATCTAGGAAATGGGGGGCCATTGTTCAAGGATAATTTTTAAAATGGACCTATCGTATGCTACCATACCTCAATCCGATGGGACCCCTTTTATCCTTCACAGAGAAACTACCTACCTATCTCATGTGATTAAGCCTAGACCCTATTATGAAGCACATGACATCGAAGAAACTTCTCCCATTCTCCCTTCAAAAGAGGTATGTATCCTGAAAATGCCAACTCACAAACCAAGCAAAAGGTTGAAGCCTAAAAAAGAATATAAAGTAGGGGACTTGGTCTTAGTGGATAAGATTTGGTTCCCGTCAAGATTCATGGGAAAGTTGGGGATGAATATTACTACATTGCTAAACTTAATGACGAATGTTGGCCTCATCCGGTCAAGATAAGTCGCATCACTCCTTTCCTTGATACTTGACGATTTATTATATGCATGTTATTGTAGGATGCATTGCATAATGATTTTTGGATTAAAAATAACCTCATATGACATTTCTCATTTTATTACTTGTTGATTTTATGGGCTAACATTAAGCATGGGTGATCAATATAAGACACCATGAAAAACATGTTGTCATGTGGCTTTGATCATTAACATGTGTAGATAATAGGTCTACAGTGACCAAGATATTTCTAGAGTTCTCGTAACCTCCCATTCGAGTAGCCTTGCCCACTTCTTCGAGATATCACGTCTCAGTTGGAGCCAGATGTTACCCACCACCTTGTGGGTGATATCCCTAGGAGAAATTTTTCTCCATGATGGACCTCAGTCAACAACCAGCAACCCGTTGATGTTTTTGACTAGCTCATTGTGTCATTTCTTCGCTACCTGAGCTAGCCATGTGGTCCCTCACCCATCTGTATTGATCCTATGTTTGAAGGTGGGCCTCCCGAATCTAAAGATATTTATTTTCATTTGGTAATTGAGTATTGGGTTTACTTATCATAGACACATATGGTCATGGCTTGATGGGGGATTTTACAGAAAGAGTGGCCTTAGTTTGTGCTCTTGTCCCTTTAATATCTTTCGGATGCTACCCTTGGATCTTAGTCCCGTGGAATATCCTTTATTAACTATTTGGTTCTAGGGTGGTACTACTTGGTAAACCCCGATATTGGATGCATGGCCTTGCTCCTTTATTCGCATATTGTAACAACCCTCATGAAAATTCCTTGTAAGAAAAGTTAAAAATAATAACTACAGTTGATGGGATACTTATTCCAAGCTGAATGGTTGTAAGAACATCCTATAAGGTGTTCATTTTGGTTATTATGGCTAAAGGAAATTGGAAAAGGAAATGGCTAAGGAATTAAAGAGGTAAAAAGTATTTTTGGCACATTTATTTATGAAAATAATTGAAATTAGGAGAAAGGGGAGATGAAAGGTCATCGGTTGCATGTGAGGAGGAAAATGAAGGAAAATAATGGAAAATGAAGAAAATAGAGGCCTCATTGAAAAAATGGCTTCTAAGGATTAGTTGGCAATATTTTGTTGGTTCAAGATTTTTCTCACATTTTTGGAGCTCTCTCATTCTTCTCTCTCTCACACACTTGGACACTTAGAGTTTTCTTGGAGCACTTTGGAATTGGACCAAGAAAGGAAAGAAAGCAAGAAGAAGGAGGAGAAAGAATCAAGCAACTACAACATGATTCTTGGAAGGTATCGATTTGCATGTGTATTTTCCTTTCTAGATCTGACATGCATGGTATTGCATGTGGTTCTTTTCTGTCTTGGCATGAGTTTCACAGGTGTGACAGTGTTTCTGGCCTAGCATTTCCATTTATGGATAGGCATGGTGTTTTGGAGTTCTCATATCTTTGTTTAACTGGATTACCAGATGGATTTGAAGATGAGTGAGGTGGATCTCCAAATATTATTATTATTATGAAAAAAAATTGGTTTATGTGTTGCCTCTACTTAGGGCCTAGTGATCTGAGTTTGGATTGCAGTAAAGACTGATAGGTGTTGCCTCAGTTTAGGGCTTAGTGATATGGTATTGGATTGCAGTAAAGTCTGAGAGGTTCTTTACCTTGATTAGGAATAGGAATCCTTAGTGGTGAATGGAGGGATTTACGGTAAAGCCTAGAGGGTGGTTTCTCGGTTTAGGGCCTAGTCACCCCTGATTCAGACTATGGGTTGCGATAAACCTTGAAATACTAGGAGACAGGAAATTTCCTCATGGTGTAAGTGGAGAGAATCTAGTGATATCCATGCTTGTGTTGGCCTAATGATTGGGTGTAGATCATGGTAAAGTTAGTTATGACATGTTTATTTTGTTGTCCTAATGATCGAGGATGGATCATAGTAAAAAATTATTTATATTGATGAGGGTGAGGTGGTTTAACCTCAGGATGCACTAGCTGGTACTTTCAGTTGAGTCCCACATTCATGCTTGGAATATAGCACGAGGCTGATTGGCTGAAGAGAGATTTGGCTAAGCCAATCTATGGTCGGGTGGAACGTGGAAGTACCATCTCTAGTTGGCTTTTACATTTATTAATGAAGAGCTCATTCCTCTGGTATTTGGTACGCAAATGTATTGGTTATTATGTGGATTCTATTTTTGTTGTATCCATGGTATTTATGTTGTATTATGTTGGTTATTGTAGAAATTTGAATAACTGAGATATTATTCACCGAGATTCTCTTCATCACACACTATTTTAGCTTCATGCATAATACAGAATCTCTTCTACCATTGATCATCACATGCGGAAATAAAATCAATTGCATGCATACATTAAAACCACAAACAATCACACATATGAACACAATATTTAATGGGAAATCTTAAAGCTGAAAACCCCAACTATCTGTATATTATATGTCATGGAGATCATGTAAAAATCATAGTACAAAAGCTCCTCACAAGCTCTCATGCACACCCTCAATTGCTACACACTATCAAGCTAGATCTAGCAAAACACATGCTCCAATATTTTGCCACTTGATAGCCAACCTCTATTGCGTTTTCAATGCTATGGGATGGATTCATTAAATAGATAAACCACTTGGCTTGTACTGCACAATCCTCATGGGATACTCCACCTATCTATGTGTTGCAAATAGCAACAGTATAGTCACAACTGATAGTTAACCTGCTCTTTCACCTATTCTTGCACTGGTCTCCACTGAAACTGTCCATGCACTGAAGTTAACTGATGCATTCTTTAGTTGATTTATGAGTTTATAATTAGTGAATTAACTAATAATTAATTCACACCACTCTCACTAATTGTATCAATTAGTTAAACTGAATAAAAATAGCTCAACTATGTTTAGATTAGTTAAACTGAATACAACTCCACTAACTTCCTCAATCAACTCCACCAAACTCTGTCACATGAGTTCTAACTGAAGTATCCATGCAATAGCTCCACTTAACCCTCAGAAATAGCATAATTCCTTCTATCAGCTCCTATGCCACATCTGTGCTCTTAACTAAAGTGCTCCAAGAGAATAAGATAATGTTTATTATTCAAATATTATTAAGAGCTAATAATATTAGACATATCTATTTTTAGACTAGCAATCTAAAAATAGATTCCGCCCAATATGTCTAAAAATAGAATTCCATCTATTTTTTCTGACTTGACCAACCATCCACAAATAGCATCCTGCAACTCATAGAACATGATCCATATGTCTAAAAATAGACATAGTCTAAAAAGATACTTTGCGCCAAAAATAGCCTGCGGGCCCACTTAGTGAAGGAGACTCCTTTCCACGAAGCTCATCATCTTGTTGCAATCTCAACAGTTATAAGCATGTATTTTATCAGTGATGATGTATGCCTCTACCCATGGTTTTACTTGTAAATGAATGCACAATTTATCGATGGTCAAATGGATTGTATTGTAGATTATGATGTAAGGGAGAAATTCTTCTTAGTGATTCTCAGATAAGTATGAGACCCCTATGTTTAAATATGTTGTTTACACCTATAGATGTAATGTTTGTGACATGTTTGACAAAATGCCTGCCATGGCTAGGAGGGGTCTAGATGATTTCTTAATGATGTGATTGCTTTCATGCCTTTGTTTTAATGTTATTTATCATTCCCTAAAGTTTCATGAAGTTATGGGCAATGACCTAGGCTCTAGGGCTGAATAGCTGGCACAGATATTGAAGTTGCAAGCAAAAAAATAACCATTTGGGGCCATGATTGTTACCTTGCCTTGGCATGCCTGCGGCTATAGGCTCCCAGCCACTACCTTACCTTGGCATGCCTATAGATATGATCCAAAAGGGTCAAAAAGTCAATCCCCCTTAGGGTACAGGGGTCTGGAAGTTTGGGTTAACTCTTGGGGATGTTGTTGATGTTGTGTAAGGTGTGTTTGTCTTGTTTCCATCGGTTCCGCTTCCTTAAGGTCATCTAGGATATTTAATCTCATATTAGTAGCCTCTCATCACATGTTTACCCCAATTGGATGGTTACTTGGGTAGATGTAGGAAGGGGGTGTTTCAAAGTGGTATTGGAGCCTGGTTGTGCTCTCCTTGGGTGGTGCCTAGTTTTCGTTCTCTTTGAGTGATGTATCGTTCATGTTCTCTTTGTGTGATATCTGATACCATAGAGTGGTATCAGAGTATGGTTCAACCCTTGGACTGGATGGGCAGTGCATTGATCATGCATTTATGTTGGTTGCATATGCATTTAGTATGCTTGTGGTCTATATGTGCTTGTTGCATCCGTGCTGTGTTGGCCATGGTGGTAGTGGTGTCGCCATGGAAGGGTTGATGGTGATGTTGTCAACATGTTGTCATGAGTGTATTACTGGTTATAAGTTATTCTTGCTTATGTATTTTTCATGCATGTTTTCTTACATTGTGTTATATGTTGTGTATGCATTGCTTGTTTATGCTAGGCCACATATTGGTCATGCTTGTGTATTTTCCTTGTATGTTTGATTATGTGTTGCTAGATGTGGGACATTTATTGGTCATTCATGCTTGGTTATACATGTTAAGTGGGTGCATATGGTCAAGTTTAAATTGGTATGGTCAAAGGTTGTTGTGCATAAGTTCATTATATGCAATTAGGTCATCATGATGATATGATCGGTATGTTATTATGCTAATGTATTGGTTGAGATAGAGAAGGAGATGCAAACCATTAAAGTGAAGTTGCAACATTGGATCTCGAGACAAGAGCATGTCGCCATATAGGTTTAGATGTTTTCCATGCAGGTATGTGATTCATGGTTGTTGTAAGCATTAGGGTTACTTATATGTTTTCCATTTTATTATTATGATTACATATGTGATCAATACTAATTGATCAGTGTAGTTATATGGATTATGGTTATGAGCATTCCTTTCATTATATTGATTTTATGGTTTCATACATTATAGATGCTAGTCGATTAGTGTGGTTATATATACATGTGTCGGATAGTCATGAATGATAGCAACCTGTGGTGGTATGCATTTCTATTGTTGTTTTATGTTAGATAACTAATATGTTGTTGATGAGCATGATCAATAACTTGTTGTTGTTACATTCTAGTGACTTGATGGTTAGGGTTATGAAATTCAGTAATGAGTCGACCTAATTAAGCTAGTGTATTGTATTAATCTAGACTAGTTGTGTATATGTGATTATTATGTGTAAATGGAAATTGTTTATGAGATTATGATGTGAACATGTTAGCTAGTTATTTTTATGGATATCATGAGATTATTTTTGTTCGATATGATGTATTGTGAATTTATATTGTACTAACTATAAAAATTTTGCAGACAAGATAGACTCCCCTGAGATACATTAAGGTATGAGTTTTCTTATGCTATATACTTGGTGCTTGACTATTTGATTATTTCATCGACTTAGTGCTTGAATGTATGATTATGTCATATATTTGGTGTTTGAGTGATTTGGTGTCTATTACGTCATATAGTTGATTTATTTAACATGGTTTGGTTGCAAGTTGTTTGAATGTTTGATTAATTGCATGATATGAGTATATGTGTATCTAAGATTTCATGAAGAAATGATATTGTTTGAGATGGTCGTACTAGCACACTATGTGTTGAGATAGGTGGTATATACTTGAGTGTAAGTAGGTGATAGTTGCAACATTATGTATTTTTACCAATGACTATGAGTTGATTGTTGATTATGACATGGTTTTAGACTTGGTAAATGTTGATTCCAAATTAATAGATATGTTGTCTTGTTATTTGGAACATGTGATTGATATTTGTGTGATCAGTTACAAGGAAATGTGATTAGCCCAACCAGGTAAGATAACTAGCTTGTTGTTATATTTATTTATGTGTTGAAAGTTACGTGGTTATGGAAATATGATGCAGGGGATTGCATGGAAAGAGACTTCCATGAAATCTTGAAGAAGGCTTGAGCTGAGATTTCCTTTGGAATTATTGGGATCCATGGGGATTGAGTCATGTTGTTTATGTCCAGTCTTGTGCTTTTGGTATTCTAAGATTTGCTGCACTTGATTTTTGGTGTTGATTGCATCTAGTGCATGGCCATGCCATTTTGTTTGCAGTGTTGTATTGTTATTGGTTTTCAGGTTTCTTCTTGTTTGTTTCTTGTTCTTTCTTTTTGTTTGAGAGTCTTGGGAATTGGTTGGGAAATAGAAATTTTAATGGAGCTCAAGAAGATATGAATGAAACCCCAGCAGCTAATGTAAGACATGGGTGAAGCTCGGTGCATGAGTAAGCGTAGCAGAAGGTAAGACTATGACTGTTGGTTGGACTGGTTGGGTCCATTGTAACCAGAAAGGTAAATAAAGTGGATTTGAGGTGTTATATGTCTTTTCTATGTTGGGAACTGTTGTTCTCAACATTGTGCATGTTGTGCACAAATAAAGGAAGTTCTATTAACCTAGACCTTATGATATCTAGAAATTTTGTTGTGATCGTGATTATGTTGGTGTTTATACATGTATACATGTATGTATGTATGTATTTCATGTATGACAAGGTCGTCATGGATCATGATTATTTAATGCTAATGTTTATATGTATATATTTTTGTATGTATTTCGTTGTCTAACAGGGTCATGATTGTTTTATGCTAATGATTATATGTATGTATGTATGTACCTATGTCACTGTATGAAAGGATTTTCAAGGATCATTCTTGTAGAGGAATGATTGCTTATGTAGGTGAATGAAATGAAGAGGTTCGTGGCTATGAGGAATCAAGTTGCATAGCATCATTGAAATATCTATGACGTCAGTCTCATGTGGATATGATTTAATGTTATATGCTTGTACTATGCCTATGTTTATGTTATGGACAGGTAATGCTGAGGGGTACATCACGGAAGTGAAAGTAGTGTGATCTGCAACATGCTAGGATAAGCATGGATAGTGGAAAGACAACAGATGCAAGGTTGATTGTGGGGTCAGTGTGTGGTGTATGGATGTGCAATACTACTGCTGTGTATATGTTGTGCATGTTGTGTATTCAGTAATTGTACTTATGGTGATGTGTACATGTAACATATGTAGTATTGCGTATATATGATGGTGTATGCTTATAGTATATATGGTGTTGTGTGTATATTGCATATTCAGTGCTAGGTATAGATGTTGTTATGTACATGTTGGGTATGCGGTGTTGTGTACTTATCGTACTGTGTGCATGTTTGATATGTAGTGTTGTGTGCATATGGTGTTGTGTGCATGTTGGATATGTGGTTTTTTGTACGTATGGTGTTATGTACATTTTGTATATGTAGTGTTATGTACATATGGTGTCGTGTGCATGTTGTACATATGGTGTTGTGTGTATGATTGTACATGTGGCGATGTGTGCATGTGGTGTTGTGTACATGTGGTGCCGTATACATGTCATGCACGTGGTGTTGTGTACATGTGGTATTGTGTACACATTGTATAGGTGGTGCGGTGTACATTTGGCAGTGTGTACATGTTGTGCAGGTGGTGTCATGTACATGTGATGTTATGCACATGTTTTGTAGGTAGTGTCGTGTACAGGTGGTATTGTGTACATGTTGTGCATAAGGTACTAGTATACATGTGGTATTGTGTGCATTTCATACATGATATGTTGCGGGCATGCGGTACTATGTATGTGCATGGTGTAGTCATGGTATCGTGACATGTGTATTCGTTGTGTTGTACTATGTATATGTATTATGTTGTGTTATACATTGGATGTAGGTGTATCTGTTATGTTGTATTGTACACTGGGTGTAAGTGCATGTATTGCATGGTGTTGTATGTCATGTATGGTTGTATGTGTGTGATGAACACTATGTGTATGTGCACATGGTTGAGGAGAAGGAACTGTGTGTTTTTCGGGTGTGGAAAACGATTCGGTGTGTGTACAAAAGAACAAAGGCAACAGTAAGGGCCGATGAAGGATAAGTATCAGTATATTATTTTAGTTTATTATGCATGTGATATGTGATTCTAATGTATGATGGTTACATGTGACTTATGATTATGGTTTATGGTGGTTTCATGCGATTCATGATTTTTACCTGTGATGGTTGTGTTTTGAGCTAACCAAATCTGATATGTTTATACATGATGATTTTATCAAACAAATAATTTGACTTGTTGTGACAGGAATTAAATAGGATTGCAAGTGTACCTTATTGATGAACTACCAATGAGGTAGGATGCGAATTTATTTCAATTTATCTTGAATCTAATGGTAGTTATGTGTTTGATACAGGAAAGCATGTAATTCCTGGTTTTATGGTACCGACTACAAGAACTAGAAGCATAAGTGGAACATGCAGCATTATGTTGGTAAAGCACTTCGGGAACAGGACCATTGTGGGACACTGGTACCCACTAGTGTCCATTCATTTCCATGAGCATGCTATGACCATTATGATGGTTGAGGTAGGTATATGCCTTGGTTTTTGTATCTTCTAATGCGATGATGCCTTGCCAAGGGATGGATCACCCAAGATAGGGGTAATTGGAAGGTGAGTGACTGCACGAAAGGGGATGACCAGATTTCTGGAGGGACCGTGTAGCAAAGATGGAAGTCTGGGGATGGATTTGTTTTGGTCATTAGCATTTTCAGATGGAATCGTATGTACATTGGCAGTGTTCCCTGGAACAATGAGCCGATAATTGTTCACTTAGGGTATAATGGTGCAGGATCGTAGCATTGGACTTGTATGCATCTTTGGCTCTGGCAGTGGATTCTGGATTTCCTGGGAAGGAAGTGGATCCTGGTATTACTTTGAGGGTGGAGGCTTGAGCCTCTAGAATCCGTTGTTGCTAATGCGGGCATCATATCCTTTTATTTTTTCGTTGAAAAAATGTATATATGTGTATATACATATATTATTGTAAATACCATAATGAGTTGTATTATAAAGCTCCAGTACAAGGTATGATTGTCACGATGGTTTTTTCTTTTGAGCAGGTTATTCATTGTAAATACTGCAACGAGCTAAGTTATAAATCTCCATGGGAAGTATGTTTGCTTTTCAACGATTTTGTTGAGAAATATGTGGACAATGTCCCGCAAGGGGAAGGGTTATGTAACGGCCTAGTGAAAATTCCATATAATAAAAGTTAAAAATAATAACGATGGTTGTTTGGACACGTATTCCAAGCATATATTCATTTATGGCTAAACTAAAAAATTTAAACAACTAACAAAATTAATTTTACAAATATTTAAGTGTTTTTTAGTCACAAACTATACAAATATCACCAATTTTAAACTCATTATAGTCCAAAAAAACAAACAAACAAAAAGTACATTTATACAATTTCATTATTATAATAAATTATGCACTCCAATCCAGTCTACATGAACCCTACTCACAAATAGATGTTGTTTGTCTCACTCTACTATCATTACATCATTTTCCGTAGTTCAATTTCAAATATAATCTCCTATAAATTCATTAACTAACTTCTATTCAAAACATAAATCAACCACATAAATTAACCAACAACCTAAAGAATTACTTTTCAATGAAAATGAAACAAACTCTAACTTGGAAAAATTCAGTAAATGCATACTCAATACACAACCTACTTATTCTACCTACATTAAAAATAATGCCTTATTAAATGCTGCATTTTAGTATCATGATGTAGGATGTAGAGATTGACATTTATTTTTAATGATTAACATAAAACATCATTTTTTACCACGATGATTAACATAAAGTATTTTTTTTTTTTTGTTATTTTTATATTTTTTTTTTAATTGTAAAACGGAAATACCTCAAAATTACTACCAAAATATTTACTTAAAGAATTATAAGCTCAAAATAACTCCACTTCCTCGAACAGTATTGCTTATTTAGAAAGACCAATTTAGACATCTGGTAAATTCGTTATTATTTTCCTTGGAAACAGAAAAATTATCTGAGCAAGGCTGGCTGCAAATTTTCAAGTTGTTGAGGTTTTGACGACCAGTACATAATGACTATGTAAGGTTGAGGAATTCAGTAACATCTTAATTTTGCAGCGCCGAAATTTAAGATGTTAAAATTTACATACAGAACTGAAAATCCTGACATTGTAACCGGCATTTTTATGCAAGAAAACACTCTCTGTGGCTAAATTGATCGATGTTTGCAGTTGAAGTTGATATTATTGCATTTGAAGCCTGTAAATATTTGCATTTTGTATTTCTAGTTATGTGAGCTTTTAAAGTCGTCACGGGAGGTAGACACTAGATCCATTCAGTTGGCAACGGAGGTCATTCAAGTTTTCGGAGCATTTAAAGCACTCACGTGTTCTTGTAGAGGTTATATCCATAGCTCGCTTGGTACGACAACAGAGGTTGAGTATGGTAACACAATGATCTTTGAGAAATGATGGGAGGGAATTGGTTTTTTTTTTTATGATTCAGAAGAAAAAAATACTAGTGTATATAATGTATGTATCAGTGCATGTATCATATATCTATCCGAATCATCACAAACATATTACAAAATGTATCTACCATCATCAAATACCCAAAAAAAAAAAAAAAAAAAAAAACTTTCGAACATTCTCCTACCTCATATACAGAAATATATCAGTCTTTAAGTGTACCAGAAAGCTAAAACCCAAAACATTTGTCCAACCAAAGTGCCCTCATAGTGCAAATCCCATAGTCCAGCCAATGCAGAGAAAAGGAGCAGTATAGTAAGGTACCCACTACCAAAAACTTTCAATAGAAAAAGAGAAAAAGGGAGTGTTGTGCGGAGCAAACAGTAACCAAAATTATGTTGTGAGTTCCATGCCAGCATATTCAGTGTGTAACGACGGAGCCCTGCCCTTGAAGTATACCATCCTCAAAACACTGATAATGCATGTATCCAAATATTTTTGTTGAAAATATTAAAGTCACCTGCGTACCCTGTGCAGGCAGAAACAGAGTATAATAGGGGCAACAACAGCATAAGGTTGAATGTACACTTCTGTGCATTCAAGAGGAATGGAGAAAACCGTAAGGATGGAATTTAATGTTGATGGGCAGCAACGGAGTTTGCAGATATGAAGTTATGATTGTATGGGCGTAGCCGAATTTGCAGAGAAGAAATGAAGACTTTTGTGGTTCAACCATGCAAGAAAAGAGTTTTAATGAAAACAAGTTTTTTTGGGCTTTTAAGTCCTCAACAACCAAAAACATGAAGAAGTTTTGTTTAAACGGCAAAGTCATTTTAAGTTTTGAATGAGACACGTGATAGTGGTCCCCACCACTTCATTGTCGATCGCAATCACAAGTTTTTGAGTAAGTGTCTTGTTGATATGAAGTGTTCCGATGCGATGCGATTATCGCAATCGCAAATCGCAAAGGAACGATGTATTATCAGCTTCCGAAATTGTTACCGCCGATTGAAAGTTGCGATGCGATGTGATGTGGTCCCACCACAATCGCATATCACAATCGCATTCACCAAAAGCCATTCACTACATATGTTGTGTTCCATTGAATGTTTGCGATGCGATTGTCGCAATCGCAACCTCAACAACTAAAATGTGTTTTCCGCCTACCTCATATGATTTTCGCCGATGCGATCATCGATGTCGCTAATCGCACATTGCAATCGCAAAGTTCATTCCACTTATGTTTTCCACCAATGCCGATGGTGCGATGTGATCAAAATCGCAATCGCAACATCACAATTTCATTGTTCAACCATTTCTGCTTATTCCATCGCCGATGTGCCAATGTGATTTCCGCCGTGGGGTCCATCACACATCGCCAATCGCCAATCGCAAATCGCAATTGTAACATTGCAAGTTTGTTTGTTTTTCCGATCATCGATCGCCGATTGTGAAGTGGGCTCCACTCGTACATCGCGCCAAAGAAAATTTTAGGTTAAAGTTTATGTTCCGGCAGTGTATTTTCATTTTATTTTGTTTTATGTTTTACAACGCCGCGCCATATAAAAAGTGTACTGTAATAGATATCATTGTAACTTTTATGTTGTATTGCTGTGTAAGCCCACGGGCAGAGAAAAACACAGTGAAGACCAGTGAGCACTGTTTTGTGCGTTTTTTTTTAGAGACAGAGAGAAGTTTGTTTTGGGAGCACTGTGTCTGTAGAAGTTAATCATTTTTGTAATCCCACTTCAGTGGAAGAAGAAAGTTGTAATAGCTTTTGTTTTGTTAATGAAATATAAAAGAAAATTTTTATTATGCAATCTCTATCTCGCAGTAAGAAAATTTATTTTTATTCTCTGTGTTAGAAGGAGAATATTATTCTCTCAGTTATTGTTTTGGAATTATCAGAAATTCCAACATGGTATTGGAGCTAATCCAGGATTTTTCAAGGTGTCAAAGAAGTTGAAGGAAGAATGAAGATTTGTTGCAGTAGTTCTCCAGCAGCGTGAAGGCTCAGCATAAGTTAAAGTTCAGGTATTTCTAAAAAACAGAGTTGTTGTTTTGTTTAAAAAGAGCAGTCTTTAGAGACAGAGTTTGTCTTTTAAAGAAGGAAAGACAGTTTGTTTGAAAAACACTGTCAAGTTTAGTTCAGAGTTCAGTTTATAAGCAATGGCTGGACCAAACACTAGTATGAGTATTGGAAATGCTCAGCTTCCACAATTTAATGGGAAGAACTATGATTATTGGGCCATTACCATGAGAGCCCTGTTTGCCTCATAAGACTTATGGGAGTTTGTTGAAGATGGTTTTGATGAACCAGCTGATGAGCAGGCCTTTAATGCCTTAACTCAGGCTGAGAAGGATTTATTGAAGAGCAATAGGAAGAAGGACTCTAAAACCCTCTTCTATTTGTATCAAGCAGTACATGAGAGTGTGTTTCCAAGAATAGCAGCAGCTTAGAGATCCAAGGATGCATGGGAAACTCTTAAGATAGCCTATCAAGGTATGGAGAAAGCGAAGATAGCAAAACTACAATTGCCGAGGAGAGATTTTGAAACTCTCTGTATGAAAGAGTCTGATAAAATAGACTCATTATTCACACATGTGATTGGGATGGTCACATAGATAAGGTACCATGGAGAAACTCTTGAAGAAAGAAGGATTGTGGAGAAACTATTGAGAAGTCTACCCTCAAGGTTTGATGTTATTGTTACCACCATATAAGAGACTAAGGATCTTTCAAAGTTCACAGTGGATGAACTTCATGCATCGTTGATGACTCATGAACAGAGATTGGTAAGATCAGTAAACTCATCTCTAGAGCATGCCTTCAAGACCCAGATGTCTTTTGGAAGAGGAAAAGGTCAAGGTAGAGGAAGAGGAAGAGGCAGAAGCCAAAACAAAGGAGGAAGGAACAACCCTTCACATTCACATGGAAGGAGCAACAATCAGATTCAAAGCCACGACCAATGCAACAACCAACAAGGTGGACACCAACATGCGCATGGAAAAATGTATGACAAATTCAATTTCCAATGTCATTATTTCAAAAAATATGGGCACTATGCCAATGAATGTAGGAAAAAGCAAAATAACATGAATAATAGGCAGAATGCTAATGTAGAAAAAGAAGAAAAGACCCAAAGAATGTGCTGTTAACATGTAATGTAGCACAATATAGACAAGTTGATGTATGGTTCTTAGATTCAGGCTGTAGTAATCACATAACTGGAAACATAGCAATGTTTGTCAATCTTGATGAAGAAGTTAAATCAGAAGTAACCACAGGAACTGATACTAAGATTTCTGTCAAGGGAAAAGGTAGAGTTAGTATCCATGCAAGAAATGGTGAGTAGAAGTTTGTGCCAGATGTGTACTATGTTCCTGGTTTGAAATGTAATCTTTTGAGCGTTGGGTAGCTCATAAACAAAGGTTACAATGTAGTGTTTAAAAATGATGTGTGCACAATAAAGGATATACCTCCAAGCAAGAAGATTATTGCTGAAATACAAATGACCAACAATAGAATGTTTCCACTCAAGCTCAATACCGACTTGAAAGGAAAATGAAAGAATGTAGCCGCTGTAACTCAAGAGGTCTTTCAGAAGGAAGTGAAAGATGAGAACTAGTTATGGCACTTGAGATTTGGACATCTCAATTTCGGAGGATTAAACTTGTTGCATAGAAAAGGAATGGTAAGAGGTCTACCATTGATTGAGAAACCAGACAACCTATGTGAAGGTTGCATCTTGGGAAAACAACACAGAGAAAATTTTCCATCAGGGAAGAGCATAAGGGCGAAAGCACCCTTAGAAATTATTCATTCAAATTTATGTGAGCCGATGCAAATAGCATCAGTTTCAGGCAGCGACTACATGTTGACCTTCATTGATGATTTCACAAGGAAAGTGTGGGTTTATTTCTTGAAATATAAAAGTGAAGTCTTTGAGAAATTTTGCCACTTTAAAGCTCTAGTAGATAAAACAGAGTGGGCAGCATATCAAAGTTTTTAGAACTGATAGAGGAGGTGAGTACATCTCAAAAGAATTCCTGCGTTTTTGCAGAGAGAATGGCATACACAAACAATTTACTACAAGGTATACACCACAACAGAATGGAGTTGCTGAAAGGAAGAATCGAGCCATAATGGAAATGGTGAGAAGTATGCTAAAGGAAAAACACTTGCAAAATGAGTATTGGGTAGAAGCTACAAATTGTGCAGCATAAATCTTGAATATATGTCCAACAAAAGCTGTAATGAACAGAGTTCCAGAAGAAGCGTGGAGTGGCAAAAAACACGGAGTCACTCACATGAGAGTTTTTAGATGTGTGGCTTATGCACACATTCCAGATAAGTTGAGGAAGAAGTTGGACAGTAAGGCGGAGAAGTGCATCTTCCTTGGATATTGTGAAGAATCCAAAGGATATAGATTGTATAACCCATCCACAAAGAAATTTGTGATAAGCAGAGATGTGCAGTTCATTGAAGAGGAAGCATGGGATGGAAGCATTGAGAAAACAATCAATGTTAAAAACTTTTTGTCTCATGATGAAGATGAGGAAAATGTGGCTAAAAATAACACCTCATCGGTAGCACAACCTCCAACAACACAAGGACAGCAAGGGACACCTCAAGCAGGAGTAAGAACACCCTCGAGAAGAAATGAGAGTGCTTCTCCAAGCACACCACATGGAGCAGATTTGAGTGCTTCTTCAAGCACAACTACACCAAATGAAAGAGGAACAAAGTTCAGAAATTTAAATAAGATTTATGAGTAGGAAGTGGCAAATGAAGGTATGAACTCCTTATTTTCTTTGTATTGTCATGTTGATGATCCTATTCATTTTGAAGATTCCATAAAAGATAGAAAATGGATAGAAGCTATGGATGATGAAATTAATGCCATAGAGAGGAACAAAACATGGGAGTTGGTTGATCTCCCAGAAGGGAAAGACGTTATTGGAGTAAAATGGGTCTATAAGACCAAAAGCAATGTTGAAGGTAAGATAGAAAGACACAAGGCTAGACTTGTTGTCAAGGGATATAAGCAGCAGCATGGAAGAGACTATGAGGAAACTTTTGCACTAGTTGCAAGAATGAAAACCGTGACAGAAGTGTTGTCCATAGCAGCACAAAACAAATGGAAAGTATACCAAATGGATGTAAAATCAACATTCTTAAATGGAGTTTTAATGGAAGAGGTTTATGTGGAACAACCTCTAGGCTATGAGAAAAAGGGCCAACAACAAAAAGTTTGTAGATTGAAGAAAGCTCTTTATGGGTTGAAGCAAACACCAATAGCATGGTACAGTAGGATAGATTCCTATCTACTGGAAAATGGGTTTGAGAAATGTGATGGAGAACCCACATTATACATCAAAGAAAAGGATGGTAAGATGCTCATTGTTGTGTTATATGTTGATGATGTAATATTCACGGGTAATGATGATTACCTCAGTGAAAATTTTAAAGTAGTCATGAAAGATGAATTTGAAATGACTGGCATGGGATTGTTGAGATACTTCTTAGGAATAGAAGTAGAACACAATGAAAATGGGATTTTTATCTCACAAGCAAAGTATGTGAATGAATTTTTAGAAATATTTAATATGCAGGAGTGCAAAGCAGCAATTACTCCCACAGTAATGGAATTGAAGTTGAGTAAAGATGACAACAGCAAGGATTTTGATCCAAGTTTGTATAAAAGCATAGTTGGTAGCCTCATGTATTTGACTGCAACTAGGCCAGATATAATGCATGCTGTTAGTTTGATTTCCATATTTATGGAAAGGCCAAAAGAAGCACATTGGCAAGAAGCGAAGAGAATTATGAGGTATGTGAAAGGAACTAAGAGGTATGGTATTTTATATACTACTTTAGAAAATTCTGAGTTAATTGGTTACACTGACAGTGATTGGGCTGGAAGTGTAGATGATCAGAAAAGCACATCTGGTTATGTTTTTCATATGGGTACAGGAGCCATTTCATGGGCTTCTAAGAAACAGTCTATTGTAGCATTATGTACAGTAGAGGCAGAGTATGTGGCAGCTACAGCAGCAGCATGTCAAGCAGTTTGGATGAGAAGAATGTTGAGGAAATTGTGTCAAGAACAGGTAAAGGGCACAGTGATTTATTGTGACAATAGCTCAGCTATTGCATTATCAAAGAATTTTGTGTTTCACAAGAGAATGAAACACATTGATGCTAAGTTTCACTATATCAGAGAATTGGTGAACAATGGAGAAATTATTTTACAGCATTGTAGAACAGAGGAGAAATTTGCAGACATATTGACAAAGCCATTGGGGCAGAAGAGTTTTGAATATTTAACCAAGCAGTTGACTTTAAATAACTGACTCATAACCCAACAGCTAACTTTAAGGGGGAGTGTTGAAAATATTAAAGTCACCTGCGTACCCTGTGTAGGCAGAAACAGAGTATAACAGGGGCACCAGTAGCAGAAGGTTGAGTGTACACTTCTGTGCATTCAAGAGGAATGGAGAAAACAGTAAGGATGGAATTTAATGTTGATGGGTAGCGGTCAAGTTTGCAGAGATGAAGTTATGATTGTATGGGCGTAGCTGAATTTGCGGAGAAGAAATGAAGACTTTCGTGGTTCAACCACGCAAGAACAGAGTTTTAATGAAAACAGTCTTTTCGGGCTTTTCAGCCCTCAACAACCAAAAACATGAAGAAGTTTTATTTAAACGGAAAAGTCCTTTTAAGTTTTGAATGAGACACGTGATAGTGGTCCACACCACTTCATTGCTGATCACAATCGCAAGTTTTTTAGTAAGTGTCTTGTTGATATGAAGTGTTCCGATGCGATGCGATTATCGCAATCACAAATCACAAAGGAACGATGTATTATCCGCTTCCGAAATTGTTACCGCCGATTGAAAGTTGCGATGCGATGCGATGTGGTCACACCACAATCGCATATTGCAATCTCATTCACCAAAAGCCATTCAATGCATATATTGTGTTCCATTGAATGTTTACGATGCGATTGTCGCAATCGCAATCGCAACAACCAAAATGTGTTTTCCACCTACCTCATATGATTTTCGTCGATGTGATTGTTGATGTCGCTAATCAAACATCGCAATCACAAAGTTCATTCCGCTTATGTTTTCTTCCGATGCCGATGGTGCGATGCGATCACAATCGCAATCGCAACATTGCAATTTCATTGTTCAACCATTTCCGCTTGTTCCATCGCTGATGCGCCGATGCGATCTCTGCCATGGGGTCCATCGCACATCGCCAATCGCAAATCACAAATCGCAATTGCAACATTGCAAGTTTTTTTGTTCCGCCGATCACCGATCGCCAATTGTGAAGTGGGCTCCACTCGTACATCGCGCCAAAGAAAATTTTAGGTTAAAGTTTATGTTCAGGCAGTGTATTTTCATTTCATTTTATTTTATGTTTTACAATGCCGCACCATATAAAAAGTGTATTCTAATAGATATCATTGTAACTTTTATGTTGTATTGCTGTGTAAGCCCGCAGGCAGAGAAAAACACAGTGAAGACCAGTGAGCACTGTTTTGTGTGTTTTTTTTAGAGACAGAGAGAAGTTTGTTTTGTGAGCACTGCGTCTGTAGCAGTTAATCATTTTTGTAATCCCACTTCAGAGGAAGAAGAAAGTTGTAATAGATTTTGTTTTGTTAATGAAACATAAAAGAAAAGTTTTATTATGCAATCTTTGTCCCACAGTAAGCAAATTTATTTTTATTCTCTATGTTAGAAGGAGAGTATTATTCTCTCAGTTATTGTTTTGGAATTATCAGAAATTCCAACAATTTTTTCTAGCCCCAATTTTGAAAATCGATTAGCCTCGAAATTATTTTCCCTGTACACATGGAAAAAATTTATATGGTTGAAGGAGTACCGCAAAGCTTTGATCCGCTCCAGCCAGTGAATGAGATGCGGTGTGTGAAAATCATTGGTGTTTTTCATGTAGTTTATTACAAAATGTGAATCTCCAAAAACCGTCAACTTATTTACACACTGGCAAACCACATTAGACCCCATAAGGCCAATACCTCCAAGAGGGTATTAGTTCCTTGTGTCTCATTCAAGAATATTTTATACTGAATTTTAAGCCATGCTCCACACCTGCAGTAGTGATTTTGTATTGCCCCATCAAAAATACCAGCAACAAAGAGATATTGGGTGTGTTCAGATAAATATAGTGGGCCGAATATTACTCCAACAATTGATAATATTTTGTTCCACCAAAATAGGGAAGATGGGCTTAACCTAAAAAAATCATACGATTCCTTGAAGTCCATACTAGCTAATGTAAAAAGAATGGAATAGATCCAAAATGTGTACCATTGTCAAGCCACCACCCCACGCACTCCACGGTATTTTTGGACTGTCTAAATGGCATTTTCAGTGATGCAAATACATGTTGCCAAACATCAATAATCATAGTGCATTTATAGAAAAAATGTTGATTACATTCCCCCTCCAAACCACATAGAATGCATCACCCCAGTTCTAAAAAATCCACTTACATAGATTTTCCCATGTTAGGTTCTTATTGCGCCAAACCAACCAGAATTTTCCATACCTTCTTAAACCAACATTACTCCATCGGATCGCTCATGTTGGCGAAGACAACTCTATATGTTTCATATGTTTGTGCACAATTTTCCACTAGTACCACCCCAGGTCAAGTGGTCACCCCGTCTTGTACTTTGAATGCTTGTGCGTCTCATGTTGTTAATGTATTCATTCCATTGCCTTGCAGTGGAACCAGTCAATCCCAGTTCAGTGGGCCCATTCCAAATAGGATTCAATTCCTGCGAGGACTTTATGATATGGGTATAGTAAAAATACCCCTGAACCTATAATGCTACAATCAACTCCCTACACGGAAGGGAAAATCTTCCTAAAAATAGACCAGATGCGTGACCCATCTACCCTCTCAAGTATTACCCTCTGGTACCATTCATCAATATTATGTCCCTTTAAATAATTATGCTTTTTGATCTCCATCCATATGCCCTGCACATTGAATCCTCACCATAGTGACTTCATCAATAGTGCCCTCCCAAACAGATCAATGTCTAACAACCTCCAACCTCCCATTTCTTTCGAAATAGTAATGTTATCCCAACTGGATAAATGATATTCACCCTGAGCTTCTCGATCCCCCCAAATGAAGCGAGCCATAATAGACCACCAGATTTGTTTGGTAATGGCCACCGATATTATGTATAAGTGTGCCCAATAAATAGCGATATTTTGTAAAACAACTTGTGATAGAGTATATATGCTCCCCACTAAAATCCACCAAAACGTCCACTTATCTAGCTTCCTGCAGTATTTATCAATAATCCAATACCAATCAGCGATAGAGTATTTATTGGGTTTCAGGTGAAATCCAAGATATGCGAATCCATCCATCAATGATCCATGACCAAAGATAAATGCACTACACACCAACACAATCAGGCTAAGATCATCACCCGAATTTAAAATTTGTGACTTGTCACCATTAGCCACCATCCCTATAGCCTGACAAAAGCATTTGAAAATATACGAAAAATATAGCCATTGAGCAAGCTATAGTAAACCAAAGATCAAAATGTCATCAAATAAGAAATTATGAGATGCCACATGATCCTTTGTGATCTTGATGCCCTTGAAATATCCATCCTTGATAGCATTGTGTATTTTATGAGTGAGACAATTCATAACTAATATAAATAAAAGCAGAGACAGAGCGCACCCCTCTCGAAGGCCCCTACCGGCCATGAAGAACCGAGTTGGCTTCCCATCTATGAGAACAACAAAGTGTGAATTTCTAATACACCACATGGATATATTAGAGAGTCCAATTTTCTTAATGGATATATTAGAGAGTCAAATTTTCTTAAGAACAAGACGTAGAAATTCTGAATATACACAATCGTACGCCTTACGAAGGTCGATTTTCATCATCAATCCCTCAATTTTCTTCGAATGTATGGAATGAATAATCTCCTTTGTTGTTGTGATGGCATCATGAATCAACCTATTATGTAGAAACCCATAATTTTCTTGTGGAATATCCCTAGAAAAAGCACCTTTAATCCTCTCAACAATATTCTTCAATTTTGATTTTGTAGATTATATTACATAACGAAATCGGTCGAAGTCTTGAAATGTATGGCACTGTGTGCCCTTCGGGGTTAGAGAAATAAATGTTGAATTAATGGTTCCATGCACATGACCCTCATGTTGTGACTCCCCCACCATGTCAAGAATGTCCTTCATCATCAAGTACGAGAAATATGAGAAAAGCTCCACCGTCCAGCCATCTGGGCCCAGACTTTTGTCCTAGAAAAAAGAGCATATAACCCACGTAATTTCCCCTGCAGTTATAGGTTGATTAACACAAGCATTAGTGGCTTCATCGAACATCACAGGGTAATAAAAAGTGCCCCAAATTTGATCCTCCACATACTGACCCTATCTCCTGAAAAATAGATCCTCAAAGTATCTCACCACCTCCCCCTAAATGGCCGTTGTGGTCTGAAAACATTGACCATGTGCATTCGAAATCTCCCAAATGGTGTTCCCCTTTCTCCGCATATTGGCATAATTCTGGAAATATTTAGTATTCTTATCACCCTCCCACAGCCAAGTAGCTCAACTCTTCAAACGCCATGTATGCTCATGAATTAGAAGGATCTATCTTTTTCTTGTCTCCAGTTCCTTTAATTTTTCCCACTGAGATGTCATAACCCTCCTGGAATCCATCTCATTAAAAATGGATTATGTCTCAGATTTTTTTTGGTTCAATTTAGCCAGCATAAGTGTCTTATTTTCTCTTTCCCAAGTGTGAACCCAAGATTTTAAGGTTTGTAGTGTAGCATCCATATGTGCCATTGGAGAAGTATCGAGCGCCCGACTACACTCTTTCCAAAACCCTGACACCAAGGAAACAAAAATGCATCCTCCAACCAAATTCAACTAAACTTAAATGGAACCCCATACAACGGTCGTTCAAACTGCCACTCAAGAACAATCGGACAGTGATAAGAAATTAATAGCTTTTCCACTAATGAATTAAGAACACCCATAATTTCCAGTAAGCTCTCCTGAACTAGGAAGCATCCAACCGTTTTGCAATGTATTCCACCCCATTCCGAAAATTGTACCATGTGGGGCACAAAATGTGTGGTCGGATATCTTTCAACTGATGTGTAGTTTACATATCAAATATATAGTCAGCCAAGGGATCATTTCGACAGTGCAAATCCCATCCTTCCTCCCTATTTATGGTGAAGTTAAGGTCTCTGACAAAAATAAGGGATCTCACCTTAAGGATATCACAATCCACCAAACCTTTTCCAAAATGTCCCATGACTAGAATATGGTGCATATGCATTTATAAAGTATATCCTAGGTTTGAGACCATAAACAAAACCAGACAGAAAAATTCCAGCGAATAACTTGTAAGCCGATAATTGCATCATGCAAGGATCCCACATAAAAACCATACTCCTGGACAAACCCACAGAGTCCACCGCAGCTAGGTTCCATTCTAGGGAACATATCATGAAAATATGCACAGGTATGGTCAACAGATGTCCTTGTCTCTTGAATAAAAACAAAAAATGGATATCCATCATGTAGATAATTCTTGAGGGACACAAACTTGGAGTTATCCCCCAAACCCCTAATGTTCAATGAGATGCAATGCATCATATGATAACCCGCTCAGGTGAAAGCTCTCTAAATACCCAATCATAGATAGAAGTAATAGGAACATCAAAAAAGTTTCCAGATTCTAGATCTGAAATAGACCCAACAAGAGGGATATCACTAAATATCGTTTTCGGCATACACCCTTCTTATGCACAGTAATGTTCCTAGTTGAGGATGGGATAATAGTAATCATGGGAGATAATATGGTTTGAGATTGAATGGTCAGAGTTAAAATATCTAAATTTGGGTTAGATATAAGAAATCCCATATCAATGTCAATGGAGTTACGAGGGGGCGATTCAGGAAAAGGTTCAGTCGAGGGGGAGCGAAGATGTTGGGATAGTGTGGACTAGCGAGGATGGCTGAGATGATGAAACTGTCATAGAAGCATCGGTGTCGACATCAATATGTAAGGAATCACAACATTCCATAGAAAATAAGGGTAGTATGGTCGCCCACGAATATCGTCGGAGGGGACGCATATCAATAGAAGTCGGAAAACACTGAAAAGTCTAAGAAAGAGGAGGTAAGTGCATAGGTGTAATAGGTGGCTAAGAAGAAGGTGAATGAGAAAATATACCTGAGGCCCGACAGGGAGATGTATCATAAGGAGGAGAGGGAGTACTTGATAATCTATGTTCCAGACAAGAAGGCTTAGGGACCGCAACATTCGAGCGAGACGCGCACCATCCAGCATCGGTTGACCCCCAATTCTTCCAAGAAAAACATATGAGGCAAAAGTGAATAAGGTGACCCATTTCATGGCATAAGTGACACCAGTAATATATGCGTTGTCGATGAACAATATTCCCCCATGCCAGGTCAATATAAAGTAGTATACCACATGCAAATGATAATTCTACTAGCAGACAGGGCATGCGTTTATCGTGTACCTGTAAGCACTTCGGATCTACATAAAAAAACCTCCCAATTGAATTAGAAATGGCATATAGTACTCATCGTGTACAAAATTTAAGTGGAAAACTCGGAACCTTAACCCAAATGAGATGGTTTTGTGGTGTATCCGTCATCAGGTTAAACCCGATGTACTAGTGGTGTAGTGCCAGAAAGCTAGACCCTCATACCCAAGGTCTCAATAGAATACACTTTAGATCCTCCTGTGAAATAAAATGAATACTAAACCATCCATTCATGAGCCTGCAAACTTTAGGAGGATAACCCAGTAATGGTGTTCATACCTCAACCCAAGTCGCCATGTCACGGCTATTATCACAGTCAAAGTGCCACGTCCCAACCAAAGTGCGATTTTGTAAAATTACAACCTTATCCCACATAAAATCATAGCCAAAGCTCAATAATCTACCTTCCGACACCAAATTGAAAGGTTTTCCTTGCGAGTTAGAATGTTTGTCCTGACGTGTTAGTTCAGACTTCGTAGAATGAGTCACCACAGTCATTGTATGTGCATGTATGCCAAACATCGAACCCACTTCCACCTTCCTAAAGTCTGCATCAATGTTAGTCAGGGGTCCCAACTGTATCCCAACACCACCCTCAACATCCATCATAGCTTTTGTTAGAGCATCATGTGAGGACACATCAACACCTAGTGTAGCAAGAAAAGCATCCAAACCAAGAATGTAGCCTCATGTGAGGACACATCAACACCTAGTGTAGCAAGAAAGGCATCCAAACCAGCATGTAGCATCATGTGAGGACACATGAGCACCTAGTGTAGCAATAAAATCATCCAAACCATCCATGTAGCATCATGTGAGGACACATGAGCTCCTAGTGTAGCAAGAAAAGTGTTAAAGTGAGCAATTCAACACAAAAAAGATGTATAGTCGTCCACCAGTCACCGTAATGTCATAAAGTCACCGGGTACATGCAGAAAAAAAGGAGGCGATAAGACTTAATATCTCCAACTATATGCACCAACATCCAAGGCATAAATTTTGAGACACTTAAAGTGGCCAAAAATTGTGCCCAAATGGAGAATAAACCATAGAGTAGCACAACCATCCCGAGGTAAAGAATTCCTCTAGGTCTAGACTAAATATTCACCCAACCACATCCCAATATCCAAGACCTCCCATCATAAATTCCAGGAAAATCTATCAGTTCAAAGAGTGAAGATGGTATCTCAGGATTTAATGATCGGCACCCAAAGTAGCCAAGGTTAGATAACCACACAACAAGAGATCCCATTGGGATCACAAGTATTAATGGTAGAAAAGAGGTTGAAAACCCCGATGGCGGAAAAATACCCCACCAAAATATAATGGGATAAACTAAGCATTGCACATCCTTGTAGAATCAAGAGTTTTTATTGGAGTTGTCTACCGACACAACAGAATAGACTGGACGACAGTTTTTTGCCGAAATATGGTAAAACAAACTCAAAAAATCAGGTAGTTGGAGTGTTTGAATTGAATTTTTTATGATGGAAATGGATTCAACACCATTAAAAACCCTTAGGGAACCCAAAATACTGAAGTTTAACGATTGTAACCCATATTTTCAAAAATAATTACCAATTTTTTTTATAATCTTATCGGAATTTCTGGATTATTCTGTGAGTTTTTTTAGACCACAGTGTTTTTAGTAGTGAATTCTCTGGCTTCCCATCTAAATGACCACTGCATCATTGAGTAAAAATCCACTGCACATTATGAAATAAAAGAATATTTTCATGTGATAACCCCACTGGCTTCCCAAGTTGCCCACGCCTTGCACCTGTATCTGTGCACCAATGCCAATGAACATAGACAAGAAAATCCATATATGTTAACGAATTATGATAATGTCATCCCTTTAATCACTGTAAGAAGCAACAGTATGCACACCTGCATGTGTGCCCCCATCTATGGCACCAATATACGCCAAAATTTTTACACGGCCGGGAGATAATCAAAGAAGAAGTCCATTTGTTCCATAAAATCTGTTTCTTTAGATTATTGTGATCAGTGCACCATCCTTAATGTGTTGTAAATACTCCCAACCACTACCATGAATAAAAGTGGCAGTAGCCCACACCTCAATTGAATTTTTTGTGCAGGGAAGGACAAAGCCCAGGATTCAAATCTGCAGGCGTTTATTTTACTTCACGCAATTTTCCGTAAATGTTCAGAAAGACAGAGTACTCGACCATCACTCTGCGTTTAATTCCTTACCCACCGTATTCACCTATCTTGTGCCCGCACTCCGCAATTGCAAGTTCTTAACCTTGCCCGTATATCGCAGCCTGCAATTTTTAAGCCTTAACCTTTAAGACTTCGTCGTAACTTAAGTTTCTACTGATGCCATATCGATGGGACCCATCAACCTTATCGCATTACCAATCCGCATGCAAACCTTTGTATATCCGCTTTTCCTTACCTTTCACCCTTTTCGCACTTCCTGCTGTTTAGTGCGTCACATTTCGCGCATCTCAAAATTTAACCCTTAGCTTTTATGCTCCTCACCGAACCTTGCAATGGTGCAATGTGATATCGTCATCGCACATTGAAATCGCAATATCTTAATTTTTTCAATTAAGTTTTCGTAGGTTATTTTTTTTATGATGCAATGTGATAGTGCCACCACACATCGCAAATTGCAAGCTCGGGAGAATATTGCCCAGTTAAGTTTTTTCATCACCGAAATGCAAAGTGCGATGAGGGCATGTATGCGATAAGGTTTCAATACTGAAACCTAAAAGATTTAAAGTCCGACGTTCAAAGCTCTGTGTGCTACTTTTATGAATATATGGCCTTTCATGACAAAAGGATGATTGGTGGTTACTCATCCTTCCAACATTGAATTAGAATTCAATTTCCAAGCTCCGCCATTTTGTATTAAGTAGGATGTTTTCATATGTATCAAATAGAGATGTAAGAACAAGAATGTAATGGGGAAACCTGCTGAAGAAAAAGAATGATATAGAACTTTCTCTGGTTTTTTCTGTCTCTGTGTATTTTTGTGCTGTCATTGATTTGAATTCCACATTCTGAGTAAATTTTTTGTGCTTCTTTATTTCATGTATGTTCCCAACATAGCTCAAAGCATACCTAAAATTCCAACATGGTATCAGAGCAGGTCTAGGCTCTCAGTGAAAGAACGAGATCTTTACTAAAGAAGCTGAAAGATTTTTTTGAGAAGCAGATTCTCCAACAGTGAGAGGGTTTTGATTACACAGTAAAGATGGAAGTAGCAGACACAAGCCTGACTAATACCCAACTACCATAGTTAAGTGGGAAGAATTATTATTATTGGGCCATTACAATGAAGGCCCTGTTTGCTTCACAAGATATTTGGGAGCTGGTGGAAAATGGTTTCCAAGAACCAACAGATGCAGCAGCATATAATGCTTTGACACAAGCAGAAAGAGGTTTTTTGAGGGACAATAAGAAGAAGGACTCCAAATCCCTCTTCTATATTTTCCAAGAATTACATGAGAGTATTTTCCCAAGGGTTGCAGCAGCAATGAAGTCCAAGGAGGCATGGGATACCCTCCAGATAGCCTATCAAGGCATGGAAAAGGTCAAGACAACAAAACTTCAAAAGTTGAGAAGTGATTTTGAAACTCTTTGTGTGAAAGAGTCTAATAATATAGACTCATTCTTCACACATGTGATTGGGTTGGTTACCCAAATCAGGTCTCATGGAGAGACACTTGAATAAAGGAGAATAGTTGAGAAAGTCTTAAGAAGCACAGGGGTGTGCTGGGGTACGCATCCATGACCATGGTTTGCCAATATGGTCATGGATGCGTACTTCACTGAGATCTCTCCATTCTTGACCATAGGCATGGCACTTCCCAAATATTCGGTATGACAAAAGAAGGAGTTTGTTCACCAAGCGACAAACTTTACCAATATCACAGCTCAGGAAGTACTGCCCAGAGATGGCTCGAAGCATGCAAGCCACACTCTCTTGGTAGAAGCCCATAGAGGCATAACAGGAGGTCACCACGCAGGAAAGATGACGGCAGAAGAGATCTTGAAGGCTGGGATATGGTACCACATAATTCTATTTGGAAAGAATTACATTAGAATGAAGCCAGTGGAAAGAGTATAAGGGCAAACAACACAAAGAATCATTTCCAGCAGGAAAGAGTATAAGGGCAAAGGCACCTTTGAAGAGTTTCCACTCAGATTTATGTGGACCAATGCAAACGCCATCATTAGATGGAAATCGTTATATTTTGACATTTATAGATGATTAAACAAGGAAGACATGGGTCTATTTTCTAAAATAGAAAAGTGAAGTGTTTGAATAGTTCTACCACTACAAAGGTCTTGTTGAGAAGCAAAGTGGACACTACATAAAAGTGTTGAGAACTGATAGAGGTGGAAAATATATCTCCAAATACTTCCTACGTTTTTACAGGGAGCATGGAATACACAAGAAGCTTACCACAAGGTATACACCTCAGGAAAATGGTGTAGCGGAAAGAAAGAATGGGACCCTCATGGACATGGTAAAAAGTACGTTGAAGGCAAAGCATTTTCCAAATGAGTATTGGGCAGAATATGCCTCTTGTGCATCTTATATCTTAAATAGATGTCCAACCAGAAGTGTGATGAACAGAGTTACAGAAGAAGCATGGAGTGGAACAAACCAATTTTTCACTCACATGAGAGTGTTTGGATGTGTGGCATATACACATGTCCCGGATTAGTTAAGGAAGAATTTGGACAACAAGGGGCAGAAATGCATATTTCTTGGATATAGTGATGAATCCAATGCTTACAAGCTCTATAATCCATCAACCAAGAAAGTAATCATAAGCAGAGATGTTCATTTCATAGAAGAAGAAGCTTGGGATGGAAGTTTAGAGAAGAGAGTCAATGTGAAGACATGTATTTCACATGAAGACAAAGAGGAATTGATTGGAGAAAGTAACTCCTCAACGGTGGCTCCACTGCCACCTACACAATCTCAACAGATCACACCACAAGCAAGTAATAGAACAACATTGAGAAATCAAGGAAGTGCTTCTGCTGAGATCATGGTCATGGATGCATACTTCACTGAGATCTCTCCATTCTTGACCATAGGCATGGCACTTGCCAAATATTCGGTATGACAAAAGAAGGAGTTTTTTCACCAAGCGACAAACTTTACCAATATCGCAGCTCAGGAATTACTACGCAGAGATGGCCCGGAGCATGCAAACCACACTCTCTTGGTAGAAGCCCACAGAGGCATAACAGGAGGTCACCACGCAGGAAATATTACGGCAGAAGAGATCTTGAAGGCTGGGCTATGGTACCACAGAATTCTAGTTGGAAGGAATTACATTAGAATGAAGCCGATGGGCTGGGGACGCAGGAAGTTTACTCAGAGCGCAGGGGTGTGTTGGGATCGGAGGGGTTTGCTGAGCGCACCCCGGGTGTGAAAACTAGCCATTGAAATAGTCAAATCAAGTAAAAAGAAAATTACCGTTGGATGGGGCAGGTGGCTAGCATTTAATGCGGCGATTTTGGGAGATTTTTTACCGTTTACTTGATGGTAAGTCCCGCACGAAGTCTACCCCACCATTGGGCGACCACCAAGGCTATAAAATAGGTGAGCTAGATCAGACACAGGTTCTGTATTGCTAGAATAGCTTGTACTTAGCCTGGTTGTCCTGGACGAAGTTGTTCTATAAGAAATTATGTGCCTATAACATCTCTTTCATGTCTGAGCAGCTTGCTCCCTCTGACAGTAGCAATCCTGAGTTTATATTTCATGCCAAAATGATGGCCATGAACCCTGTCGAAATCTTGGAGCCAGTGACCTCAGTGGAACAAGACATTGAGGAAGTAGTGGAGGTTGAGTCCGAAGTCGAAGAGGTCCTCTCCACACCCAGACCTACCACAAGAAAAGGAAAAGAAAAATCACAGGGCTCAGGCAAGCCTACAAAACCTACGAAATGGGCCACATGGAAGCCCCATACTTCCCCGCAAAACTTAAAATCCCCGAGGGCTGCTCCGAAGGAGGCCCAACCTGCCAAGTCGATAAAATGGTTTCCCCCATTCATTCGACCACACAGGACATCGATGCGCACACCAAAGAACCTCGATGGCTTGCTCACCTACCTACAGATGCCGCTTACCCTGGGGGAGGTTCTCGTCATAGGTGAACCTTTTGGACTGCTTCATGAAGTTAAGTTCGATGATCATGATTTGGCCAACTTTGAGGCCTTCCCATAGCTAACGCCTGAGTTATACCTTGACACAGTTCAGGGCACTGATAGAGTCAAATTTGTCCCCCAATGTTGGGTACGTGGTTTGGCTGGGTCTGGGCTCCTAAATCTGCTCAGGATGCCCCACTCTGAACACTACAATGTCACGGACCGGCTCGAACGACAATTGCTCGCGTTGATTCATGACGGATACCTATGGATCTAGGATAGGATCCCCATTGATGTTGTGCTAGTTCATTAGATTACTGATCTCCCCATGAGCAGACCGAACCCCCTGGAGTGCGTGGGTAAGAAATATGAGGGGGAGACTGCAGCGTTCGTGTGCCAAAAGTATCATGTGGACCACAATACTCGGGGGTTTATCATTAATACCATCAGTGATCAAGGTACGCAATTGGGCACCATGCTGTTAGCCTGTAAAATGATGAGGAAATTTCAGGTCACCTCTATTCCAGCCTAAGTAATTCAGTTGGCCGGCCAATGCGGGAAAGGAGTATGTTTTAACTAGGCACATTATTTGTGTGATGAGTTTCTCATTAATTTTTGTGATTCACAGGAGCAGTTTCGCGCCTTTCGTTACTCTTGGTTGTTGTTCCTTATAGCATTGGTTGCCTGGGAAGCTCCTGCAGATTCATTCCTCCCTGAGATTACCCCTGATATGTACGAAGGGGCTCTCTATGCACACTTATGGGATTCCACGGATCTGCAACGGCTCGAGGACAACCAGGTGTTATGGGTCCTCTTTCAGAGTAGTGTGGCCGCAGCCATTAACTCCCAACCACGTTTGTCCCCTGCCCTGTGTGATAGATATAAGGGCATTTCCGCATTTCAGGTCACTCTGCACAATGTTCAGATGAGAGCGCACAAGGAGAAAGCCTGGACTTCGCTTCCTTATATGGTGATAGACGAAGAAATCAACAACATCATTGCGCTCTGGACCCCTAATTGGAAAATCGGCTTCAAAACTGGCACGAAGGGTGTTGGAGGCACTAGCACATCCCAAGTCACCCCCCTGTCATTGTCCCAGATATCAGAGGCACACCCAAGAGTACCAGACAAGACACCGGTGCGGCCACACAAAAGGAGGTGCAACAGAAGAAGGACGTCGAGGTGGAGACCCAGACGGATTCACAGATTGACTTGGGTACAGAAGGTCTGGCTGCAGGCGGACCTACCTCTCCCCGCAACACGAAGCAAACAAGCAGGCCTATCAGAATACCTCGCAATAAGCACCGATCTCAACGAGCGGAATGTGACGAAATAGTCACATTGACTGACGGAGACCTGGAACAAATCATTGATGCAATCACTCTAGCCACGGAGAACAGATGGGCCACCTTCGAAGAGCAGAAATGCACCACAGTCGACACAATTCAGGCTAATTTGTGAGCGCTAAAATTAAAGATAGACACATTGCAGATTAGCGCGACCCTGGTACGGCCAACCCCCGCCGCCAACAATGCAGCACTAGTTACAGATGACAGCCACCTCTGTTCTCTCCCTGGTGCAACTCTGGTTCTTAGTCCACCCAACCTGGGACTCCAAGTCTAGGCCAGTATAGGAGTCCAACTGAACTTATCTAGGCTCCCTCATGAGGTCTTGTAGGGTCTCCACACCACTGTATTTTAGAAAATCCACCATCAAGACCAATAAGTGTACCAACAGCTCAATGTAGCAGAACAAACAATCAATGCAAAGAATGCTGAGGTGTGCCTCACCACCACGAAGCACATAGAGCTCGAAGACACGATTCACCGACTGTGCGCAGAAGTTCTTGCAGAAATCCCAGCCTCTGCCACCCCTCATGAAAAATTAGAAAGACTAGTTGCAGCACTCAAGGCCTTCTGGGATGAAGTTCAGGTTGTCAAGACACGCATGGAGTAGAAAATCGTAGATCTGCAGGCTAAGTTACAGCCTGAAACACCTCCGGAGGTCTGGACCCAGTGAACTGCACTGGTCACCGCGGCTACGAATGTCATCACGAGGCAGATCACGTAGGGAGCCCAACTACTGGAGATCGCCATGTAGCTATGGACTAAGTTCCAGCACGATCCAATATTACGAGGGATAAACCAGGACCTGCGCCAAAAAGAAGAAGAGTTTGATACAGTCGAAGCTACCTTGCCCACTCTGGTGCCTTCTAGCGCTTGCAAGGACTGCGCACTGGCCAAGCGCTCCAAGTGGATATCGATGACCTTCCGCAAAAGAAGAATATCCTTGGTGACTGACTGAAGTTGTGGGCTGACGTAGCCCTCAAACTTTCACAAGATGTCGATGTTTCTATCAAGCAGCTAAACCGAACTTTGGAAAGTGTCACCGCCGTGACTGAAGGACCGCTGTCAGAAACGTTGGTCGGAATTGCACAAAATGCAGTTGTCCAAAGTGAAGGTGTGTTGCCTCCACTCTCTGAGGCGATCAGAGTATTGCAAGCGCAGGTCAAAGCCCCGCCAGCACAGTGACTCGAGACGAGTCACAAGATTGTGTTGGGGGACTGTTGGAGCAGGGTCTCCCAAAGGCTATGAATTTTGTTCATTTTTTTATAATTTTTTATTGTTTATTCTAACGCAGGGCTTTTGGGGTGGGTCAAAGCCCCTAATGCATTGTAAATGGGTCAAGGATAGACCAAGAGTCTGCAAAACATGGTTTGCAGACCATTGGATGCGTCGACTAAATTGCTATAAATAGCTGAACCTTTTTTGAGTGATAGGCAGGAATGAATAGAGATTGATGCGAAGTAAGAATTGTTAGATCTATGGTAGGTTTGTTTGGGTTAGGACTCCTACTGGCTGTGTGCGCGAAGATCCTCTGTCTTGCTGTGTGTGGACCCTGCTAGATGTGTGCGCGGGATGTAATTTGGGAATGTAAGAGGATTTGGGTAATGATATATATGTGCAAAAGTGTTGTGGATATATGATGTTATCTGAATCTGTCCTGTTATGGTTAATGCGAACTCAAGTTATATGACTATGTATCTGTTAGTAGTTGCGAACTATCTGTGTTAATGGTACATGTATCTATGATCTATTAATTTGCTACGATTATGTTGTTCTGTGATTATAGCTGATAGTAAGCACGTGGATGTGAACTTGTTAATTAGATCTGATAAACTGTCTCCTGGTTATTTATTGAGACTCCTACGAATAGACTCTTGCTGTATATATCTAATAGTTGCAAACCAGCTTGACTTACCTACTCTCTTTCAGGGTGCGGAAACCTGGTTCCAGCACCCTCCCATACTTCTTCGGGTGAGACTTTGGCCTGCGCAAGCAGGTCACTACCGAAAGGGCCAGTGGTATAGGGGTTTGTTGGCAAACCTTAACCTCCAAACTTGGGTCAGGATCCCTCGAGCCAACACATGGGGTGATCACAAGGGAATTGGAGGGAGAGGACTGAATGCAACCATCAATGGGTGGCCGATAGTTTGCAATAGTGAACAATAATTTTTTCCCTCCCACACACATTGCTAACCTAGGAGGAGGGAAATGACATGAAAGGGGGTGGCCAAAGGAAACGGTTTTCCAATGACGTGCTAGGAAGAACATGGGACCATTTGAGGTTGGGCCAGAAGGGCAAGGCCTAACTAACCAGAAGGATGATGCGAGCAGAAGAATACACAGGGAGCACAGAAAAAGAGGGGGAAAAGTAGAGAGAACACAGTGGAAATGGAGGGGAGAAGAAATAATATAGGGAGGAACACTGAAGAGCGAGAAGAAATCAAGGGATATAATCAAGCGTGTTGATGGCAGAGCTCAGGCATAGATAGTAGCGGGATAGAGCTGCAAGACTTGGAACTTCGTAGCACCAAAGGTCAGTTAAATCAATTCTAGTTCTCATTCGATATATATCAATTCATTCAACAAAAATAAAAACCTACGGTAAAGATCAACGAAGGTGTATGGACTGATAAAAGAAGCCATTTCTGCAATATCAATTGCTTGTATTATTTGGTTGTGTGTCCTGTTTATGGCACTGACATTGTTGTGTCTACATAGGGAGGCTAGAACCCTTAATCTCTTTTTGTGAGGAATGCTCCTTCAACAATGCCAATGAGTGGATTTTTCTTTACATCCTAGTGTGCCACTGTTTGGATGGAATTATTCCATCTAAAGTAGAAAGCTTGAACCCATTATTTGATAGAGAATGATTGCGATCGTTTTATGTTTCATAACAATGTGAAATTCATATCTGATAAGAAACAATTGGAATAGTTTTCATGTTCCATAACAGAGTAATATAACTTTAGAGCCCTTCGCCTTTCATTAAGAATGGATATTTTTGGGTTATCCAAGGTTCCTAATTGAATAGAATGGTGGAGGTGTGGAACCAAAACCTTTGGAATCCCTCATGGCTATTGGGTGGAGGAAGATCTCCTCTCGAATCCCAGAATATGTCTGTAGGCTTAATATAGAAGGGTGGAGGTGTGGGAACAAAACCTATATAATCCCTAGTTCTTGGAGATTAAGACAATGTTGTGATCCTCATTATTTTAAAATATTACCTATATTTTATGGTTCTTAGAGCCACCCAACTAGTAAAATTGAATAGATGTCTTGTTGCCACATATGCACATATTGACAGTAAATAGAGTTTCTAGTTGAGCATGTGGCATGGGAACAAAAGCTCTATAATCCCTAATGCATGGATATTAAGACAATTTTGTGATCTTCATTATCTTAAAATATTACCTTTCTGACATGGTTATTAGGGCCACCCAACCAACAAAATTGAATATATGTCTTTTTGCTGCATATACACATACTGACAGTAAAGAGAGTTTTCACTTGAGATGTGATAATAGTGGCAAGAAATTTGTTACTGTGGTTACCTATTCGTAGTGCCCTTCTTGTCTCCTTCAAGGGGGTTTCTTGAGGTCTTCAAAAAGACTTCCTTTTGCTAACTAGATGGATTGTTTCTTTCACACATGTATGGAAATGTAGTTTTCAAATCATATTGTAATAGATTCATAAGATGATATTATTGGTATTTACACATTATTTGGGGACATCATTTTTATTTTAGGGGTTGGTACCTTTCTATTGGATGTGGTTGGTGATGTGAAGACTACTCACCTTTTAGTAAAGATTCATACTAACTCTAACAAGCCTATGGATGCTTGTTTACAAAGGGAGACCCCTCTCAGCTCAGCTCATTGGATTCTTTCTTTGTTCATGATAATTTTTTTTTCTCAAATTTCTTTCTCCAAGGAGTTGAGGCTATTTTCTTCATTTATTTTACATGGCCTCATGAAAGAAGAAGAATGGATATTGTCTCCACATATTTTCCATTTCGCTAAGGTACAAATAAAAAGAGTACAATTATATAGCCAATAGACTAATAGCCTCTTGATACACCTTTAGTGAGTTGTGCATATATCTCACTTATCACTGTAGCTCAATGAAATGACATCTAATAGCTCTAGCATAAAAGAGTTTGATTTTATGCCCAAGACATCAGTATAAATGGAGTGGTTGTGAAGGCAACAATCTCCATTGGGGATTTCCATTTTTGCTGCAACATATAATAAGAATCTTGGTGTTGGAGGAAGAGATAAAAGATCTTTTCCAAAAACACAATATCATCACTCTCCTAGTGCCATTTTTTTTAACTCATTAGAATGTAGGTAATGCATAAGGATTCATTAGTATTTATGAATTTTTCTCTCTTTCCAATAACAAAATAGGTTCATCCTAATATTAATATATAAAATAAGGTTCATTAATATGTATGGTTCATTTTTTTTATGATCCTATTTCTCTAAAGGATATCTATTTTTTGAATTTTTGTTTGGTATAAGATATGGTGATACCTTTAAATATGAGGTAATTTTGGGTGAAAATAGAAGTGGAACAACAATACGTGGTTTGAATCTCCTTTGTAGTAGTAGGCTACATGAAATTTCTATCGAAAGGTTTTGTTGTGGCCCAACATAGAATAATCTTTAGATGAAAAGGTTCATTATGGGTGGTATGTTTTTTATCCCTTCAACTCATTAGATTCTTTGTCAGTTCATGGTATTTGTTGTTCTCAACTTATAATCCCTGAATCACCCTAAAAGGTCATGACAATGTAACTTTTGGAGGCATTTTTGGACAACCCCTGCACCACCCCCCCCCCCCCCCCCCTCCCACAAAAAAAAAGTCGTTAGAATAAAAAATTTAGAATTTGTTGTTAAATGATCACCTCCAAATGTTCAATTCTCATGAATTTTGGGGGAGGGTGATATTTTTGTGTATTGAACGGGGCAAGGGGACATAAGGGTAGCATGGATGGGTAGAAGTGAGAGGTTAGTGCATGGTTTACTAATATCTATAATCCTAACATTAGAGAATGAGAAGGAGGCTTAGGGCCTTATGGCATAGGGGCTAGGGGACCTATAAGTAAGGCAATGAGAACAATTGATAGGGGAACCCCCAATAGTTGTGAAAAGGGGATTAGGGACCACATAATCACAACCCATAAGAACTTAACCCATAACCATTAAATTCCCTATCCCTTTAACCCAAAATCCATAATACCTTAACCCCTACACTCATAACTCATTACAAATTAACCCCTTCATCCCTTAAAGCCCAAGCCACTAACCCCTTAACCCCTATCTCCTAACTTAGAATCCTTGAACCCCATAAAACCTAATCCCATATCCTCTTAAACCTTTACCCTTAACCCTTAACCCCTAACCCCTTAAACCCTTAACTCACTAACACCTAAATACCATAACCCTTAGGCACTTAACCCCTAAATCCCCTGACCTGTAAGCCCTTAATGGGTAATCGTTAACCCCTAAATCCCTTAACCAATAAGACATTAACCTCTAACCCTTAAACCCCCTAACACCTAAACCCCCTAAGACCTAACCCTTATCCCCTTATGTTGAGATTCAACAAGAAAATTCCAGCACCCACACCTAGTGCATTAAGCACCTACACTAGGGTGGGGCCCACAGTGCTATTTTGGTGCATGTCTATTTTTAGTTATCCCTTAATTAGAATGGAAAATAAACTGTAATCTAAATCTAAAAATAACTTGTAACATTTAACTAAGAGTGTAAACTCAGTTAGCTAGTGGATTTCGAGTTAGAGGTATTTGGTGAAGCATGCAGAGTAATTCTAGTTGTAACAGAGTTTGAAGTGCAATGATGCATTAATTAATGCAGGTTGTAATCAGTTTAACTCAGTTAAGTGAGTTAAACTCAGTTTTGCTAGTTGTAACTAAAGATACACTAGTGAGAGATCAAGTGAATTAAATATTAATTAATTCAAAATCAGTGATCTCACATGCAACTGAGGATTTATTATTATTAGTTGCATGCATGTCAAATCCAATGGAGACCCAGTTGATATCTAGGTGAAAGGGAAGTTGACTATCAGTTGTAGGATTATTGGCTTGCGCACATGCAACCAAACACCCATTGGAGTGTCCATGATACTTGCGTAGTAAAGGAAGGCCATAATTCCTATCTTTTAAGGATTTCATCCATTAGGAATTGTGCAATCAAGTTAGGTTGTCTGGAGGCAGGAAATTGGCTAAGTATTGGTTATATGTATGACAGTGTGAGACAATTCGCTGAGTACTGGAGGGATTTTATGAGAAGAGTTATGTATTTAATTTTTTCATGATCCATGATGAATATACAATAGAATATAGTGGGGTTTTGAGCAGCAAGCGTTTCCCTAGGAAATTATATGTGTTGTGTGTGATTTGATTCTTCTTTACTTCATGTGATTAGCGATTGTGTTTTTAATTCCGCAAAATATTTGTAGAAGAAATTCAATATTTAACTTTAGTACATTGTTAAATCGGGTGAATCCAAGATATACATGCATTTTGTATAATTTATACATGGTATAAGAGCATAGGAAATTTCATACGTGAAGCAGGAGCTGAGTTTGTGATTGGATAGAATTCAAATTTGTAGAAAGACTTTCTTGGTGCAACAGCTGATTCAAGATCGAAATGGATTTCAATGGCTTGAGGTTGGAGTATGCACTCGAGGGAAGCTCAAACTATATTTCTTAGAAGGACATGATGGAGGCAGTACTCAAAGACAATGGCTTGAAGGAATTCATTAACAATGACGTTCCTAAACCCGTTGTGTCAGATGCTGCAAATATTGATGCATGGTAAAAGAAAGTGGCAAAGGCGAGGAGGATCCTGTTGGAGGGAGTATGAGACCACACTGTCTCAATCCTCCATGGGAAAGCCACACCATATGAAATGTGGAAGGCTTTGACGGATCTATTCCAAAGCAGTTGACCATAGGAATTTGGTGCTCAAAGATAAACTCAGGAAGATCAAGATGGAAAAGGGCGACACCATTCCAAAATATCTAACAATTTTTTTCCAATGTTGGGATGAACTAGGGAGCATTGGAATAATAGTCGTTGGTGATGATTTGGTGATTTTGGCTCTCCTAGAAATTTCTAAGAGTTGGCACAGTTATGAAGACTCTGCTAATGGACGAGAATTTTTTTTAGATTGGGAACGACTGTGGTCAGATTTGGTACAAGAGGAGTTCTGAAGGAACACCATAGATGGATCTTCATCTAAGCATGAGAATGAAGAGGATTGTTCTTTGGCTACCAAGATGAAGAAGGGGAAGGGGAAAAAATTGCATTCCAAATCTAACTCCAAGAATGGCAAGAAGCAGGACATGTCCAAGGTGAAGTGTTTTCACTGTCACGAGCATGGGAATTTTTCTGCTAACTGTCCACAAAAGAAGAAGAATAAGAAGGATGTTGGATCTACAGTTGATGAGTCCCTTACCTCACAATTTGAGCTTGAATTCTCATTGATCACATGCATGGTGTCAAGTGCATTGGGATTGGTGTGGTATTTGGATAGTGGCGCTTCCTTTTACATGATGGGAGACAAGGAACTTTTCAGTGACTTGGAGGAGAAGGATCTCCAGTTGCATATCAAAATGGTGGATGATGGATAGCACAATGCTACCGGGATTGGTACTATTACCTTTTAGAGACATTCAGGTAAACCATTTCATAAAAAATATGTAATGCATGTACCAGGTTTGAAGAAAAATTTAGTCTCAGTTGCAATGTTGGAGGATAGAGGCTACGATGTTGTTTTTAGTGAAGGAAAAGATTTCCTGCGACATAAAACAAAGGGACAAGCCAAGAGGATAGGGATTCAAGTTAAGAATCTCTACAAGCTGGAGGTATATCACTACACAACAATGATGGGCAAGGTGGACAAAGTGGTGAGTTGGGATGAGGGTGAATTATCGCACAGGAGATTGGGCCATCTTCACCATGGAGCCTTGAAAGTCATGCATCAGATTTCTACTGGACTTCTAATGGGAACACTTTCTCAGTCAGATACATGCAAGGGGTGTACCATGGGAAAGTATGTAAAGGCCACCTTTCATGAGAAGAAGAACCAAGCTTCAGGGATCCTTGAGAGAGTTCATATAGACGTGTTTGGACCATTATATGTTGCTTCAACAAAAAACATATGTACTATGTAATATTTGTTGATGAATGTTCTCGTAAGTGCTGGATCTTCTTCATGAAGAAGAAATATCAGACATTATCTAAGTTTCTTTAGTTTAAGGCATTGGTGGAAAAAGAGTTGGGGAAGCAAGTGAAGGCTCTTAGGAGAGATAATGGTGGAGAATACATCTCTAACGAATTCAAAAACTTCTACAGCAAAGAAGGAATTTAAAGAGAACTCATAGCACCTCATAACCCACAACAGAATGGGGTCACGAAGAGAAAGAACAAAACTATTATGGGTGAAACATGAGCGATGTTGCATGATCAAGGCCTTTCGATGCTTCTGTGGGTGGAAACATGCAACACAACGATACATGTGCAAAACTGTTGTCCTCATAAGATACTTGGCATGAGTACACCTGAAGAGGATTTCACTGGTAAGAAACCTAATGTTTCACGCTTTAAGATTTTTGGCTCATATGTTTATGTGCATGTGACCAAGGACGCCAAGAAGAAGCTAGAACTGACAGTTGAGATCGGGATTTTTGTGGGGTACATTGAAACGCCCCATAATTATCGTGTGTATTTTCCAAACAGCAAAATGACTATTGTGTGACGGGATATAAAATTTAATGAGGAGAAAGCCATTCGGCTGTCCCTTGAAATTTAGGGAAATTTTGAGGTCTAAAATGGGACTCCTAAGGAAATTATAAAATAATAGTGGAAATAATAGAATAATATTTGATTACATCATCAAATTTTAGAGGGAAAAAAGGAAAAACTACTTTTTCAACTCATATTTTGAACTTATCTCCCAAATTGTTTAATCAAATTTTGAGCGGGAGTATTCGTTATATGCAAAATTTAATTCCTCATCAAAGGAGTACCCATGTTTCATACTTTCGATGGAACCTTTTACACAAAAAATGAGAAATACATGAAAAACATGATTGCAATCATGTTTTTTAATGTATTTCTCATTTTTCGTGTAGTAGGGTCCATCGAAAGTATGCAACATGGGTACTCCTTGGATGAGGAATTAAATTTTTCATCCAACAAATACTCCAACTCAAAATTTGAGTAAAAACTTTGGGAGATAAGTTGAAAATACAAGTTGAAGAAGTAGTTTTATTATTTTATTATTTTTTAATATTTTTACCCTTTTACTTAAAAAATGGTGAATCATCCCCCATGGTTGACATCATAATCTTGAATCCTATTGGTTCTTATAAATTTTATTTTTTTTGTACATTTTTCTTAGGAGGCCCATCTTAGACCTCAAAATTCCCCTAATGAAGGGAGCTAGACTTGCATGTAGAAGAGGAAATGTTGGTTCCCAAGGATGAGCCTCAAGGTGTAGATTAGCCACATGCGGAGGATCATGGAGTGGAGGAAAAAACTCATGTAGATCCATCCATAAGAAATGGCAGAAGGTGCACCACGGAAGCAGTTTGAGACTTGATGCTGCGGAGAATGTAGGAGCCCCTACTTCACAGCGCAGATAGATATAGTCTCCTCACTTATTTACTAGATACATGGCTCTTATGAGAAAATGTATTGTGAATAAACCATATTCCTTTCATGAATCAGTGCATCAACCAACTTGGGTTGATGAAATGGTGGAGAAGTATGGCTCCATTGTCAAGAACAGTGCATGGAAGATAGTCCCAAGACTAGTCAACAAATCAATGGTTGGATCGAGATAGATCTACAAGGTAAATAAATTTGTTGATGGGAGTGTGGAGAAATACGAGGCTATATTTGTGGCCTGAGGATTCTCCCAGATCGAGGGGATCGATTATGATGATAATTTTGCACCTGTTGCAAGGTACTCTTCCATTAGATCCATCCTTGCACTCTCAGCGCAAATGGGTTGACACATTCATCAAATGGATGTGAAAAATGTGTTTCTCAATGGGATCATTGAAGAAGATGTGTACATAGAGTAGCCTGAAGGTTTCGAAATATTCAACAGTTAGTCGCATGTGTGTCGACTCAAAAGAGCATTGTATGCGCTGAAGCAAGAACCTCGTGCTTGGTACACTTGGATATATTGCTATTTCATCGGACTGGGCTTCAGAAAAAGTGAAGTAGATGCAAACCTATACCATATTGTGGTTGAGGGTAAGCTACTGATCATTTTTCTTTATGTTGATGATTTAATTTTGACTGGTGATGAGCAGTTGAACACTCATGCAAGGTGGATCTTGCAAGGGAGTTCGAAATGAAGGACATGGGACTCCTTCATTATTTCCTTGGATTGGAAATATGGTAGTGGGATGGTGAAATTTTTGTGTCTCAAGGCAAGTATGAAAAGGAGATATTGGGTAATTTTAACATGGAGAGATGCAAACGCATGGATACTCCTCTTCCAGGAAATTGAAGGAAAGAGGATGCTACTTCTGGAGAGGTAGTAGATGTTACTGTCTACAAAAAGTTAGTAGGTTCGCTAATGTATTTAGTGAACATGAGATTGAACATTTGCTACATAGTTAACCAGCTGAGTCAAGCTATGGTTAAGCCTACCAAGCTCTTTTGGAAGGTGGGGAAGCATGTCCTGAGATACCTAGCGGGCACATCAGAGTATGGTCTATGGTACAGATGGACAAAGGGAGTGAAGCTTCAAGGCTTCACGGATGTAGATTGGGCTGACAGTCCATCAAATAGAAAGAGCACATCGGGAGGGATCTTTAGCATTGGATCAATATGGGTTTATTGGTATAGCATGAAGAAACGATCTGTGGCACTTAGTTTAGCAGAAGTAGAATAAATGGCAGCAATTCAAGCTACATGTGAGGCTATCTGGATGAGAAAGATCTTGGTTGGTTTGTCTGGTTCTTAGATGGATCCGACAAAGGTTCATTGTGATAATCATAGTTGCATTAAACTCTTGATTAATCCCATGTTTTATGATAGGTCCAAGCATATAGATATCTGGTACCATCATCTCAGAGATTGTGTGCAGAGAAGAATAATGTTGCTTTAGTACATTCCCACGGAAGATTAGGATCCAGATATTCTGATGAAGGCGCTCACTAGGAGAAAATTCGAATAACATAGAATGGATCTCGGGCTCAAGGATAATCCTTTTCTTGTTGAGAGGGAGTGTTGAGATTCAACAAGAAAATTTCAGCACCCACGCCAAGTGCATTAATCACCTACACTAGGGTGGGGCCCACAATGCTATTTTGGTGCATGTATATTTTTAGTTATCCCTTAATTATAATCGACAATAAAATGTAATCTAAATCTCAAAATAACTTGTAATAGTTATCTGAGAGTGATAAACTCAGTTAGCTAGTGTATTTCGAGTTACAGGTAGTTCGCAAGGCATGCAGAGTAATTCTAGTTGTCACAGAGTTCGAAGTGCAGTGGTGCATTAGTTAATGCAACTTGTAATCAGTTAAACTTAGTTAAGTGAGTTAAACTTAGTTGTGCTAGTTGTAACTGAAGATGCACTAGTGAGAGATCAAGTGAATTAAATATTAATTAATTCACAATCAGTGATCTCACATGCAACTGAGGATTTACTACTATTAGTTTCATGCATGTCAGATCCAGTGGATACCCAGTTGAGATCTAGGTAAAAGGGAGGTTGAGTATCCGTTGTAGGATTATTGGGTTGCACACATGCAACCAAACACCCATTGGAGTGCCCATGATACTTGCGCAGTCAAGGAAGGCCATAATTCCTATCTTTTAGGGATTTCATCCATCAGGGATTGTGTTAGTGTGAATTCTAATCATAAGCATACGAAAAACGCTCACTTTAGCTATGCATAAAAAATAACCCTAACATCAAAGATGGATGTTAATTTCCTTATATATGTAGTTAGTGACTAGAATAAATGTACCAAAATCTAGATCTATGCAGTTAAAGACATTAAACAACAAATAATAAACAAGAGTTGCTCCATGCATTCAATGAACAAGACAAGACTTTTTAAATAATTTTTTGTATTATGACACCTAGGAAGGGAACTTAGAAAGATGTTACCAATCCCCCTCAATGGGATGTGTTCTTGTATGTCCTCGGTGCTTCAGATCTAAGATATCTCTCTCTTTATGGTGTCTAAAACCCAGACAAAAATGGAACTCAAGGGGAGCCCACAAGAAAAAAGTAGGAAAATATGACAATGATGGAGGATCAAAGTCAAACCAAAAGTATAGATCTAGAGTGATCTTTAGGCAACAAAAGGTAGTGAATGAATGGAAAAACCTTTCTATTTATAACAAAATATTGAAATAAATTTTACTAGTTATTTTTCATAGTGAAATAAATTTTACTATGGTAAAACTGGTCTTACATGGTGTGCACACACAGTCCATACAATAATAACAAGTTAGATGAGCTAAAAATTTGTGTAACAAATTTCCCCAGGAAGATATTGACGTTCGGAGCTAATCCTATGGTAGTACGTTGTAAGAACTCAAATCACTGAACATCGAAACGAGTTAGAGAGAGACATATATGAGGTAGACTAAAGCGAGAGAGAGGACAGACACGAGGAGGTGAGACTTACGGAGTGTGACAAGTCTCTTTTATGAGTGATTACGTTCTACATGAGAGCGGGGAAGGCATACCTATGCAAAAAGAAACCCGGACAAAAATGGCACTCAGGGGAGCCCACAAGAAAAAAGTAGGAAAATATGGCAATGATGGAGGATCAAAGTCAAACCAAAAGTATAGATCGGAGTGATCTTTAGGCAACAAAAGGTAGTGAATGAATGGAAAAACCCTTATTTATAACAAAATATTGATTAGTCTAGATATTGGTGCATAATTAAAATGTTATTAACCAACTCTAGATCCAACATTTATGGAATATTTTATTATTTTTGTTGGAAAAGGAATTTGAATTTGGTGTAAATCCCTTTATTTAAAAATAATAAATAAATAAACGATTTTATTATTATTTAAGAATGTGATTAATTAATAATTAAATAAATAGTGATTTATTCAATTATTTATAAATGATTTAGTCAAATTTAACGAGGAATATTATTTAAATAATGTTTTAAATAATTATTCTTAGAAAATAATAAGATAAATATTGATTTATCTAATTAATTTTTCTTTGTTTGGGTTAAATATGACTAGGAATATTAATTAAACATTGGTTTAATTAATCATCTCTTGAGGAAAATCAAACAAATAAGGATTTATTAAATTATTCTTAATCGGGGTTTAAGTGTTTAGACAGAAACAACTTAATAAATTATAGATTATAAGTTATTTTTAGTAGTGAAATAAATTTTACTATGGTAAAAATTTGGTCTTACATGGTGTACTTTAGTCCATCTAATAATAACAAGTTAGATGACAAAAATTGGTGTAACAAATTTCCCAAGTGTGCGAGCGTTGAACTAATCCTATGGTAAAGTAAGTTGTAAGAACTCAAATCACTAGACATCGAAGCGGAGTTAAGAGAGATATATGAGGTAGACTAAGCGAGAGAGGACAGACACGAGGAGGTGAGACTTACAGTGTGACAAGTCTCTTTTATGGTGATTACGTTCTACATGAGCGAGGCATACCTATGCCATACAAGATAAAAAAAGTACAAAGAATAATGATGCGTCCAACAAAAAGGGATTGAACTATATAGTACATGTTGGCATAAACATGGGCAGGATAAAAACATGATAAAAAGATCCCACATACATATTGTGCCTGGGACAACAACGGGAACTTATACAATAATATATGAGTACATGAGATATAAGTACAACGAAAGAGGCCTTGTAAAACGAACAAGGGCTGCGAAAATATGAATGATACATGCAAAATAAAAAGGTGTTCACAATGGTGAGGCAGAACCATCAAATCTATGGAGCTGAATCCAAGGATGTAGTAGATAGGTCATTCGAGCATGTGGGCGGCTGCTGAAGGGCCACCCCTCATGAGGTACGAAACATCTCAACCAAAGGCGAGAATCAACGGTACAATTTGCGCATGTTCGAACCATCGAGTATGGGATCTAGTCATGCCATAAGAGTTGGGGTGAGAAGAAATCAAGTCAAAAGGAAATAAAGGGTCCTTTGCACGATCCAATTAGAACAAGAGTGGAATATGAGACTTGTATTTTGGAATGAATAAGATGATGTCTATAGAAGGAGGCTCGCCATAGGTGAGGCAATTAGGAATCCTCAACTAGGCGCGAGGGATAATAGTAGGTAGTGATAGTGACACCGGGGATGATGGTGGAATGAGTGCAGAGTAGCAAGCTTATGACTTCCCTTGTTAGAGCATAAATGGCATGGATGACCTAGCGGCCCTGCGACTCGACTACGGGAGGGGATGAGGACGGTATGAGGCCGAAGTAAAAAATTTGCAACACGAGAGAGGAACAAAGCAATGAAGGATGGAGGATTATGGTGGGATAAAAAGGGACTCGGGACAGACTCCATGGATGTGATGATGACTACGACTTGGATGCTCTAAACAAGGATGACTTGATGATGCTACCACACGGAACGGACCCGGTGGGGACCATGAAAACATGAGTACAAGATGGTTACTCATGAAAAATTGACATGAGCATGGACAAGTATGAAGGCAAGGTGGTTCCCAGGAAGTACAAGTGTTGCAATTGAATAAATTCTCTTTTGAGGAGCGATGAAGTGACCCTTCTTGGAAAAAATGTGTCCAAGTGAAGTATTAAATCACCAAAAACAAAAGGATACCTATTTGAGAGCTCGGTGAGAGCTTTCCAATGGTGCAAACGGTTTTTTAGGCCAAGCTACGGTTTGGTTGCAATTGGCGAAAGAAAAAAATTGGGGTTTCTCTTTTAATAAGGCATTTCCCCTAAAATATGATTTATTTGCAAGTGTAGTTGTGGTGAATGTAGAGAGGAGAAAAGGCCCTAAATTTGCAGCGATCGTAGCGGACAAGCCAAGCCATTGGAATTGAGATCGTCGATTTGTAGATAAGAGGCCTAACCATACTCTTTTAATTCGGTGGATTAAAGTTTCGGATTAGGCACGAGCCTAGGAGCAGGGCCCGAGGTCGCACTTTTTGAAATTTTGTTCCTGCGACCTGGGCACAAATAAGTCTTGTTCTTGTTGTGGTGTCTATGGTCACTATACCCCATGATTTTCCTCTTTTGCCTCATATGCGTTGGATGTGGGAATTGCAAACGGCGTCCGTCGCGGTAAACCTCCCTAGTGGAGTTGCTAGTTGTTAGTGTGAATTCTATTAGCAAGCATATGAAAAAACTCACTTTGGCTGTGCATAAAAAACAACCCTAACATCAAAGATGGTTGTCGATTTCCTTAGGTGTGCGATTGGTGATCAGAATAAATGCTACAAAAATCTAGATCTATGCGATTAAAGACATTAAACAACAAATAATAAACGAAGTTTCTCCATGCATCCGATGAACAAGACGAAAATTTTTAAAGAATTTTTTTGTATTATGACACCTAGGAAGGGAACATAGAAAGATGTTAACGAGTCCCCTCAATGGGATGGGTTCTTGTATGTCCTCAATTCTTCGGATCTAAGATCTCTCTCTCTCTTGATGATGTAGAAAACCCGGACAAAAATGGAACTCAAAAGGGAGCTCACAAGTAAAGAAGTAGGAAAATACAATAATGGAGGGATCAAAGTCGGACCAAAAGTATAGATCCAGGAGTGATATTTAGGCAACAAAAGGTAGTGAATGAATGGAAAAACCCTTCTATTTATAACAAAAATATTGAGTTAGTCTAGATATTGGTGCATAATTAAAATATTGTGTAAAATCTAGATCCAACTTTTATGGAATCTTTTATTTTTGTTGGAGAGGAAAAGGAATTTGAATTTGGTCAAATCCCTTTATTTAAAAATTATAAATAAATAAATTATGTATTTATTATTTTAAGAATGTGGTTGAGTAATAATTAAATAAATAGTGGTTTATTCAATTGTTGTAAATGATTTAGTCGAATTTAACAAGGAATATTATTTAAATAATGTTTTAAATAATTATTCTTAGAAAATAATAAGATAAATAATGATTTATCGATAAGTTTTCATGTTTTGGGTTAAATATGACCAAGAATATTAATTAAACATTTGTTTAATTAATTATCCCTTGAGGGAAAATCAAACAAATAAGGATTTATTCAATTATTCTTCATGGGGTTTCTGTTTTAAACCAAAAAAAACTTAATAAATTTTTGGATTACTAAGTTATTTTTCATAGTGAAAGTAATTTTACTATGGCCAAGGCGGTCTTACATAGTGTACTTTATTCCATCTAATAGTAAGGGTTAGATGACCAAAAATTTGTGTAGCAGTTATTGTAACCAAGGCGGGCTATCTAGAGGCGGAAATTGGCTAAGTATTGGTCATTTTTATGTATGACGATTGTGAGAAGAAAATCAGCTAAGAAATCTTGGAGGGCTCTTGTGAGAAGAGTTTTTTTATGTAATTGTTTCATGAAGTCCATCTTGAATATACAATTGAAGATAGTGGGGTTTGAGCAGCAAGATTTACCCGAGGAAATTATATGTGTTGTGTACGTGATTTGATTCTTTTTTACTTCGGGTGATTAACGATTTTGTTTTTAATTCCACAAAATATTTGTAGAAGTGATTCAGTATTTAACTTTAGTACATTTTTAGATCGGGTGAATCCAAGATATACATGCATGATGTATAATTTCTACACCTTAATCCTAAACCCTTAAACCCCTTAACTCCACAGAACACATTATCCTTTCTCCCAAACCATAGGTGCTCCAACACTAATCTTCTTGGGCATATTATGCTACTTCTTGCTAACTCCAAATACAATCGCTAAGCACTAGTACGGTCCAAGGAAAAGAGCTGCAATATCCCTAAAATCTGATCTACATTTTATGGACAATCACATTTCCCCAAATATCCTCCATATATTTTCCTTGGTGTATTGGAGTTTGAAAAATACATAGGATGCCACAAGTAATCGTAATCCTAAGACTCAACTTCCCTAATGAATAAAAGGCCTTAAAAATCAAATAAAAATCTTAACTTGTACCTAAACTTACCCAAAATTTCATATCTAAAGATGTATTAGAAATTCTATAGAATTATAGGGCAACAAGGAAACCAACTTCCTCTTCTAGAAATCTCTAAGACCTTCTCAAGGATAACTACAAATTTTGAAATAAATTGTTGAAATTATCCTCTTGCATCAATAGCTACCAATGTATCCTTGTAGGCACCACCTTTAACAATAGAAATACCAATGTCTGGAGGCATCTCTTTGAATAGTTTGATGAATATTTTGTTAAACTAACTAGCAAGGGTTCAAAACCATTAAGCGGAGCTTGTAGAACGAAACTATCTACAACTTCTTGCTAAGTACTAGTCCTTGTATTTCTCACGGGGAAGTCTTTGTCCTTCTCGCACAATGACGGTTATGAGAATCCCAAATGATGGAATCGATGAAGGCCATAAAGAGTACCAGCCATTTGTATTTCTCACATGGGAGTCTTTGCATTTCCTTGAGCAAGGGCGGGGAGAATCCCAAATGACGGATCGAGGAGAGTCGAAAAGTGCCGGTCTACATGCTGAAGTCTCTTGTATTTTCTTGAGGTGAGGCTTGAGAATGGAGTTTTTAATCTATTTTCAATTGACACAAGAATTTATGCATAGCTATCTAAAATGTAATCTTATAGTAGTGTAGAGATCAAGAATATCAACCACCATTTCAAGCATAAATTTTATGTATGAATTGGAAATGAAGTGATTCAAAATGATAATCTAGATTTTAAGGGGTATCAAACCCATGGCAAGTTTTTAAAAAGTACCTTCTTTTTGGTCCCTCAACCTATAATTGTCTTTATTATCACATCATACCTTGCATTGGAATGCAAAATCTTGGCATGGAATGAAATAAGAATCCATATATTAAAAATATCAAAAATTTCCACAATATCCCACGTGTATGGTGGTTTTCTTAAATGAAAATTTGTTTGAATAGCCAGCTAGCTTCACATGCTTGTTGTTGCTAGGGTTTATTAAGATAAACCATCCTACATCTTGCCATTAGGATTGGCTATCCTCTCTTGTCCATATATTTATTATATTTGTGTCGTATTCCACATAGTAGAGTGTCGAACAATAATACATGAAAAATTTGTCGTATTCCACATAATAGAGTTCCAAACTATAATACATGAACAATTGTCATATTCCACATAGTAGAATGAAAATTATAACCTTGAACAGTAATATATTCCATATAGTAGAGTGCCAAACTATATATCAATGTTAGTTTTCTTGGAAATGAAAATACCTTTTTAAATGATGGTTATATATAATAATTAATTATTGGACTACAGAGAGATAAGAATCTAATAGTTTTCGGAGGAGCGGATGCGATGATTGGTGTTAGCGGTCGAAGGGAGATCGGGAACGCTCTCGGATCCCGAGCGCAGAGTACATTGGCGAAAAGCCCAGATCTCCTCCAAGATCTGTAACGCGAGGCATCGGGCGGCGAGGAAAGTCGGATGGCGGGGGCCCCCTGGAGCCCCCCACCTTCAAGCAAGTTATCATAGAAAAGGGTAAGAAGAAGGTTGAGGGTTTGAAGATTCTTGGTTCTTCGGTAACTAGAAATCGCCCGAATGATGAGGAGAGCACTTTCAAGCGGCTGAACGAAAAGACGCGTTGGAAGACTCGGCTAGAAAAGACGAAATTAGCACGGAACAACCCTCGCGGGGCGGTCCCGCAAGGACGGCGGCGAGATCTAAGCAATGCGCTAGCTTGAGGCCCGATCTTGGTCGACCTAGGAACTGCAGGGAAAACAGCGGCCAACCGAAGTATCAAGGTCGATGCAAACCAAAGGCTCTCGTGACCTTAGGGTGGTCATCGCCGATCCGGATACGAGACTACCGGGATCATATGGCCGTTTATGCGGTCATGCGTAAATTCATGGGTTTCGAGCGATTGAAAAAGCTCTCGTCGATGGATCAAGCAAGTGCGGAAACCATGAGAAGTACGGCTTCACGGGGCCAAGGTTTCTTCACTATGTTTTTCACCAATCTGGAGGATAAGGATCGAATCTTTGAAGGAGGCCCTTATTTTTATGCCTCCGCGGGCCTCTACATGCGGCGGCGGGGAAACCCAACCCGCGCAGACAAGAGACCTTTACTCAAGTGCCGGTCTGGATCGGGATTTTCTCTCACCGCAATTGACTGCGGGACCCGACGTGACTGGAACGGATAGGTAACACTTTGGGCACTTTTGTCCATGCTTTTGAAGCCACTCTCAAAAAAGGTACACGACTTACGTTGCATACGCATTGAAATGGACGTCTCGGGACCTGCACTTTTGAGGGCTTTGGTTAGAATACGAGAGATGAAACCTACTTTAAAACTATTGACCACAAACAGATACCATTCGAGATTCCGGAAATGCCATGAGCACGGGCATTTAATTAGAGAATTCCCTAAAAACAAAATGGAGGAAATCCCCGAGGAAACCCTCCTCGGTCTCGGATGGATTCGCTCCAGGCCACGAACGGGGCATCGAGCCATGGCAATCCTCCTAAAACGACGGCACCAAACATGGGCACAGCAAATTCCTTTGAAATATTGGGAAGAGTCTCGGATGGAAAAGGCGGAGACAAATCCCGAGCGGTCGCCAGAACGCGGAGATAAGCGACCGGACCAAAGAAGTGCGCAAATCGGCGGTCTCGGCCTGACCAAATTCGAGAGAACAAAGATCGGGAAGAAGATGAGGATATGGTCCTTAGTGAACAAGGTACGGAGGACCTAGAATTGAGTGAGATCTTGGAAAAAGAGGGCTAGATCTCAATTCAACTGATGGAGACAGTGGAAACGAAGGACTTGACAAAATACACGAGAAGAAGAAATTAACGGGGTTAACCACTGTTCCCTAACCGGACGAGGACGCGGCATCAAAGGAATGAAGTGAGGGCGTGGGGCAACCGAGGGCTTGGGTATTAAATCACAAACCCTACACCACACGCAAGCTAGCGACGATACAAGAAGAAACGAGGAAGAAGATCAGAGCAAGATGCTCTCCTCGAATTGGGTCGGATGTTAATAAACTCGGAAAGATGAAAGCCTTGAGGATTTCTCCTTCCTATCCTAAACCTTTGTTAATAATGAAATTCCTCTCATGGAATGCGAGAGAATTTGGGAAGCCTCGAGACAGAGGCTCTGAAAAAAGAAAATCACGTAAGAAAAACCGGACATGGTTTCCTCCAGAAATAGAGAAATGCACAAATGAAACTGGGCGAGATGATCGAGCGTCTAGGCAAACATCTCGAGCATCTGGGCGTGAAGGAAGCCCGGAATGAGTGGAGGCCTTGCAATTCTCTGGAGCCCGAATGTCTACCATCTCATTAATGCGAAGCCTCAAAAACTTTCTAGCCTTGCAAATACGGATTATCGGGGAAAAAGGCTCTTTCTTATTTGCTAATATTTACGGCCCTCGAGCGTATGGAAGATAAAGCTCTGCTTCTTCGTCATCTAACCAATTTGCATCACGGACACATAACCTCCCGGGCCATTTATGGTGAGTAGAGCTTTAATATGATAACCTCTCTTGAGGAAAAGAGGGGGCACGAAGCTCTCGGTAACGATGCCTGGCCTTTAATGCCTTCATTCAAGAAGTCAACTTGGTAGATATCAAGCCTCGCGGTGGCTTATTCACTTGGACCAACGGACAAGGGAGACGAGGATGATAGCGTCAGTTGGATGCTTTTTAATCTCTGAGAGCCTTCTCCTTGAAGGAAACATCATGAGTTCGACATCCTCCCTTCGGGGGATCAAACCAGCAGCCCATCTCTCTGCAAACCTCGATCTCGGGAACCCCCCAGAACGGAGCCTTTCCGCTTTGAAAGATTACGCGACTCACGAGGACTTCCTCCGCAACATCAAAACCTGGTGGAAAGAACATGCTCATAGAGGAACGAAAAATTTTCAAATTACAAGCAAGGCTCAAGTTCATTAAAGAGCCGTGACTAAAAACACGGAATCGAGAGGTCTTTGGCGATATCTTTGCGGAAAAATGTCGGATTGGAGCAACAACTGAAGAGATCCATAGTAACTAGATTCGGAGTAGCACATCATAGGAGTCAATCGAGAGGGAAAAAGGGAACTCATGAAGAAATATGGAATGAACGATGAAACGGAAGAAATACTTTGGAGAAGCAAAAATCGCTGCAATCAATGAGTTTGAAGGAAGGTGAGAGGAACACTAAGTTCTTCCACGGGTCAGCGAATGGACTATCGGTGCAACAACGAGAATCACCAAAATTCATGGAGAGCATGGAATGGTTCTCAACTCGCACCGAGGACTTGTTGCCTATCGGCACCCGCCGATCATTTTCAATTAATTTCCATTGAGCAGAACCGATCGACGGGAGGCCATTGCCAAGGTAATCTCCACCATACTGACCTCATCACGAGAAGAACAAAACCAAGCCACGGAGCGATATGTTTCCCTACGGGGAGGTGGAGACGGCGGTAAAAGAAATGGCAAAGGGGAAGGCGCCGAGTAGGATGGCTTTTACGAGTAGTTTCTTTCGACCTGTGGGATGTTGTGAAAGAAGATATATGGGAAGTGGTGGAGAAGACTCACGAACCTCTTCATCCATTCGAAGTCCATGAACTCCATTTATTTGCATTAATCCCCAGAAGTGGATGCATGCACTCGGTCCGAGTTGCGAGCCCATTGCGCTGCGATGTAGTAGTACGAAGATAATCTGAATATTCATAGCCAATCGGTTAAAGCCTATTCTACCTCAAATAATTTCGAGGAACAATTAGGTTATGTGGAGGGGCGACAAATCATGGACAATATTCTGTTAGCTCACGAGATGATCCACACGCTGCCGTCGCTCGAAAGGTGGCATGATAATTCAATTGGACCTCTCAAAGGCTTATGACAAAGTAAGTTGGGACTATCTAGAAGGTTGTACTCAAGGCATTTGGCTTCAGCACCGGATGGATCACTTGGATTTTTGGCTCTAATCAAATCACCTAATCACTCGATTTTAATCAACGGATCTCTACGACCTTTTTACCGTCCGGGGAGCATCAAGTAGGGAGACCCTATATCCCCCTTTCCTTTTTGTCATTCTTATGGGAAGGCTTGACCGCCTCATTAAGTCGACGGAGAATAATATGATAAGGGGCACACGGCCAGATTAGACAATTTTACGGCCACCACGCATCAGCAGTTCGTGGATGACACCATGCGCATGGCACACCCCTTTGTAAAAGAAGCAAAAGGTTTTAAGCATTACGGGTCTGTTCGATCGGGAATACGGTATGGATTTTAACTTTGAAAAATCCTTGATTTTCTTTTAACACCCGTACGGCGGTTCAAAGGCACTTAGCGGGCTCCTCGCTTTCAAACGAGCACTCTCCCTTCCAAGTATGCGGGTTCCCCTCACGGACAAGCCTTGGCACAAGGTCATTGGGAAAATCTCATCACCAAGCTCGCGGACGGAGTGCAACCCTTTGGACCAATCGTGTCCTAAATTTTAACGGAGTCGTTGGTCGCCAGCGAAGCGGTTCTCGACCATTCCACACTACTTGCTATCGATTCTCCCCGGCCCTCGGGGGATCCTAGAAGATTAGAACCATCCAACGAAACTTTCTGCGGTCGGAAGCGACTTGGGGAAGAAAAAATGGGCACTTGCGACATGGGATAAACTTTGCGGGGCCAAAAGCTTAGGAGGGATAGGGCTACGGGGATCCGAGACAACCAACGAAGACCTGGCTGGAGCCAAGCTATGGTGGAGATGGGCGACGAGGCCGCACCAGGTAAGGCAGATTATGGAAAGCTAAGTATGCGGCGCAATGGCAACAAAGAGAGGCCCCCGGTTCGAATAAGCGCGTCCCCTCTTGGTTCCCCTGTCTGGAACATGGCACGGCCGGTTGGCATATCATTCGAATCATTGTAGCCACGGGAGATAAGAAATGGGCGATTAATGCTCTCTTACGGAGGATGCTTGGCGACGGCTCACGAGCGGGAAACCCCGAAGATCTTCAACCTCTACGACAATGGTTTCGGGACATGGATAAAATAAAAGTTCATCGTGCGGACTCGAAAGCGAGGAGCCACGGCAATGGAGGGATTGGAATCTAACTCACCGTCGACGAACTCCTAAAGAATATTCTCAACACCCTCAACTCTATCATTAGGCGAGGAGAGTAATCGAGGAAATGCAAGATCCCGACATCTGCCCGGCGGGGAAAACTTACGGGAGGGTTCCTTGACCTAAGGAAGCTCGCTACTATTTGGACAACGAGAGAGGAGCGGGACAAAGTTGCTTGGTATGACAATGTACGGACACGTATGATCGCACGCCCAAGATTGGGATTTTTATGGCTCATTCAAAACATAAAGGTTTTAACCTAGGAAAATATCGATACAGAGGTTCATAGGGCCCTCCTGGCACCTTGCTGTGTGACGGGAGGAAACCACCAATCATCTTTTCAATGAGCCTACCGGACAAACAATCTTTGGGAATGGCTTCAAAGAAATATTCGCCGGTCGGATAGACAACGAAATTCCATCCACGACACTATAACCGGTTGGCGGTCTCACTACTCTACTTGACACCATGGTAAATACTCTATGGAGAAATAGTCCGGGATTCCTAATGCGGAATGTTTGGAAAAAGAAAGAAACAATCGTGTTTCAAAAAACACGACGTTCGGCAACTCGATGAATTAAAAGCGGGTCATGATGCGGGGGTTAACGAAGCTTGGCCCCGCACCTGGTGTGAGAAGGCCGAGACAATTTCTCCCAATAGCGAGAATTCTAGGCCTCTTCGGGCTCATCGACTCGGCGGAGCATCTCCGAAGGAAAATTCCCTCCCGACACATTCCTCCTCCTGCCAATTTGGCAACTGTTCGCCCCAAGAATGCATGGGGTGAACTTCGATGGCACGCGAGAGAGACGAACAAGCCGGGAGCTGGGTGGTGTTCTATGAGATGACATGGGAAATTTTGTACATCTACCGAGCGAGGGAATATAGGTGAAACCACAAATAACGATGCCGAATTCACGGCCTTAGAACGAGGGCTAGCGACTCTTAATTGTTGAACCGAGTCCGGGTCATCATGGAGGGTGACTCCCGGCTAGCCACCTCAACCACACTCAAGAAGATACGACATGGAACAAAGCCGAGCAAAGCGGTAAAGCAGAGTTGGTAGGTAACGGAGGTCATGGCACGACGCTCCCTCGGCCAGCATAGTGCAATGCAATGAAAAGGAAGAGGCCAGCTCGCTCGCGGACCACCTTGTGAATTATCTTTGTTAACAACTCGACAAATGCTTGGGACACATGTTGGCATGATCTTATGAATGAACAACTTCGGGATCAATGCTACACCATCCTAGAAAATAAGACCTAAATGCGGTACTTGGTAGAGACGAGCGACAGATTACATCGTCGTGTCGGTAGATCGGGGTAACGATATGGTGATTGCGCACGTCGGTGGCACGAGGCCGAATCGGATAACGAGACACCCTTGGGCTCAACAATCATTAATGAGGGGGAATGATAGCAAGAGCATAACTAATCGCATTAAACGGGGTTTGACTGATGTGAAGGGTCGGATCGTAAGACGGAAATCCCGATCATCAGCACAGGCTTTGGCGGAAGGACAGTTGGCAACATGCCATGCATTATGGCCTTAAATAGCCACTCCAATCACTCATCACCCCGACTCCATCTTCTTTATTAACTCTGCTCGGCCTTTCATTCTCATTCTCTCCTTCGGAAAACGGCCTCTTTGCTTTTCATACGATTTAGGGACCGAGTCTTCGAGTGACATCTCTGCTTTCAACGCGGCCCGAGATGCCATGGTTAGTTCGTTGCGAAGCATAAAGGCCTCGCGAGCCCTCAAGAGGGCCAAGGGCTGTATGATGCATCCGTTTCTAAATGCGGCGAAACGGAAACTATCGAGGTTTTAGAAAGGAAGTGGAACTTGCGCGGACAAATACGGATGACAACACCATTAGCGAGAGATTGATTTGGCTTGTCGACTTGACACTCCTCACGCTTGGACACGTTTTTCAGGCCAAGTGGCGGCAGCAGTGAAAACAATGCGCGAAAGCAATAGCCATGCGAGGGGAGGCTGCGGTGAAGGAAACGTTTGCGACCACATCCATGGCGTCGACTCGGAACAACGCCGCCTTGATAAATTGGAACTTTCGTTCAACTCGTTAGCAGATGAACTACGCCGGCATGGCAGGAAACCTTTGGAGAAATTCATTCGACGCTTCGAAATTTACACCACGCCACATCCTCCATGTCTCCATCAGCTTCCCACGGATGACCGCCAGCTCCACGATGACAGAGCTTCAGCGAGCTCCGGTGACGGGCGATGAGGGCATGACTCCGGGCGGCGGGGCTGCTCAGGAGCTTCACTCTCTCTCTGTTACCTTCGCCGGCTTAATGGGTTATACGCAATTGGTCGATATTTTCTTTCTATACTTGTGTTGGTTTTTCGAGGTAAGCATGCGGCTTATGAGAGGCCATTACGGCCATCGGCAGTTTTGTTCGGATTTTTGGTAGTCCTTAGGCAACCATACTGCATGGTAGCCTCGATGTTTTGACTAAGGGCTAAGATGATTTATCAATATAGCTAGTTTTCAGCTCGGTCACACTTAGTCTCTTGTAAGCTCGAAAGAAACGAAGCCTTGGAAGCCCATCTGAAAGCCATAAGTCTTGAACCTCCTTGATGTAATCTTTGTTTTATATTATAATACAATGATCCTAACCTTACTTAAAAAAATACCTTTTAAATGGCAACGACAGATAAATATAATGTACTTTGTAATTATTACATAAAGATCATGGAATACTATAATTGAAGATTTATTTGTTATCGATGTCATATAATGTTGGCATATCTAAGTTGTTATTGGACTAATGTTTCAGAAAATACTCATTGAAATAGAAAAAAGAAATATGGTCCATTTGAAATGACTAGATCTTGAGCTGAGAACAAGAAGGATAGTCATTTTCACTCTGACAATCTTCTCCTTTTCAATCGATCGAGAGAAAATAATTCAGAAAAAACAAAAAAACAAAAAACAAAAAAAACATCTCCAAGTAATCTTCCCAACTCTTGCGGATCTCCTCCACAACCCCTTGGAATTTTTTCAACAAAACTAGAATCATCGGTAAATACAACAATGCCACATTAAACATCAAATGCACAATCAACAACATCAAACAACAAACCCTCCCACAGTGCAATAAAATCAAAGGAAAAGAAGTTCTTCTATTTGCATAGGTCTTCTAAGTCGGACAATGCCATTTCCTGCACATAATGTCTCACAAACTACGACTCCCATTGACCCTTTTCCAATTGAACATACACAAACAATATTTCCCAGAATCTCACTTTGAAAAATGGTTACGAACTAAGACCAAAAACTCAACATCTATCTAATAATCTTCCACCAAAATTGCATGATTGTAGGAATGGTTGCAATCCAAAATACGAGTAGTAATCTGCTTTGTTCAATTCCTATGCAAGAAAATTCTTTGAAGGTTTTATTTATTTCTATAATGAGAATTTTCATACAAGTATTGTTGCTTTGATCATTTTACATGTAGGAAGGCGGCGAAGTTCGTGATAACGTCGATGGAGTTTTTGACTCTTGATTTCTCATTCTTGTCATTAAATGGTCAATTCTTTCGAGGTGTTTTATTCGGTCAATAAGCATTTGGTCCTCATATTCTTTTTGTATACTTCTTTGTATGCATATCCCTTGTTGGACTTGTTTGTGAGTGGTTATGTAATTACCCTCTTCATGTGATGTAGTACATATTGTGTTAACGGTACGGTATTATTAGGCATATAATGTAAATACTACCATAGTCATCTCAAATTTTCATGATATTATATATATATGTTTGGGGAAATACATATTGAAAGTACATTCACATAATTATAGCAAATATAATAGAAATAATAGAAACATTATGTCTATAAATAAATTAATAAATAAAATCTAAATAAGACTTTAACCACTAACATAAATTAATAAATAAAAAATCTAAACAAGACCTTAACCACTAACATAATAACATAATTTCCTTTCCTTAAAAGGCCACACACCTTTAAATATAGTGGGTAGGATGTCCATGACAATAACCTAAATTTGAACTATACTAAATATTCAAAAGTTGAAATATATATAATTGATAATTCTTGGTATACGGCAAGGCACATTATAAGGTATAATGGATTTTGGTGATGGAGAGGTGAACACGAGACCTAGTAAACACGGGGTACGAAGGGAGAGGATTGAGCGACCAATTTTTTGGAATATAGTTTGTAATAGGAACAAGATTTTTTTCCCTCCCACACACCTTGCCGACCTGGCGAGGAGGAAAATGGCATGAAAAGTGGCCAAAGGAAAATGTTTTCCAATGATGAGTTAGGAAGGACATGGGCCATGGTGGGCACCGAAGGGCGAGGCCTAAATAACCGAGAAGGATGATGCGAGCGAGGAATAATACATGGGGAACACAACAAAAGACGGGAAAAGTGAAAGAAGAGAATGCGGTGGGAGTCTGAGGGAGAGAATTAATATAGGGAGGAATATTGAAAAGTGAGAATAGAAATCGAGGCGAATCAAGCATCTTGATGGCGGAAGCTCGGAGCCCGGATAAGCGGTGGGATACTGTTGCCAAGACTTGGAACGTCGTAGCACCAAAGGTGAGTTAGATCCATTCCGATTCATTCTAGTTCTCGTTCGATATCTATAGAATTCATTGAAAATGAATAAAGACCTAGGATAAATATCAACGAAGGTGTATTTAGTGATAAAAATGCTACAATCTCGGTCACTTGTGTACTTGAAATTGTTGTGTCTACATAAGGAAGGCTAGAACCCTTAATATTTCTTTATGGGGAATGATCCTTGAAAACGCCAATGAATGGGTTTTTCTTTACATCCTAGTGTGCTGCTTTGCTTGGATGGAATTATTCCCACTAGGGAAGAAAACGTGAACCCATTATTTGATAGAAAATGATTGGGATCATTTTATGCTCTCTTGAGTGTGAAATTCATATCAGATAGAAACACTTGGAATAGTTTTCATGTTCCATAACGGAAGTAATATAACTTTAAATATCGCCTTTCATTAACGGGATATTTGTGTTATACAGGGTTCCTAATTAAATAGAAGGGTGGAGGTGTGGAATAAAAACCCTCTGGAACCCCTCATGGATGTTCGATGGAGGAAGATCTTCTGCGGAATCCCCGAGAATATTTCTACGAAATTTGAATCCCATGGGGTGGATGTGTGGGAACAAAACCTATGCCAACCCCTAATGCACGGGAGATTAAGACAATGTTGAGATCCTCATTATCTTAAAATATTATACGTACGGCATCGTTCTTAGAGCCACCCAACTAGTAAAATTGAATAGATGTCTTGTTGTTTCATATACACATATTGACGAGTAAAAGAGTTTTGATTGAGAATGTGGCATGGGAACTGGCTCTCTGTAATCCTAGCTTGAATCATTGGTCGGCAATTTGAAATATATTACCATCCTTGGCTCTAATCCTTGGTCGACAATTTCGTATATTCTCGAACGCAAGGCACTAAGAGTTGGGTTTAGCTAGAGTAATTGGAGGGGCAAGGAAATGAGGAAGCAACTATAATGATATTGATTGGGTTACAAACATTAATGGAAAGAAAGTTTATGACTTGATTATGTCTTTAATCTTTGTGGGGGAAATCAATTGGTGTAGAAGACAATACTCTATTGCTTAGAGCCAAGTCCTAGGCGAGTAAATGGCCTTGTACCAAGTTAGAAATGAGCAGGAAGCAACTATAGAAATAGGTCCATTGATGGCTACTTTTATTCATAATCTTTTACATATTCCATTAATTGTAACACACAAAATTAGGCATTGTTAGTATGGTTAATTTTTTATCCTTGCTTGTAACATATTATGAAAGCGAGACCAACACTTTGATTTCCCATTTCGAAATTTCCTTTATGCAGTGCGGTTGAATACAAGCATAAGTCGGACATTCATTTGCTAGTTGAATTTCTAGTTTCACTTTTTCACAACCTATGTAGTGACGGATGATCTCCTCTCATAATAAATCCACACATGTTTGACATATTGGGCTGAGAGGTTACTCAGCTGCCTCTCAATCAACTAGTTAAGTTATGTATGCTTGTAATTGTAAATGTATCTTCCACCTAGCACGAAGCTTTACTTGTAATTTATTAAATCCATTACCTGGAATTTTCTTAGGTTTCATGTGGTTTGTTATCAGGGAGAATCTCCAATATTTGACAACTAATAGCCCCTTGAGACACCTTTAGTGAGCTATGCATATTTCTCACCTATCCATGCAGCAATGATAGAAATGATATCTAAGTAGCTCTAGTGGAAAATAGTCCAATTTTATACCCAAGACACCAATATAAATGGTGTAGTTGTGAAGAGTTTACATTAGTCTTCGGTATTTTTTACTTGTTATTTATGACTAGTTTCCTTAGGCGGGATTTCACAGAAGCTAATCATTATCAATTTGTCATCTAGAAAACACCCCAAAACAATTTTTTTCCTCATACCCTTCTGTTAGTCTATGATGAGAACAATCTCCGAGTTTTCAAGACCTATCTCGCCCGTAGAAAGTCTCCATGTCTATAGTTGTCATAGTTGTGATTATACGCTATCATTTTCCCTTGTTTCTCATGCCATTCAACTTTATCCAACGAGTTGAAAAAGTGTATGCTCCTCTATCACGATCATCTTGTCATATGACAATCGATCATGCCTAAGAAAACACTCGGAATCTATGAAAATTGTCTCTAAGTTAGATCGTGGTGTTTAGGGAGTTTTTTCCTTATTTAATATATCCTAAGCCAAAAGCACGTCTAGTATCGATCGGCCTTGAAATAGTTCATATTACATAAAACAAGTCTTGTTCCATCCATAGGTCATGCACCACTAAGAGGTCACTTTGTCTCATTCGAGAATAAGTTCCAAAAGATCCAAATCGGTAAAAGAGAAGAAGGTGTGTCGTTGTACGAAGAAATATTCTTATATCGGGCATAATCTCCATGAAGCACCAAAAGAGCTCTCCAAGGCTCAAAATCATATGTTTTTACATCTGCGAAGGGGGTGTAATTGAATGTTGATCGATTATACGGACGAGGAGCAAAGGGACAAGTTCAAATAGGTCCTTCATGCTGAATTAGTTTGTCATCGGTATGGAATACGATTAGTGAAGGGCAACTAATAGGTATTGTTTGAAACCCAAAGCACTTTGAAGAATAGAGATCATCCTCAAAGTCACATGAATACAAAAGACTTATGTTATGTTGATTAGCGGTGTTTGATCATCTCCTCAAAAGCGATGTTCATAAAATTTTCAAGGGCATCATCATGCGGGGCATAAGAAGACAATTTCTTTTTATGTTACCTTAAGCACAGGATATGAACATTAGTCAAAGGGAAATTTCAAGATGCCCACAGCCGAGTCAAGGAAGGTTAGTCGATAATATTTTGCGATGAAAACATTCTCCATAATACAAATCACATGGTTTACGAGTCTAGTGTTCACAATGATATTTTACGAAGGATATGCATCTCAGACCATGTCTCATAATGGCAAATGTTAGAATCCACTTTGCTTCCTATTGGTATTCTTCAAGAAGAGACACATATTGCGGAGAAATAATATGGGTTTGAAATGGATAAAATGTCATGTGTATGGTGGACCCTCCTTCAAAAAAGCGAGATGGTTTGAAGCCCGGTGATGATAACCTCCATAAAAAGCGAGATGGTTTGAAATATATGTTGTGGCCTCCTTCATAGAAAATCGGAGGCCAACATGTTCTTAAGTGACTTCATAAACTAGTATGAGCCACCTCCTCCAGATGAACAATAGACGCATCGGCATAGTTTCAAAAATGTGTTTGAGTAAGTTTTGTTTGATAGACGGGGTTGAAAATCGATGGCGAGTCAATGAGGTTCATGAGTTGAAAACCAATTTCATATCACAAGCAAAAAGATAGCATGCGAGGTGTTAAAGGGCTCTAATCTTGTATCTATGACAATCTCCTTCAAAAGGATAAATCACAGGTTACAATTTTGATTAAACAAGCCTCTTATGAATGGTGAAATTGATATACCAAAGCTCGGGTTCTAGTCTTGTACGCAAAATGGTATAAGGAAGCATTCACACGGGTATATGTAAAAGGAAAATTTTTATTTTTGCAAATCCCCTATGGTTTATAAAAATACTTCATCCAAGTGATGAATGAAGGAAGAGCACCAAAGATGTAATGCAGTCTGAGATCTGGGGCATATTCTAAAAAATGAGTGAATCTTTCAACTTGTTTGCGGGGAGCTTCTTTCACGAAGGAACAAAAGATCGGCTCTCCAAATGTTTGCACCATGACACAACTCATCCAAAGGGTTAAAAGGTGTGATGAAGCCCTATTTCACTCTCACAATCAAAAGGCTCCTCCATTAAATGACAAGAGACGAGTTTTGGAGACTGACCCAGTTTGTCGAACATAGGCCTACTTCACAAATAAGTAAGAGGGCCCACCATTGTTTGAGGATATTCAAAATGACAAACGGAAGATCAATCGATAAGACCTCCTTAAACTCACCAACGAAGTTTGCATTATGGTTATAAAGAGGCTGCCAAAGTAGTTTTTGTGATAACTTACATGGCTACTTTTTAAAGTTAAAAAGGGCCTCCACGGAAGCATTATGGAAAAGATAGTTTAGAAAAAGCAAACAATTAGAAAACCTTGACATAAAACTCAATCCTTTTCAAAACACAAAGTGCGTGTTAAAAGGGTTTTCAAATTTTGAAAGAGGGAAGAGGATTTTTTGTTTTTTGAAAAAAAATCTTATGAGTATCAAAGGCATGAACCAAACGTTCATTAGCATCATGTGCCAAACCTCACTGAAGAAGCGAGTTTATGAGCAATTTTGGAGAATTTTTTGGGTTTGAGGTTATGCGCGGCATGCACAGCAGGTAGAGTTAGTGTATTTTTGTAAATGGTGCGGCGTGCACAGACGAGCGCGACACGCCTATGCCCGACGCCCCGAGGTCGACCCGACAAGCCTATACGCAGCATGTTCCTCCATTCAACGCTTGCCCATCGGCCCCATTACCGGAACATGCTTCTTGCCCACTTTGGACCAATACTCAAAAAGCAACAAAGACTTGTATTTTTGAAGGTATTCTGTCTCTTAGCGAGTTTTGAGTTGAAGGAGGGTTTAATCATAATTTTCAAAGAAGGATGAACGAGAGATTAAAGGAGGAGGGTTAAAGTGTCACTTTGAAAGGGGTTTTTCTTCCCATGAATGGCTAAGAATACGCATAGTCTATAGAGAAAAACATAGTTTTTTTTGAGGACTTTTACTCGGTAACAAGAGGAGTTATTGATGTGGACAAACTAACTAATTTTCATCGAAAAAAGAATTCTTTTTTTGCTAGCCCTAAATAACAACGGTGATCATCTGATATAAACGGTGGTTGGGGATAAGGGTTTTGTGATTAGTTTGAAAGAGTTTGGAAGTGGTAAATGGAAACCTTGTTGTTTTCAAAAATGCTTGTCCCTTTCATTAAAATCACGGATTAGCGGTGACTTCATAAAAACGGTGATTGAGGGAAAGAGTTTTTATGCCAAAAACAATAGAAGACTTCTTGTCAAAAACCACAAACATATCTTGTAAACACGGTTGTTCTCAAATCCTATCATGCGGTAGCCTAGAAAGAAAAAAATGATCATTGGGGAAACATAGTTTGTTTTGAAGGCTTATTACTCGGTGATATGGGGAAATTGCCTTTTGTTTTAGAGAAACAATAATCATCGAAGGACGAGTTTATTCGGGAGAGCACGGTGTTTCTAAGAGTGCATTTTTTGTTCCAAATCGGTCCCTTGAAACGGTGATATCAAAAACCATTTTTCAAAGAAACCTCTTTTCTTGCTTCAAAATATACATAGAAAACGGTGAATTGAGGAAGAGAGTTCTTATTGTCAAAATCAAGGGAGCTTGTTTCACTTAACAAAATTTGTTAGCTAACTAAGGACAAACTTAGTTCTGCAAAAGTCAAAAAGTGTTTTGATTGAGGGCCTTTTCGGTAATCATCTAAACAAGTTTCCTTGGTGAGTCGGTGAAGAATATCGAAGTAAAAATGTAAAGAAGATAGCGAGGGTGGTTATCACAATAGGTATGGGCTCCCTTTTCCAACTCGGGAAGTGAATGAATCTCCTTCGGTACTCTTTGTAATTTTCATGAAGTAGGGTGCTTGGAATTTTGCCGGAAAGGTCCAAAAGTAAAAAAGTCACCTTCCTTTGACACATTTATTTGCTTTAAAAGGCTACTTGAGGAAGCATGTTCATCTAGCAAGTTTAGATTTCAAACTCTCTCCTAGGGCTATCTCCAAAGCTACCAAAATTCCCTATATCGGAGAAAAATGGTTCAAGCAAACATACCTAGATACGAATCACTGCAAACCCTTCCTAAAACCCGAACATCGGGATGCTTGCCAAGATATTTTCCTTTTAACAATGTTACGTGAAATAGGTAAGCGCAGTATTTTACATTTTTTGGTAGCATAAAAACTACTTGGAATTTGAAAAGTGGTGATCTTGAGAATCACCCTTTTTTGTGCACATTTTTGACACTCTAATATTTTTATTTATGAAGTATGAATATTTCTTTTTAAAATGTTAGTGATTTTCATGCTAATTTTGAAATGTATTGATGCAACATCAACTGGAGCGGTGATTTTCATGCTAATTTTGAAACATATTGATGTAGCATCAAACTTTTTTTTAAGAGTGGTGATTGTCATGTTGGTAATAAAACACAAAACTTAGATTAAAAAATATATATAAAAAACAATAAAAAAACCAATTTAAAAAAACAAAAACAAAATTAGCTCGTAAAATAAAAAATTTAAACACCAAAATATTCGAAAATTATATTAAAAAAAATGACAAAATTTGAAAAAAAACACATAATTTAAAGACAAAAATTGACAAAAAAAATTACATCAAAAACATTTTTTCTATCTTATTACCATATAATATTTAAAATTTAAAATTTAGATAAAAAAAATAAAATTAAAAAAACTAATACTAATAAGAAAAAAAATACAAATTTTAAAAATTAACCATTTGAAAAAAGAAAATTAAAATAAAAAACTATCATTAAAAAACAAAAAAATGAGAAAAACCCGTGCAAAAAAACAAATATACATAAGTTAGTGATTTTTTTTAAAATGAAACAATTTATAGACTTTAAAAATGAAAAACTAAATAAACTAAAAGTTGAGTAGTACAAAATTAAATTAAAATTTTAAAAATTTAATAAATAAATTTTAAATTTTAAATTTAAAAAATAATTAATCTATAATATAAAATATACTAAATCAATTAAATTTAAAATAAAATAAAAAATTGAATTAAAAAAATCAATAATAATAATAATAATAATAATAATAATTTTTTTGAAATTAAAATAAAAAAAATATAAATATAAATATAAATTAATTAATTAATTAAATTAAATTAAATTAAATTAAAATTAAAAAATTTAAAAAAAATAAATAAATAAATACAAAAAATTAAATTAAAAAATAAATAAATTTTTTGAAATAATAAAAAATAAAAAATAAAATAAAATAAAATAAAAATAAATAAATAAATAATAATTCAACGGTGGTGGTGGGGGCGGGCGCCCGTAGGCCCCTTGTATACACAGGCGGGAGGTGGAGGTGGCACGCCCCCACCAACGTTGAATTAATATTAATTTATTTATTTTCAAATTTATTTATTTATTTATTTTTATTTTTTTTAATTTAATTTTTATATTTAATTGTTCTTTTGTAATTTATTATTATTGTTATTATTATTATTATTATTTGTTAATATTTTTATTAAATTTTTCATTTTTTTTATTTAATTGATAATTTCATAATTTTTCTTTATTATTAAGTTTTATGATTTCTAAATTTCTTATGTGATTTCCTAGGAAGATTTATGATTAAAAATATTAAGTTTTATGTTTAGTTTTTTAATTTAATTTTATAAAATTTAATAAATTTTGTATTTTTTATTAAATTTATTTGAATTTAATATTGTTTTTTAAATATTTTTAGAATCTATGCCTCTGTGATCCATATAAAATTGTAAAATCTCTTTCGGTAATAATCACATATAATGGTTTCGGATGTGGATGCGGGTGGCTTGATGGGACGGGGGTCCTGTCGCGGCTCCCAACGGAGCTCGCATGGGAAGCCCATATGGCTCTGTACCAACATTTATGAGCTCATTTACTTACCAAATCGGGCGAGGGCGATCATTCTCTTAATTGTCTCACCGCACGATTCTTATGGCGGTTTTTTTAAGTCTTGGCTTTCAAAATGGATGGCGCGCATGTTGTGTTTTCTTGTGGCGAGAACTCGACTCCCCTCGTGGCGATTGCTCTCTACGGCTTTGCCGAGACTCTAGTGAAAGAACCCATGCGAGGAGTGATGGGTACAGCCTTCTTGCTGTTTTGAGACTCTCCACGGGTATCAATACTCTCACTTAGCCCCCTTTGCGAGTGTTAATTCTCTACCCGAGCGCTTGAGATCATCTGGTGGTACGGAATCTCCTGTCGGTGCTCGGTTGGCAATCTGCCGCGGTATTCATTCCTCTCTCGGGGGCTCCTGTGTTTGCGGGATGTTCTTTTACTGTGCTCGAGTCTCCTTAGTCCGTCCCCATCTCCATGCCTCGTCTCAGCCTTGGAAGAGGATGCGATGCGGGCGAGGGAGTAGTCGTGGCCTTACCTCTCATCATCGCCACACTGCATTATCGCCTCGGATTTCCTCCTCTCCGTCGATGAGGAACATGTTCGGCTTGACTCACGAGTAGCGATAGAGGTAGAGGATGTGGGCGCCCTCGGAATGCGGTTCGTCTTTAGCCTTCGTCGACTCTTCCTGCCGGCTTTTGTTCCTTCCCGGCGGTGCTCTCCACCTGTTTCTCCTATGCTTTGTTGGGACCTTCATTCGACGATGCCGAAATCATGAAACTTCATTTTAAGCACTCCTCAAATAGGTCCATTATTTCTACCTTTATAAGCTGTACTCTCCCGTCGAAGAGATTCATGGCAGCGTTCACCGCTCGTATCTCTGCCCCTCAGTCCCGACTCCCGGCGAGAGAGGTCCTTCTTGCGGCTTACAATCTCCCTCCACGGAGTGCGGTGGGCAAGGAGGATGAACACACGATGAAGGATGTGCACCGAGTTGGAATGGACGATAACGATAATGATTATGATTATGGATGCGAATCGTGGAGGAACCTTTGTCTCCGGCCTTTTTGAACGGTGACAAGTTCGGTTCTCGAAACTCTCAGGTTTTTATGTTCAATTCTTTTGTTGGAGTTTTTGCTTTACGGTCTCGAGAGCTCGGTGGAATGGGCGATGGTTAATTTTTGGTACCTATTTCTATGTTTCTTTGTTATGCATGTACTTAGGGGCGGTTTCCCTTTTAAGGGCGGCCAAGACTTTCTTGTCCAAAATTTGGTTTCCCATCTAGGCGAGTCCGGACTCTCTATGACTAACTGTTCATCAAGCCCGATTAGTCGGACTCTCACAGAGGATGACAACTGCGGCGATTTTGTACTAGTAACTTTTACACACATAATAGAATTAGTTTTACATAGAAAAAAAATTATCACATATAATGGAACATTGTCGACGTGTTTCGAACCAACCGGTGTGGTTCATATCGGGACTAGGTGAGAGATCGAGATCGAATCAATAAGCTTAAATAGATGTAGAGATGGTTAAACTATTTAGTTTAAACGGCTAGTTTGACTTTTTAATAATTTAAAATGTTTTTTTAATTAGTAACGGCTAGTTCCCTCCTACTATTAAACCATTTAATAAATTTATTCACTTAGTTAATAAATTAATAAACTTATTAGTTATATTTATTTTATTTAATTTTTTATATATCGATTTTATTTATTAATTAAAGCGAGAGGCTATATATATATATATATATATATATATATATATATATATATATATATATATATATATATATATATATATATATATATATAATAAAAATAAAAGTATGAAATAAAAAATAATAAAAAAATAAAAATAGAATAAAATAAAATAAAATATAAAAATAAAAATAAATAAATAAAATAAAAAAAAATAAAATATAAAATAAAATAAAATAAAATAAATAAATAAAATAAAAAGATAAAATAAATAAATAAATATAAATATAAATATAAATTAATTAATTAATTAATTATTTAGAAATAATTAAAGAAATCGGGGACATAAGGCGAGGGTATCCGACACTGTTGATGTTAACCATCATCTCTGGTGAGATTAAAAGGGGTCTTTTTTCGATTTCTAAGGCCTCTCTTAACTTACGATGATGGAAATGGTCGATCCTAGCAATGACCTTCCCCTCTTCGGTGCAAATATGATGGTTTTTATTTTATTATTATTTTTTTTGTTAATTACATAAAATTTTTTATAATTTTTTATTTAAGTTAAAATTACGTATTTAAATTAGATAATTAAACTTTATTTTTTTATATTTTTATTTTTAAATTTAATATATATATTTTTCAATTTTCATTTTTAATTAGTTTTTAAATTTTTTTTAACTTTTTATTTTAACAATGTCCTTTTATATTTTAAAATTTATTTTTTTATTTCAAAAACTTATTTGTTTATTCATTTATTTATTAAAATTTAATATTTTGTTTTTAAATTTAATTTTTTATTTTAATATTAACATTTTTTTAAATTTAATAAAATCTGATATATATACATATTTTAATTTAAGTTCATATATATTTAACTTTTTTTTATAATTTAAATTTATTTATTTTTTTATATTTATTTGTTTTTTTAATATATATTGTTTTAAATTTAATATTTTTATTGTATTTTATTTTTCATTTTTTATTTTTAATTAATTTTTAAATTTTTATACTTTTAAGAAATATATATATATATATATATATATATATATATATATATATATATATATATATATATATGTTTATTTCTATATTTTTATTTTTTATAATTTCCTTCTTTTTTAACTTGTTTATTTTTTTATTTTAATGTTTTTATTTTTTTATATTTTTTTTATTTTTTTTATTTCTATGTTTTAAATTTTAATCTTCAAATATCCCCTTAAATTTTAGGTTTTTAATGTTTGAATTTTAAAAATTAAAAAATGTTACTTCTATTTTAAAAATGCCAAAAGTATGACACAATTTTTATTTTTGTTATTCAACATCTGTTGGTTTTGTTTTAAGGGTGTTTTTTCAATCCTTTTTTTGAGAAACAATTTTGCTTTTACCATAATTTTATAAAATGTTGAAATTTGACCTTGAAAAAGCAGAAGTGCGTTCTAGAATACACACTTTTTGTTTTTTGGGTGTTTCATGTTTTTGAGTCTTGTTGGGCTAGAGTTCCCGTTTGAGGTCGGGTTACCTATTTCATCGGTAACGAGTGTTTTTTTTCCCACTTATTGACCGGTATGCCCTCATGAAAATCATCATGAAGTATTTCACATGTGAAGAAAAGGTTTTCCCGAGATTTATGCTTATCATATTAGGCTTCTTATGCATTTCACAAGAACTCAATTGCTAAACCTACCTTTTTCCTCTATAGAAGCATTAGCGAAGATGGCCTCTCTTGTCCAAAAAGAAGCCCTCAAGCTCGACAACAAGCTTGTCACATTTTCATCATTCATATCGAGATCATCATCCTCCATCGACTTGAAAAAGGGGGTTTCTTGGGACTCTTTCGTCTCCCATCCCAATTTTGCCATTGCATCTTCATCTCATGCACCTTCCTCACCATCCACTCATCATGTTTCTCCTTCTTCACCGGTAAATCCACTCCTAAAGGACAAAAATCTCCTATGATTGAGAGTGAAGGAGACAAGAGGCAAACTAGTAGTGAAGAATGGAAAAATGACAAGAGGCAAACTAGTGTTGGAGAAGGACAAAATGAAGAATCGAAGCATGAAAGTGAGCATGAAAGATGATGAAGAGCTTTAACAAATCGATCACGAGAGCACGGCGGTCATGAAAAGGAACATGTTGGCAGCCCACACGAGCGGTGAGCATGATGGTAGTGAGGAACAAAACGGTGAAGGTAAAAAGCACAACGGTCATGAAGAAAGCGAGGATGGAGATGAACAAGGCGGCCCTCGAAGACATACAAAGTGGTAGCCAAAACACTTATGATGAGGGTCATGGCTTCGGTCCCCGAAGGACACTTATGATGAGACACAAGACAAACCTCAAGAAATTAATGATGATGATAATCAAACACTAGCGGTGAGCATTCCCGAAGAGGCGGCCTTAGAGAAACAAGACAAAATCGGTGACCATGACCATAGCATTGATAAAGACAAACAAGGTAATCTTCAAACGGAAATAGGTGACAAAGATGATGATGGAAGTAGCGAGTAAAAAACCAAGTTGAGCAAGTGCAAATAGATAAAAATTCCATCTCTTCTCTCCCACAACGAGAGCATGTGCTGGTTGACTCTCTGAGCAGGGGCCATGACTCTTCCTCAAAAGTGACCAAAGCCTAGGGGAAACACTAGATCAAAAAAGAAAAAGGCCACTCCATTAGTGACTAGCAATGTCATAAGAGCACTAAGAAGTAAAGGCAAACTACCTAAAAAGAGCATTGTTGAATTACCAAAGAAGAGGAGGACTAAGAAGTCTATCCAAAACGAGGAAAGAAAAAGAAGGAGAGTAGTCATGAAAAGGAAAGGGAATTTGATAGCATACGGATAAACGGTGATGATAGTGATAATGAAGCTAGAATCCTTGAGGCTCTCTTGAAAACGAGAGATGACCAAATTCATGAACTATAAGCTAATCTAGAAAGCTCAAAATACTTCATACATGTTCTACGGATGCAAAACAAACAAATGAGCGAGTCAAATGACAATTTTTGAGCCGGCTTTCAAATATCAAATGGAGGCCTCAAAGCACAAACCAAGCTTGAAGAGCTTATGGGTGGGTGATGATGCGAAGAAGAGGAGCGACCAAGAAGAAAGAGGCCTAGGACTATGGGACTCAAGAGAGCTTTGGAGAAAAGAAAGAGGAAGAGAGAGGCAGAGTCCTTGTCGATCTTATCCTCTCACTCATTTGCTTGCCCAAGAAATAGAGGATAGAGAATCATGGCTTGAAAGGAAAATAAACATTTGGAGGATAAGTTAGAGAAAGCTAACGGAGACTTGATCACGCAAGAAGATGGCCAGGGCACTACAAAAAATTTAAATCAATTCGCCGAAAGAAATTGAAGGTTGCACGAGAAAAACTCAAGGAGGCAAGGCGCCCGGTAGAAAAAGTGGAGAAAGGAACATCGGCGCTTGAAATATTGGCCTTTGCTTCTCTACATGTTTCTAAGAACCCATAAGGGCTTGCTGTAGAGTGGACAAATTTTTGATGAGATTTTGTTTTTTGACATTTTTGGGCCTAATTGCGGATATTCATGGCGTCGCCATTTTTGTTTGGAGCATCCTCGGAAGGTTGAGAGTGGTATCATTAGATACATTAAATTCAAGGGCATCTACTCAGAAAAATTTCCAGATCCAAAGGATGAGTTTTGATTCCCCAAAGGGCAAAAAACAATGATTTTTTGAATTTCTACCTCTCATATCAGCAAAGGGCTAATTTCTGGTTTTCCACTTAGTTACGTTTTTCACATACTTCCCAGTGATCAGTTTGAGAAAAATAAATTATTTTCAGAAACTAGACATCTAGGGCTTTCCAGCAAGCCATCCACGAGGCCTCATTTCGACATCGGGAGGTCGTAGTACATTTGCAAAACGAGAATTTTCTCTTTGCTACGTTCTGTAGCATTTTGTCACTTAGAGTTTTTTTGAAGTGGCTTATCAAATGTGCGCTAAGCCATTTTTAGCCATTGTCAAAATGAAAAGTCAAATTTTTTCCTTTTTTAGAATTTTATAGATATTTAGAATATATTTTGTGCCTTGGGCTTTGCAAAGCCTCAAGAACAAAATTAGATATTGTTTTTAGCCTATGAGCTTCTAGTCGAGTTTTGTGAAGCTTATCTTCTCATTCTCATATATAACTCATGGAGAATCATTGTAATATGTTTGGTTGAAGAGTTGATAAACAAGTTGGACTTTGAAGAGTTTAAGAACTTGGCCAGGCTTAGAGCAATATATGTTATGAGTTTTGATGACAGAGACTTGTTTTATGGGTGAATAACTTGACCTAGCTTGCCTTGATGATGGAGAGGATCTATGTGCGGATTCCATGGCTTGGTAAATGGTATGTACTCCTTTTCAGTTATTTTTTTCTTAGTTTTCCACATATGTATCCATGTTTTTCTTGCTGCGGGTCGGTAAAGAATAGTTTGAGGTATGCCCATTGAGGCTCATCAAATTTTACGATTCATTACAACTTCTATGTTTTCATCTTTCTTAGTCATGTTAAAGGATTCTTATTTGCCCTTTGGTCCACTAAGAGCTTGTTATTTATTTCCTTAATGATTAATATGGCATGTTATCTTGTTTGAATCATGGTATACCATGCTTACTCATAGTTGTTTAAACCTCATTAAGAAATCTCCTTTGAAGTAATTGTTATCTTAGGTTAAATCGAGAGGTCTTGTTTCGATCTTGCCACTCTACCTATATTTGCATATTTATTTCAAAGTTCTTATCAATTTGAATGTGTTTCTTAGGAGTTTCCTTTCCACATTTTTTAATTGTTGGTTTGTATTACATGTGTTTTCAACCACCAGAAGGAGTGATTTTCCCAAAGTTAGAGGGTCTTATACTTCTATGCATCACCTGAATGTTTATTTTATGCATCTATCAGTTTGAGTTTGATTCATAGTGATTAATGGTTAGCCCTACCACATGAATACTTGTTGTCCAAACTATTAATGCTTAAGATCCCTTCGTCTTGCACAAACTTGATGTTCATTTCACTTCATAAGCAATCTTGAAATATCAAATTATTTATACTAAATCGGCCACTGCCAGTCACACCCTACCCATTGTCTTGACATCCTTGACTTGCTTTTGACCCCATAGCCCATTTTATCTCATTTTTCTTGTTCTATTTGGATCACTTGATCAGTTTTCCCCCCAAACAACTAAAAAACAAACAAACAAACACAACGCTGAACAAGCCCCAGCCTAAAATCTAAACAATGGGCGAACAAGCTCACATCCTTCGCTTCATTGGAGAGAGCCCTCTGCGAGTCCTAGGAAGGCTAGGTCACAGGGCTCCAAAGATTGGTTTGATGTTACTCGAGTCATTTGGTCAGTTAATCTACCAAATCATGGGAACCTAACAAAGGAAATGATCTCCATTGGGGATTTCCATTTCTTTCATGACATACTGAGAAAAATCTTGGAATTGGAGGAAGAGATAAGATATCTCTGCCCAAAACACAATATCATCACTCTCCTAGTGCCATTAATTTGTGTTAACTCATTAGAATGCAGGTAATGTATAAGGATTCATTAGAATCTATGAAATTTTCTATCTTTCCAATAATTAAATAGGTTCATCCTACAATTAATATATAAAATAAGGTTCATTAATAATGTTACCTAAATGGAACTCCTTACATAATTCTCTCTTAGATCTACCAAGCATGACAACTTTTATTAAAATGGATGTGCACCCTGAGATTCTATCCTCATGGCCTAAGATAAGGATATTAATATTGCATTAATGGTACTTTATTAAAGAGAAAAAACTTATGGATCATTCTTTATGTTGAGTTTCATGGATAGTATAGGAAAGTTTGTTGATTAAGTTTTGTAATTTTTCATCATACTCTGAAACTTTCTCCAACCATTTTCTTAATCTCCTTCGGATTAGTGATTTTTTATTTGTTCAATGTTTTAGCCTCTGAGAAATTAGCTATAGATACCACCTTTAACTTGTCCAATTCCTTAGCTACACCATGGATAAATCTATATGAACTTTATGCACCATTAGAGAAGTTGTCCCCACGATGTAGTTGGAGCTCTATCAACCTAGGAACTAGCACTGCAATCCTTTTCACCCTCTAAATGAATCCACATAAGAACCAATGTGGTTTTTCATCACCATTACCCTTTTTATTGTTGGTTGTATGGTAAATACATGTGCTTCCATCTTGGAATGGTGGAGATTAAATGCATTTTTTTGTACCATAAATAAAGTGGTGCCTGGTGTCGATATGAGAAACACTCCTAGTCTTCAATATACAACAATCTTGATGAGCATAATAATTGCGAGATTTTCCTTAAATGGATTCATGATAAGCCATGCTTGCTACATTGTAAATTCTTCTATAATGGTGCTTTCGGAATTAAATCTTTGACATATTCAATGAATAAAGGAGGACCTCAAAGAACACTAGCAATTATATGTGCTCTTATCGCTCCAACATAATATCAGATCAACAACTCTCTACGATGTATTTTAGAAATGTAATTAATCTTAATGAGCGGTTGTCAATGCATGAGGCTTAGCCATAAGTTCTATATTTCCTTAGCATATTTTCCATCCTTTAAAGTCATACATACATCATAGACATCATAGCTCCCTGCGAATATTGAAAAAAGTAGTCTTTTGAAAATATATCCATCTAGCTATTTGCAACCTATAATTAATATTTTGATCCATGTGCCAAAAATCGTCCAATTATAATCCTCTGACTTATATCATTCGCTAAGGAAACGAGATATGAGTTATGAGGGTCATTATATTTAGATGACATGACTTGTCTCAAAATTGAATAATAAAATCATCAAGGACGTTATATCTCCCTCTAAAGTCTTGCTATGACAGCTACCAATACATCAATTTGACCATTTCATGAAGAGGAGGATTTCTCATCCATATAATTCTTTATAGGATCTAGTCTCAATGTAATAAAGCGGGGATATTCTGCTTATATTTCTTTGCAAGACATTATGGCATGCACTCGCTTCAAGGATGAAATGTTTAATTTCTCAAACTTGCAGATTTAGTTGCTTCTTCATAGACAAGTTATCCTCTGTCTTGTTCACAACTTCGTTTGTGAACAAGATTATGACATATCACTAGGGAAATTGGACAGTAAGGATATCATACATAGTTTTGGACTTAAAAGAAACCATAGATGATGTTAGGTTGTATGTGCTAAGATGCGATACATAGGACTGATGCCACATATAACTTTCAAGGTGGTTGTTACCCATGAGATGATGTTCATTTGATGCCATGTTGACCTGTCTTGCTTCAAGTGGCTTTTTTACCGATCCATATTTTCTGCTAACACTACCACTTTAACTATCTATGACATCCCCTTATATTTTTCTCTTGTTGTCTCTCTTCATTTACCACACTATTGTTCCATTTCGCACAATCATGTTTATTTCGTACATCTCACAACTGTTTGTCTCTATGAGAGGAAGCCTTACTCTCTCTATGTTTCTTCTCTTCAAAGAGGAAAACACTAGTAGCATGAAATATGTTACAATTTTTTCCTTTACGGTTGAATGAAGAAACCCATACTATAGATTTCTTCTTGCTAACGGAAATCTACTCGATGGCATCTTTGACACGATGCTTATTGTTGATTGAGAGGCTTTCTTTGATATCTCCATACTATGATATTATTTCTTTGCTCTAGCATATTGATGTCTTTACCAATACATAAGTAGGATAAGATGTTTTACTTATATCATGGGCAATATCATATTCCACCAACTTGTAGCTAAGTAGCTCATCATTAAGAAAATCCTGTTAGAAAACCAACTTGGCAACAAGCATGAGCTTAGTAAACTCCAATTGAAAAAACCTATTTGGTATGATTCTCAAGGAGAACACAAATCATTTTAAATGCACACATAGTTTCAACATATATGTTGTGAGGTTATCATAATATCACCTTACTGTAACTTTGGTAGTTTTATATACGATATGGATGCGGATATAAAGTGATGGCCTACAATGTTGATCCAATGTAACAAGGTGACAATTTCACATACCATGCGACCCGGCTCTATTTTCATTATCATAAATGATATTACTTGAGTTCATATATAATTCCTCTTCATAAGAAGCCATACTGCGAGATTTCATAAGTTCGGCGGGATGCTACAAATGCGAGCTTCGGATCATAAGAGATTTGTTCGGTGTTTACAACAAGACTTATATTTCTTGCTTGGTGCGGAAGACAATGCTTCATGGACGATTACTTTGTAGAAATTTGCTGAATAATGAAGTTTATTCATGAGATTAACTCTGGTCACACATCAATTCAACGAATTGCATGCATAGCACATAACCTCTTCTACCATTAATCGTCACATGCGGAAAATAAAACAAAGCGACTGAGAACATCAAATCACACACATAGAATGCGGCATGTATGGGGAAAGCTTATAGCTGAAAACCCCAGCTATATGTATCATATAAATGGATGAGAACATGTAACTTTACACAATACAATACTCCTCACAAGTGCCTAGTCTGTCTCCAAAGCTACACACAAAACTAGCTCGAGTTTTGAACAAGTCGCGGGCTCAAAACTCCTCCACTAGGCGCACGCACTCTCTTTTGCGCAATTCAAAGTGTGAATGTGGCACAGACAAGTTCAATTCACCTTTATTGAACAGCGCAATCATCAACGGCACTCTCATCCCGCGGTGTGCAAATCTCATGCACAATTAATGTATAGCGACCGATCTCACCCTTTCATGTTACCTCTTCATGGTCTTTCAACTGACTGTCCATGCAGGTTAGCGAGTGTGTTCTTTAGTTGAATAATGAGTTAATAATTAGTGAATTAATTGATATTTAGTCCCCTGTCATCTCTGGTGTAATGTCGGTTAAAGGCGATCACAACTAGTTCAACTGGTCTCAACTCCACCAACTCCTCAATCAACTCCTTGAACTGCACTTACATGAGCTCTAATTGAATTCAACCATGGGTAGCTCACCAAACCCATGGGAATAGTGTAAATCCTCATGTCGGCTACATGCCCCGCCTTGAGAGTCAAAATTTCGAAGTGCTCAAGAGAGTAAACTAAAGTTTTAGAGTCCAAATATTATTAAGGGTAAATAATATTTGAGCATTTCTATTGTCGGCAGCGGTCTAAAAAATGAGAAACCACCTAATGTCTAAAAAAAGAGGTCGAGTCTATTTTTACCAACATGACCAATCTCCTAGAATATCATCTTTATGACTCTCGGTACATGATCTATATGTCTAAAAATAGACTTTGCGCCAAAAATAGCACACGGGCCACCTAGTGAAGGCGACTTCATTTCACTAGGCTCCATCATCTTCTTGCATTTTCAACACTCCCTCTCGTGAATATGGATTATACGCAACCCCTATCTGCCTCTGTGGAACTTGAATTTTCTCCTGGTGAGTGCCTTCGTCGGAATGTCGACGTCACACGATCCTCGTGGGGAATATATGAAAGCATCATGATCCTCACGAACACGGACTACGATATGATGGTACTGATGTCGATGTGTTTGGATCTGTAATGAAATCTTTGGATTTTAAAGGCTTGATGCAGCTGCGGTTATCACATTAAATCACGATTAGGCTCCAAATGTGACCCGAACAATCAAGCCGGATCTTCCTCATCCATATAGCCTCGCATGCAGCCAAACTTGTTGCCATATACTCGGCCTCTGTGGGCGAGTGCCACGGATCTGCTTCTGGCATGCCGAAACTATTTTCGATCCAATGCGAAGATACCTCCGGATATTGCTCTTCGGTCGTTGGGCTCCGCGAATGCATCGGTAGGCTTGAGCCGCTTCACTCCATCCTCACATGCATACCATAGTCCATATCTAGATGTGCCAACGAGATAACGCAATACATGCTTGCACACTTCCGGTAGAGCTTGGTAGGCTTAACCATAGCTTGTGGTGGTTAACAACATAGCATATATTGGGTCGTGTGATGACTTGAGATACATAGCGACCCCACCAGCGTGATGGAGACGGTGGCATCCACTACCTCCGTCCCAGTAGCATCCTCCTTCCTCAACCACCGGGAAGATGAGTATCAACGAGGCTTGCAGCCATGCATGTTGAACTTCTCGATTATCTCTGAGCATACTTTCTGCGAGAAACAAAATTCCACCCTTTGCGTTGCCAAATCTCCAATCCCGAGGAAATAATGAAGGAGGCCCAGAGTCCTTCATCTCAAACTCTCGTGCGAAGATCCTCCTTGCATGAAAGTATCAACGACTCATCACCGTCAAAATCGGATCATCTACATACGGTACGATGATCGGCGGCTTCCCCTCCACCACAATCGAGGTACGGTGGGATCATACTCCTCTTAGAGAATCGAAGCCCGGTGAAATAAGCGTACATCAGGTGTGTACCAAGCACGAGGTGCTTGCTTCAACCCGTACAGGTGCTCTCTTGAGTCGGCACACATGCGACTCAGCTGGCGAAAAATCTCGAAACCTTCGAGCTGCTCTATGTACACCTCCTCCTCAATGACTCCATTGAGGAATGCGTTCTTTACATCCATACGATGGATGCGCCACCCCATACGCTAAGAGAGCTAGGATCGTCCTTATGGAAGAGTACCTTGCAACGGTGCAAGGTCTCCTCATCGATCCCCTCGATGCGAGAAGCCACGGGCGACAAATCTCACCTTGTACTTCTCCACACTCTCGTCGGCCACACACTTCACTTTGTAGATCCATCTCAAACCTACCAACGATTTCTCTTTCGGTCTTGGGACAATCTCCCATGCACGCATTTCGACGATCGAATCATATTATTCGATCATGGCATCTACCCATGCGGGTTCCTCCACAACTTCCTCGAAAGAGGATGGCTCCCGTCACGACACATTGACTCACAGAGCCATGTATCCGGTGTAACGATCCGATGGCTTGTCTGCATGCACGTTGTGCGCGGTGGTCCTACAACCTTCTGCATCTTGAAATTTAGTCGCTCGGCTTCTATAGTGCGCTTGCGCCCTGCGATGGTTGGTGTTGCATGAGTGGTTTCTTCCACTTCATGAATCTCATCTTGTCGTTTGATCCCATCCACAGAGACTCATCCTTAGGAGCTATGACTCCTCATGCGCAACTCTGAGAGTGTGGCTCCCTCTCAAGCGAACAACGCAGCTTTCTCCTCCTGGGGTGATATCCTAGTCACACAACGGTCTTGCGGCTTGTCGGCACATACACCGATAGTTGTGGGGTGTATCGGTGTACCACCGTATTTAACCTACGCGGTTGGATCCGGCTCTTTTACGGCATCCTTCTTCACATGCATGTAGACGGAGAACCAAAAATCCGCAAATGGGAAATGTCGGGCCTCTTGCGAATAAGCCTCCTCTAGGTGTACTCATGCCAATAATCTTGTGGGGACAACGAGTTCTACACATATACTCTTGTATTGCATGCCTCGACCCACAAATGAAGGGGTAGGCCACGATCATGCAACATCGCCCATGCGGCACCCCGTATTAGTTGTTCTTCCGCTCGACCACCCCGTTCGTGTGGGTTATGGGGTGCGATGAGCTCTCTCGAATCATACTGCTTGTTGCAAAAGTCCTTGAATTCAGCCAAGATGGAATTCACCACCATTGTCGCTCCCTGAGCCTTCACCTTCTTCCACGATTCCTTCTCGACAGTTCTTTGAACTCACAGGAAACTTCGTCTGTCCGCTCTTCTTACGCAGAAGAAGATCCAACACTTTCGAGAGAAATCATCGACAAAGATCACGTAGTACTTGTGCCTTCTTTGTCGGCCCCTGCGAGAAAGGACCACACACGTCTGTTTGAACTCTCTCAAGGATCGCCGTGGCGCGACTATCATTCTCATGAAAGGTGGCTTTCACAAACTTCCCTAAAGTACACCCCTTGCCTTGTCTGTTGTGCGAGGGTGCTTATAAACCCGATGAGAAATGCAACAACGGGATCTTCAAAGCTCCATGGTGAAGGTGGCCCAATCTCCCGGTGCTACGGTTCGCCCTCATCATCCCGGCTCACCACTTCTCCCGCTTTGCATGCCATTGTTGCGCGACCATCTACTGCAGCGTACGGGGTTCTTGACTCGAACCCCTTTATCTTTCGGGTCTCCTCGAGTAGTCTTCACACAACGCCGAGGAAATCGCTTCCTTCAACGAAGACCACATCATACCCCTTGTCTTCCAACATCGCCACGGAGATCAAGTTTTTCTTCAATCCGGGCACATGCATCCAAATCCTTCAATACGAAGGGCTTACTAGACTCCCTGCGAAAGGATATGGTACGGAATACGGGGTCTGCCCCGTATCTACCATCATCGCCCATCTCGATGTGCACGCCCACGGATCTTTGTCCTCGGATCTGAAAACAAATCTCGATCTCCCGTCATGTGGAATGATGCTGCTTGTCCAAGAACCCTGCTTGATCCCATCACACTTGATACCAAGCATGCGATCGGCCAATTCAGCTGTTGCGAGGCAAAGCCTCTCCATCGCAAATCTTCTAGCTTGCTTTGTTTTCTTCTTCTTCGGACAATTTGTGGCATAATGTCGGTAGTGATCGTGGCAATGAAAGCACTTGACCTTGGACATGTCTTGCTTCTTGCCCTTAGCACCGGAATGAGAAGTTTTCTTGCTCTTCCCCTTCTTTGCTTTGGCAGCCAAAGTGCAATTTTCTTCATCGATTCCACCTTTGATGAAGATCCATCCTACAGTAGTCCTCTGATCTCCTCTTGCATGAGATCGGAAGCCACGATCGCTCCCATCCGGAGACAACTTCTCCAGGCCATTGACAGTCACGATAGGAGTGCCAAATCTTCGGAAGACCAGGAAACCCGAGTCCAGCAAGTCTCATCATCGACGGTCACCCCCACACTTCCCAACTCATCTGCATTGAGTGAACTTCGTGAGGTATTTTGCGATCTTGTCGCCTTTCTCCATCTTGATGTTTACCGAGTTTATCTTTGGCGCCAACTTCCTTTGGTCGCTCTTGCTGGAAAAAAATGTTAACGCTTTCCACATTAAATATGGAGAAGCTTTTTCCATGTATAAAATTTGGATACAATGTGATCCTTTACGCCCTCCCAGCTGAGAATCCTTCGACATTTTCCTTGTTTCTTTTGCCATGCTTCGACAATAGCGGCATCGGTAGAAGTAGGCTTTGGAATCTCTTTCTCCATGAATTCCAACGGCCCATTATCATTTAATACGACCTCCATGCGATCCTTCCATGCGACATAATTCGAGCGCCTTCAGGGGCATATTCTAGTCACAAACGGGTTGAAAGACATTTTCGCCGCGGCACGAAACTTCAAATGCGCAAATTCCGAATTTCACCACCGGTACGATAACTCAATCGCTTCCAGATCTACATGAGAACAAATTATTTCCAAATGAAGGTGTTGCTTGGGCATTTACAAGACCTTTCACTAGAAGAAAGATGAATCGGGAGGCTACGGCCGTGTCTGCGGGGCTGTCAGAAATAAGTTTGCAATCAAGTAATAGATCTTTGACGATTAATATCGCTTCGATACCATGTAGAAATTTTCTGAATAATTAAGTTTATTTTCTAAGATTAACCTGGTCACAAATCAATTCGAATTGCATGCATAGCACATAACCTCTTCTACCATTAATCGTCACATGCGGAAAATAAAGCAAGCGACGAGAACATCAAATCACCTGGCGAATGCAGCATGTATGGGGAAAGCTTATAGCTGAAAAACCCCCAGCTATATGTATCATATAAATGGATGAGAACATGTAACTGCATAATACAATACTCCTCACAAGTACTCGGTACTATCTCCAAAAGTTTGCACACAAAACTAGCTCGGTTTTGAACAGTGAGGTTCAAAACTCCTCCACTAGCGCCTACCTCTCTTGCACAATCCAAAGTGTGAATGTAGCTGAACGAAATTCAAATTCACCTTGATTGAACGGTGCAATCATCAACGGCACTCTCATCCCATCGATTGTGCAAATCTCATACCTGACTAATGTACAATGGTATCGATCTCACCCTTTCATCTTCCTCTTCCTTTGGTCTTTCAACTTGGTAATCATACCGCCTTTGAGTTAACTAATGTGTTCTTTAGTTGAATAATGAGTTAATAATTAGTGAATTAAATAATATTTAATTCACCCAACTCATCTCTAGTGTAATCGCCGATTAAACTAATCACAACTAGTTCAACTAGTCTCAACTCCACCAACTCCTCAATCAACTCCACGAACTACGCCACTTGAGCTCTAGCTAAGTCAACCATGCATTAGCTCACCAAACCCATGGGAATAGCGTAAATCCTCATTTCATCTGCATGCCCTACCTCGGGGGTCAAGCGAAGTGCTCCAAGAGAGTAAGCGAAGTTTAGAGTCCAAATATTATTAAGGGTAAATAATATTTAACGACCTTCTATTTGCTTAGACGAGTTTAAAAATAGAAACCACCTAATGTCTAAAAAATAGAGGTCCATATATTTTTACCAACATGACCAATCCTCCAAGAATAGCATCTTACTTGACTCCTGGAGTCGTGATCCTATGTCTAAAAATAGACATAGTCTAAAATAGACTTTGTGCCAAAAATAGCTGCGGGCCCACCTAGTGAAGGCGACTTCATTTCACTAGGCTCCATCATCTTCTTTGCATTTTCAACAATTACCTAGTGCCTTTGATACTAACTACAGATCGTCTATGAACTTTCGTAGTGGATCAATTCAATTAGTCTATTTATCCCATCTCATACAGAGTAGTTTATAGAAGCATATCATCATTGTGAATAAGGATCGTGTTGCGTGCTTGTGAGGTAGTTCCCGGTATATAATCTCTAGGATTATCAATCCTAAAATGATTGTGAGTACAACTCCTATGTCCTAGAGACTTCACTCCATGAACAAGATATTTGGACAACATTTCAACTAACAATCTGTGCTTTGTTTTATGATGCCAGAATAAATTATAATCCCTTACATAGGCTCCATGATCTTCCAGGAAAAGCTACAAGGCTCAACCTTCTTATGTATTTTTGGTCTCAGCCCTTTCCTACGGAACTCAACCGGTAGATAAGGATGCCCTTGGCCACTTTTGACATCATATTCCACCATCTCAGATGGATGGTCGTGTCCATGGGATGTAACAATATTTTTTCCTTTCAATGGGCTCAAATCAACCAACAATAGAGAAGTGACTAGACCCCTCTTTATGGCAATGAAACTCTCCTTTACAGTGAGAAACTCAGTCCTCCAACTCGGAGATACTTGGCCTCCTTTTTTAACATAAAATCGGTCCTCTTGTGCTCAAAGTTGTGGTTTTTTTACCAGCAAGGAATAAAGGACTTTGATCTAAATGCAAATGGTTCATTTTTGTATCTCGGCCAGAAAAAAATACTCAACTCTCAAAGCAACCCCCGAGACAAAGCCAATCATCATTCTCTAAAATTTATATTGAGTTATGCAATAGAGATACATATTCAATGCATGTAAAAATTCCGGTAGGACTGTTGGTTCGGATAAAGGTCAAATATGTGTATAATATTTATAAACCCTTGATTCATTCATGCCTTAAAGCTTATTTAGAGCATGAAGGCGGCGTTCATACTTACGGATCCAAAAAGTCCAAAGATGCGAGAGCCACCACCATGGTCATGTGACCATGGGCTAACTTTATTTTTCCATTTTACATTTATTACTAATGAAGCGTGGATGATATGGGGTTGGGTGGATGGAGGGCTAGAGGATTCAAGATTACAAATCTAGGCATCCCGGATAAATCAAAGACGGTCTCTCATTTTTCCTTTTGCCCCGAATAGATTTCACAATTTCTTGGTGAGGTAGGGAGGCAATACCATTGATTCTCACCCTTGTTACGTTGGGTAGTGCAATGAAGCCTCCTTGGGGGTTTGGTTACGGATTCTTCTTGCTATGGGTTATGAAAGACACATCCGCTTCTTCCATAATAGATTTGAGTTACATATATGAGGGGGTGGGTGGATAGAGGGCTTACAAATCTAAGGCACCACTAGATCGATCCGGAGGGTCTAGGGTTTTTCCTTTACTGCATATATTTCACAATTTATTGGTGAGGCAATGAGGCAATACCATTGATTCTCCCCCCTGGTTTTTGGGTAGTGCGATGAAGACTCCTTCGGTGGTTTTGGTTACGGTTACGGCTCTTCGATATGGGGTATGAAAGATGCATAAAACTGTCCAGAACATATTTTAGGTACATAAATGGAAGTAGGTTTTAAATGTTTTTCATGTCAAATGGGTGTTGTGATTCACGGAGGCATATTTTAAGAGAATTGCAATGGTGTTCAAATCGGTTATGGGTATTGGATCTCATTTTCTTCGGGTATGCGATATAGCGGTGTGTTAATGGTAAAATTATGAAAGGTTACGAGATGTATTTTCTTTCTTTATGGGGTGAAAGGGAGTTTTGAGAGAAGTCCACGCCGAGGTTTTGCATTGCAAGATCAAGTGCATGATCGTTGCTTTATCTATTAATGTGACAACATGTAAGAACCATGGATTGATTTAATGAATAACATTGTACAACATGGGAAATAAGGATGCAAAATAAAAGGGTTTCCGGTCTTGGCCATATTTCCTTCTGTGATGTATCCAGTTTTCTATCCATCCACCATGTTATTTACTCAAATGTTGGTTATGTTAATGTGTGTGTATACGGTTTGATTTGAGCTTAGGGATCAAATCCTAATGTTCTCACCCTATTTTTCCATTTGGGAGGTCTAACAAAGTTTAGATCGTCCTGTTATATCCATTTGTGCGTGTGGTGCCAACGGGCACTCTTCAAATCACCCTTACCAAAAGATCAAACAAAGTGGTTTGGAAGGGGCGGTTGGATGTTGAATGGAAAAATATGATTAGTCCACCTCTACCTACCACGGAAGAGAGAGCATGTCTTACCCATAGGGTTTTCGGTTCCACAATTTGAAGGTATTCCATTAAAAAACATTGGGATCAGTTAGAAGCCTTTACGCAAAAAAACCACAACAAAAAGGAAACAAGCATTATAGTCTGATTACAGTCCTCATATATATGTTCTAGCTATCTTTGCGCAATGTTTTTTTCTATTCATATAACCTGTTCATTTGTTAGAAATACACACCTTTTTATTGGAAGAGTATGATACATAGACATGGTGATTATAGACTCCATTTCATGTAATATTATTTCACCGCCAAGAGGTTAATCTGTTTAAACTTTAGTATGATATTTTGTTCAATATGTTATGTTATTGTAGCCCTTTTGGGTTAATGTTTTTAGCTCAAGAATAATATTACATGCATATAGCCTATAGGCACATTTTACCAACTTTGTGGGTCCTTAATTTTAAGGCACTTAGCCAAAAATTAAAGGCCCAAGAAGTGTTTCGTTTGATAAAGATCTGCAGGTAGTATTTACTTTTATAATTTTAACAGAGATCTCTTGTTTTCTTTATAGATAATCCATATGCATCACACACCTTCTAGTAGAAACTTCTCATTTCTAGACATATAAAAAAAGTACAACAAAATAGTGCTAAAAAGGCCACTAAGAACTTTTATTTTATTGGAATGTGGTTAACTATATATCAATCTTAAGTTTTCAAATTAAATTGTGAATGGTAATGTTGCTAATTATTTTTTGAAGTGTTGTCTTTTGCAGTGTTGATAATGTTGGTGATAGAATCAGCACTTGGACTGCATCAAGCACCTAACCAGACACATCTTAAGCTCAGAGAGTTATTATTATGATTTGATTGGTTTTTTTTGGAAAGTGGTTGGATCTCAAGCACTCTGAAAGGAATGTTGAACACTAGATAAAAGGCTTTGACACATATGAGGGCACTGATGTATGATGCGGTAGAAAAATTGAGTTTGTAGCCTGATGGTTATAGGAATGGAAGAAAGACAGTGGGTTTATAGGACATAAATCCACTATAAACCCACTGCTAAGAGGAAAAATGACACAAATTCTAGATCTGAAATGTATAGCGAAAGAATGATTTTAAAAGACTTACAAGAATCTCACTTTACATTTAAAAAATCTCGTTACAAGGAATGCTTCTAACTAACATGACCTCATGAATCATGAATTCTTGGTGAATCAAGACTCACAAAGACAGATTAACATGCATGCTAGATCAAAAGATTTACAAAAACATGAAACAAAGTTTAATTCCACCTCAAGGAACGCTTATGAAAAATATTCAATTCTGAATCAGGAAAGCTTGGAACAAGACTTACAAAAACATATTCATATGACTTGGAGGTTCACAAGACTAATAAAAACATAAGATAGAATTTTTATGATAAATATGGAAAGACAGATAAGGTATGTAAAAACAGAAGGGAAAACAATACGCACACCATAAGATTTTGTGGATCCTCAAGAGTGTAACTGGAATATATTATGAGCTCAACAATACACAACTTCAGGAATAGCATGAGGATCAGCAACACGGCTAGGGCACCAGGCCCTATGTCACCAACCATCTCTCCCTTTATTACATAAAACTCAACTCTTAAATAGAGTTGCACAAAACAAACTTCTGCTAAATTTTAGGAATGAAATTCAATAAAACAAACAGCAAACAAATCAAACTGTTGCATGAATTTAGAACTGCTGAATTGTTCTAGGCTTCAAAATATGATGCATGAAACTATTTGAGTACCACATAAGCTTCTTTCTGCCACTTGCCCTAATTGTCTTCAACTGTTGCAAGAAATGTGGAATTGTAAAACCTGCCACTTTAATAAATCCTAACAGAACTATGATGGAATTAATCATATTGACAAACTTTCTTTGAGCTTTAAGCAGATATTGTTATTTGTTGATAGGTGTCGAATCTTTAAAGTCTTTGCTGCCTGATTTTCTGTAAACCTGTGACTGTTTCTTCTGCACCAGTAATTGCTACCATATCATTACAGTTATGTAGAAATTCCTTTTTCCCGACTTGACCCATGGAGTCTATCTCTTTATTACTATGACGTTCAACATTACTATGCCCTTTGATATTTTTCGGGTCTTATCCTACCCGATTCATTCTGTCATGTTTAGCCTTTTCTTCATAAACAACGTAAAAAACCTTATACACCATACTTGAAACCTTTTAAACTTTAATTCTGAAGTGGCATCGCATCTGCATACTTCACAAACTTTACAGTTTAGTTTATAAATAATTCAACCAGCAATATGATGCAAAGGGGAGGTGGCGTGGAGGGTAGGTGGGACCAGACCGCAACACATATCGCAATTTGTAGCGTTTAATTATAAGCACGAAATATGTAAACTTTAAAAACTGCGAAGTGCGATGCACGGGGAAGGTGACATGGTAGGGAAGAAATGGGACCGGACCACAGCTTTTAGCTTTTAGTTATAAGCTGCGGGGTTAAATTTTAAAATTTGCGAAGTGCGGGGAAGAGGGACCCAATATTGTGTGGCAGAGTTTTATGAATCGGCGAAGGATTAAGCGGTAAGTGATACCACATATTTAATATATGATATGTTTAAAAGGTTTATTGTGTGCGGCAGAGATGCTGACGTGGGGCCGGCTTACCACATTTCAAACTAAATAAAATAGATTTCGGGCACTAACAAGGTAAGTCAAAACATATGCGATGCAATATCGCAAATCGGAGATCGCATAATTTAAGTTTTGTTGTGATGTAAAACATGTAGCATCTCTGAAATGCGATTAGGTCCCTACTTTAATTGTGATCGGGAATTAAGGAAGCGGAGTAAGTGAAAAGCGATAAGAGGTAAGGGTAGAAAAGGTAAAACGGAAAGGTGGAAAAGGGTAAGTTTAATGATTTTCAATGGAAAATGATATGAAAAAGGAATTATGGTGGGGAATGGGTCCCACTCCATCGTGTATGGTATTTCTAAAAGGTTTGTAGGAGACGGGAATGTAAATGATTTTGGGTTTAATTGAAACATAAGGGGCTAGAGACCAAATAAAATGACGGAGAGGGCAGCTTTGAATATGAGTAAAAAATCAGTGCTAACAATGGCTCTAATTGGGGGTGATATGCCCCCTGTGGGCTATCAAGAACCATAGTTCCAGTGCCTTATCCAACTCTTATTTCTCAAACCAACGATCTTTCTTATTAACTCAGAAAACCAGCATGCCTAGCCATTGGGTAATGGAGTCAAAAGCATGATTTCAATTCTGTAACTTATTTCTCCAAACTGAAACTGGATTCAAACTGAAAACTGAAATCTCTCTTTCTAAAAAATTTCTCAAAACAACGAGCTTATTCATTCTTCTACTTCTAATCTAATTTGAATGGGAATCTTCATGCAATATGGAATTTGTCGTAAAACCATTCAAATAGCTAGAAAAACCTCATATGGATTCTGAATCTTAAAATTAGAACTGAAAGAATCCATATCATGAATAGTGCAGCTCATGATGAAATAATTACAATGCGGGATACTCATAAAGAATTAAATGTTTGCAGTATAAGAAGACTCCAAATCATTAGCTATTGAATGAGGAAAAACATTAAATTCTACCTCTGCAATGATGTCCCTTTCATAAATCCGAAAGGTGTAGTTGTTTATCCAAAACTTCCACTGGAAATATGATCTCTATGTCCCCGTGAAGTCACCACTAGATTTGGAACAATGGAGTTGACAGGTGAAAAAATGCAGTCCTCTTCAAGTTATAATTTCATGTTCACCTTCAAGAATCAATCTTCAAAAAGTGAAACAAGAGACTCGGTAGAATACTTCATTTCAAGGCCTTCATCTCCCGACAAACGCACCAAAATATGTTGGCAGAATTAGCACTTGGACTACATCAAACACCTGACCAGACACATCTTAAGCTTTGAGAGTATTCTTATGATTTGATTGGTTTTTTTTGGAAAGTGGTTGGATCTCAAGCACTCTGAAAGGAATGTTGAACAGATAAAAGGCTCTGACACATATGAGGGCACTGATGTATGATGTGGTATAAAAATTGAATTGTAGCCTTATGGTTAGAAGAATGGAAGAAATACAGTGGGTTTGTAGGACAGAAATCCACTACTAAGAGGAAAAATGACACAAATTCCAGATCTGAAATGTATAGTGAAAGAATGCTTTTAAAATACTTACAAGAATCTCACTTTACATTTAAAGAATCCCATTACAAGGAATTCTTCTGACTAACATGACCTCATGAATCAGGAATGCTTGGTGAATCAAGATTGAAAAAAACATATTAACATGCATGCTAGATCAAAAGACTTACAAAAACATGAAACAGAGTTTAATTCCACCTCAAGGAACGCTTATGAACAATCTTCAATTCTGAATCAGGAAATCTTAGAACAAGACTTAAAAAAATAGATTCACATGACTTGGAGGTTCACAAGACTGATAAAAATATAAGATAGAATTTTTATGATAAATCTGCAAAGACAGATAAGGTATGTAAAAAAAGATTTGAAAACAATACACACACCATAAGTTTTTGTGGATCCTCAAGAGTGTAGCTGGAATATATTATGAGTTCAACAATACATAGCTTCAGAAATAACATGAGGATTAGTAATAGGGCCAGGGCACTAGGCCCTGTGTCACCAACCATCTCTCCCTTTATTACATAAAAATCAACTCTTAAATAGAGTTGCACAAAACAAAATCCTGCTAAATTATAGGAATGAAATTAAATAAAACAAACTGTAAAAAAATCAAACTGTTGCATGAATTTAGAAATTTTGAATGGTTCGAGGATTCAAAATATGATGCATGAAACTATTTGACTGCCACACAAGCTTATTTCTGCCACCTACCCTAATTGTCTTCAACTGCTGCAAGAAAGGTGGAACTGTAAAACCTGCCACTTTAATCAATCCTCACAGAACTCTGATGGAATTAATCATACTGACAAATTGTCTTTGAGCTTTAAGGAGATATTGTTATTTGTTGATAGGCATCGAATCTTTAAAGTCTTTGTTGCCGGATTTTTTGTAAACCTATTATTGTTTCTTCTGCACCGATAACTGCTGCCATATCATTACAATTCCATAGAAATGCCTTTTTCCTGACTTGACTCGTGGAATCTATCTCTCTATTGTTGCGACGTTCAGCATTACTATGCCCTTTGCTCTTTGTTGAGTTTTATCCTACCCAAGTTATTATGTCGTGTTTAGCCTTTTCTTCGTAAACAGCATAAAAAACCTTATACACCAGACTTGAAACTTTTTAAACTTTAATTCTGAAGCAGCATCGCATCTATGTACTTTGCAACCTTTACAGTTTAGTTTATAAATAATACAACTGGAAATGCGATGCAAAGGGGAGGTGATGTGGAGGGTCAGTGGGATCGGAATGCAACATATATCACAATTCGTAGTGTTTAATTATAAGCACGGAATATGTAAATTTTAAAAACTGAGAAGTGCAATGGGCGGGGGAGGTGACGTGGCAGGGAATAAGTGGGACTGGACCGCAGTGCAGATTGTAGCTTTTAGCTATTTGTTATAAGTTGCAGAGGTTAACTTTTAAAATTTGCGAAGTGCAGGGAAGAGGGACCCATTGGCTGTGTGGTGGAGTTTTATGAATCAACGAAAGTTTAAGTGGTAAGTGATATCACATATATAATATATGATATGTTTAAAAGGTTTGTTATGGGGGGCAGAGCTACTGAGGTGGGGCTGACTTACCACATCGCAAACTAAATAAAATATATTTCGGGCACTGACAAGGTGAGTCAAAACATATGTGATGCGATATTGCAAATCGACGATCGCAAAATTTAAGTTTTGTTGCGATGCAAAACATGTAACATCTATGAAATGTGATGAGGGCCCCACTTCAATTGTGATCGGGAATTAAGGAAGCGGAGTAAGTGAAAAGCGATAAAAGGTAAGGGTAGAAAAGGTAAAAGTGGAAAGGCGGAAAAAGGGTAAGTTTAATGATTTGCAATGGAAAATGATATGACAAAGGAAGTGTGGTGGGGAATGGGTTCCACTTCATCGTGTATGGTATTTCTGAAAGGTTTGTAGGAGACGACAATGTAAATGATTTTGGGTTTAATTGAAACATAAGGGGCTAGAGGCCAAATAAAATGATGGAGAGGGAAGCTTTGAATATGAGTAAAAAATCAGTGCTAACAGATAATATCGCCAAAATATCGGTGATATTCAGAAATATCGCGATATTTTGAATATCGCGATATTTTTAGAGAGACAAAATATCCCCGAGAAAATATCGTGATATTTCGTAAATATCGCGTGACGATGGTAAATATCGCAGGGACTCCTGGGCCGCGAATAGAAAATGGAAATTTGTCTTTTTTTGTCATTTTCGTCAGTGAGGCTTGCAAAATGAAGGGTAAGAGCTTTGTGGTGGTTGTCAAGGAGGGATTGAGGATCATAGAGCCATTAGCACTATCAACTTAGAATTTTTTGTTGATCAAAGATTGAAGAATAGTGAGAGAAACTTAATTTCTTCCATTAGTAGGTATGTTCTTAAAAACCACTATGTTAATGATTTTTTTCATAGATTTAGGGTTATGCTTGCTTGGCTCTTTTCCTACATAGATTTTGTTTCTTTGTTTTTTTCCATTTGCTATGATTTTCATACCCATAAGCTAATGCAAGGGTTTTCTCCATATTTTAACAATAAGCTTCATTTTTTTTTACTTTCTTATGCACCCTCTTATTGCCATTTTTTGTGTATGTGTGTTTAATGCCAGTTATTTGTTGTTTTTGTGCCCTAGGTTTGAAATTTGAATTAGTTCACTGCAAATATGCCAAAATCATTGGACCCATTTTGGGAGTATGGGGAGCTTGATGGTGGGACAAATCAGGCACATCTATCATGCAGATTGTGTGGGACCAAGATGGTAGGAGGGGTTACACGATTGAATACCATCTAGATAGACTCCCTGGACATGATGTTATACCTTATACAATTTATAGTGCAGAAATTGTACAAAAATCTCTTGAAGCAATTGCTAAAAAATACAGAAAAATAAATGCTAGGGAGAGGGAACTAAATCCTGATATCAGATAGATAGTTGCTAGTTTTATTTATTTTGCAGATTTGCTACATATAACTCATGATGATGAGATACTTTTATATATGTGATTTTATTTTGTATTGGTTCTCCACATTTGAGTCCTTGATTGGACAATTATCAGGGATCAGCAGTATTTGGTATCGACTTTGATATATCATTTTAATTTTATATCCACTACATCATATATATTAGTGCTTTCTTTATATTAATGTTTCAATGTGTTTATTTCATTTTGTTATTGCTTTATATGTTTAAATATATATATATATATATATATATATATATATATATATATATATAATGCATTTTTATGCTTTCTGATATTTGCTGATATTTTCGTCGATATTTCCGATAAGATGTTTTCTGGACCCTCACTAATATTTTTCCAATACCAATATTATCAACACTAGTATTTGAAACTTCTAGATATGGATACATTTGGCACACAATTTGAAATTTTTGTTTGTGTAATAGTCAAAGGTTTCAATTTTAGAAGAGTGGAGCATTTTCCCTAGAACTTTTTATCTCAAATGATGTTTGGATTCCAAGCATGCAGTTCGGTGCTTAAATTCATGAATAAGCAGCCAAGTGGTTTTTGGAATTAGGGTTGTTGTTGAAATAGTTTTAGAAAAACTCTTGACAACTTCTAGAGGTATTACTGAGGGTGGTTCAACATATGGAAATGTCCTTGGAATACCATCTTCTCTCAAGCAGTGATGTCTCTTAGTATGGTCTTTACTTTATGGTCCTTTATCTTGCAACTGCAATACATCGTCATTGGAGCACCACTGAACATATCAAATTTGAAGGAATGTTTGAAATGATTGTTAATATGCATGTCCAATTATCTTGTAGATTGCATATGGTGTCTGAAATGATGATTTCAATAAAAATATATAGTCATTGCTTTTGGATCTAATATTGCAGAAACATGTATCTCTTTTAGGAAACAATGGAAAAGGCTGTAAAAAATAAGGTTGCAAAGGAAGTGGTACCCACTATTGATGTCCTGTTTCAGGCTGTCAGGTATTTCCCTTCAATTTTTACAATATCGAATTTGAAATCCGTAGTAACATGAATTTGTTTGTAAACCTAAATAGTTTTAACATTTTGAAGCTTGAGATCATCATAGAAATAGTTTTTATGGATGATTTTATGTGTGTATTGGGCATCCAACATTTGGAGACGACTGGTGATGATGTTGACTTGATTTTCTTTCCAGTGAATTTTGGACAAAATTTGTTCCCCCAAAGAAAATTTTGAAGATGCTTTCTGAAGTTTTTGATCATCAAGATCAGAATGTGCAGGCATTTGCTAAAGGGATGACAATAGAGCTATGTCGTTGATTGGAAAAGATCCAATAAAGTCAATCTTATTTGAGAAAATGCAATATATTGTTGTAAGTATCCCACAGTTGATATACGAAGTTTTGTGTAATTCTAATTTGTAGCCTAAGATCTCTAATGTAATTGCACTTATTTTATTTTATTTTTTATGCCCAAAAAAAAAAGAATTGGATGCAGAGCTGGTTAATGTGGTTGGTGTTCCCAAACCTACCCGTAAAATCAGGTATTTTTTTAATGGAAATGTGTTAGTATATTTTAGTGTGTTACTGAACCCTAAAACTCTGTGACTTATTATTCTACATTTGGTAGATCTTGTAAAATTTTATCAATAATTGTTTGGTACATACTTGTCACTTTTCTTAAAAATAGACAATATTCATTGAAATATTACTGAATGCATGTATCTAGTCATGACCAACATGGCATTCATATCCTTTTTAATGAATTTAAGGGCATCACTCATCCTTGATGGAATTGTTCACCTTTGGATTTTATAATGCCAGACTTTATAAAATTGCACTTGTAGATTTTCTTGATTGGTCCACCAAATCTCATAAATGATCTTTTGAGGCTCATAACCATTTGTTTTTAATGGTATGATGAACTCCACATGTTGGATATGCAATTAAAATTAGAGACAAACTATGTTGACAAGAATAAATGCTTAATAATTCATTGGTTAGCTAATTAGCTTTATTAGTTTTGTAAATGTGGAGAGAATTCATAGATTGCTTGAATTAATTGATGGCTTGAAAATTATCACTATTTTATATTTTGCCTTAAAGTGATTTTTTGTATTTTAGTGACTTTTTTGGCAAATAAAGTGGGTATTCTGTTACTTGGAGAGTACAATACATATGTTCAAAAATGTAGGGAATTTTGGCTTTCCCTTCCCATTTACAAAAGTTTGCTTTAAGGCCTTTGTAAAATCTTAAGCTACAAAACTTTCGTCATAATCGACAGATTTTGTATAATCATCTCTTGGGATTTGATTTAACATCAATATAGAGAAATATTATTTTGGAGTTTCGAGTTTCCTTTATCACACTTAAAATTGAATGACACAAATGCTAAAAATTTAAACCAAACCAAGGACTGGTTTTGCATATTGGGAATTATGAGGATTCATGTTTCCTTCAGGTTAACCTAGTCACAAGCAACCTCTTTTTCACTTTATTTTTTCCATTTGCTCTTGAACCCCATGTTTCTTAGCATCATATTGATGAGATTTAAAAAACCTATTAGTTGTATTTCTAGCATTACGACCTCTTATTTCAACATATCTACCTTTTCTTACAACTCCTTTGTCCAGTCAAAGGATTTTTGACCTTCTTTAGTACATCCTTTGCAATTTGGTAATAACAACTTTAGGTCCATCCATGTCATCAATTCCTTAACTTACACACTTAATTGTGTATCCACTTTATACACCGATCTCCTACCCATTGTATTCTCATTACATCTTGGGAAAAGATACGCTCTTCACGAATCTATGAACTTAAGCTTGAGCACACTCACACTTCTTGCAATCCTTCTTTTGCTTAAACATTGATTTTGTTTGTGTTTCAAAGTGTTATCAAGTCTCATATTCTTCCTTTTGCATATGTGTTTGATCTTCTCCACTTTGACCACTCCTCCTTTTACATTTACGATTCATTGAATGCATTTTCATTTTAACTTTGTTCGCATTGGTAATCACTACAACTCCATAGACTAATGACATTGACAATAAAAATCCTAGATGATAGTAATTCTGAGGTTGAGTGAAGGAAATACTCAAAGTGGTTGTTGTTAGCCTCACTAGGTGCCATTAGCATTTTGGTCATTCTCTATAATCAATTGTTGAATCCCTTGACGTTCTTCTTACCTTTTATGTTGTCATTTCTTATCAATAGCAAGTCTTTTATTGAATTACACATGTGGTTAAAAATGTGCAATTATGTGACAATGATGTAATCGTCATGTTAGTTTTGTGGGTTGTGAGTTATATCATGATGTTATCTCCCTTTTTTTTCCATATAATGCATTTCTTGGGGCAATCCACTTGTTAGTATAATTCCAAGGATGGTACCTAGGGTAAATTGGAGTCCTTAAGGCCCAATGCTAGGTCAAAAGTCAACAATTGGCTCACAAAGGGGGAAAGAATGTCACAGAGTGGGATTTGCACCTTGGTGGAGGAGGAGAAAAACTTTCCTCTCAATTTGGAGGGAGATTCAGAGGCTGGCATGATGGGGTTTTTAAATTTAAGTTGTCTTATTGTGTTTTATTTGATTGTATATGTTTTAACATTCCTTCTTGTACTATATTAATCATGCACTTTTTTGTCCTGTGCCTTACCTTTAGGATTTTCAATGAAATTTTTAGAAAAGCGTCTTCTTATAGTCAATTTCAAGATCGTTTTAATTTATATTTGTTCATATAATGATTCTTTCTAGATTATTTTATTGTTTTGCTTTCCAAAATGATAATCTTATGTAATACTTTTGGCATTCATTTTATCCTGGAAAAAGACGAGCTTCATTTTGTGCCATGTTAGGTTCTAGCTATAATAATTTTCATTTTTTGGTTTGGAAGCTGCAAACAAAGATAGAATCCTTGTCATGGGCTCCCCTTTACTATTAATAAGAAGTTTTCTTTAGGCAGTCAATATAGTTTGAACAAGTCAGATTTCTGAAATGACCATGGGTAAGACTCAAGAGAGCAGAGCATACTCTAGAGCTAACAAGTGATGAACTTCTCAGATATCCATAGTTTCAAGTATCCGCTGAGATGTATTGATTTACCCATTGATGCTAGAGAGTTTACAAGGAGCTAGAAAAAGGAGGAACAAGTATGCAAATCGTTTGGTAGATATGGTATTGTAAGGGAAGACAAATCCCACCTGTTGATGATGAAAACATTGTGAGGAGTTAGGAATAATTGGACTACGAATACCAATTCCCTGACAATGAAGATTTCGTGAGGATAATTTTAAATGTACCAGATAGAAATTTTTTCTCTTGACTCATTCCTTTTATAAATCAAATGGTTTCTTAACACATTACTTGGAATCTGTCGAGTGCATTGACCATTAATATGGAATCGTTCAAGCTTGAGTCTGTGAGAATTAGAAACATCAATTGACTTGTCCACCAACTACATCAATGTCTTATCAATCAAGACATAAAAAAATGAGATATTGTTTGGTCCATGAATGAAAATATTGTGCGGAGCTAGGAAGAGAAATTTTGTCAGGACAATGCACAATATAGAAAATTAACACTGTAACCCATTTCGTCTATTAATTAAATGGTTGCTTATCACATAAGTTGGAATTTGTTATGAGCACTGACTATCAATATAAAATTGCTCAAGCTTGATCTTGTGAGAATTATAAACACATATATACAACTATACACCAGTTGCATCCTTGTGTTATCGATCAAGACATCAAAGATTGGCATCCTATTTGGTCCATAAATGAAATGAATATTTAATTGTTACATATTTTGTAAGATATAAAGGGAAAATGTTGATACAAATAATTGAAATTAATGTTTTGTAGAACTGGGTATGTATGCATTTTTCTTAGATGGGCATTTATGTTGCCCTTATCGCAATTGTTGATTCACTTGACCTGTTTGCAGACAACAAGACATGAAATTCTATAATTATCTCCCTAGAGATAAGAACCTTCAACAGAATAGAGTAGCTCCACCAACCATGCCTAAATTAGATGATCCTATGGCTACTACTCCATCAGCAAAAAATGGGATAGAGGTATTGTTCTTTTATCCTTTATAATCGTCTTTTAGAGGGAATTTTGACAAATGAACTTCACTTTATGATATTCAATGGTTTTCAATATGAATTTTCCAAAATGGAATTCTAATTCAAATGATTTGTAGAATACAATTATCAACATAGCCCCAAAAAAGCCAAATTGGGACCTTCGTAGGGATGTGCAAAAGAAATTGGACAAGTTCGAAAGACAAACCCAAAGGGCTATAATTGAACTTATGTGTAAATATGTCATTGTGCTTGTTTATTCTAGAACTTGTAAAAGTACTTATTGAATATTGGGCCTTTATAGATAGTTTGTCTTTAAATAATAGGAAGTTTGGAGTTTGAACACAAAATGTTGTCAATTAATAGCCATTTTTTCTTGTGGAAATTATAAACAGTATGAGTTAAAAGGGGTAGACATAACATGAGTGAGATTTTTGTTGTTTGAAATGGTAATTCAAGTTGAAATTATATAACTTACTATGGTGATCAAATTAGTTGAAAAGGACTGAGACATGTTAGCATTATAGATAAAATAATGGAGTCCCTAAAACATTCCCTCACAAGAATATTTCAATACTAATCTAAGCACCCTTGTAGGCATGCAAGGCACAAAATCAGCAGAAATTTTAAACACATTTTTTGGGAAATTTGTTTATGCTATGCCTTCCTAGTTGTACTATAAGGTAAAACTCTCTTTGTGGCTTTATTGAACAATTTCTAATCTGAATCTATGCTTGATGATTTTTGTGAATCAACAATTGGGATAGACACTATTTATACACCCTCAACTCTGCTATTGGTCCCTCTTTTTGAAATCATAAGATAAGATAACTATATTAATGTCTGATGAATGAACACAAAAGTAGGTAAGTGGGACTAAAGAGTACAATAATGTGGGAGTGCAAGCACAACTCATAGAAATGTCAAAAATAACGTAGATAAAGAAACCTACATAACATAAAAACATATGTATAAAACTGTGACAAAGGTAGGGTGATACAAAACACTAAGTAAGTTTGGACAAATCAAGAACCTCTCAAGAGGAGAGAGAGATCGGACAATGAGGTTGATGATTACAAAGTTTATTTATTCTAATGGCCGAGTGAAAGGGCGACGAACAAGGATTGGCTTATTGTTGGAGTCCTCTGAATTTTGAAGCCATCGTGGGTTCTAGTTGTATGATCTTGGGGGGAATGTACCGGTGAAGAATAATTTTAGAATTTGAGGTCAAAGGAAGGAAAATCTGAATGGATCTCTAGTTGGTCCTCTAGGGTTGGGAAGTAGCCTGATGGGAAGAGCTGATATTTCTAACGCTATGATAATGCTCGTCCTAATGTATGAAGCAATACCTGTGAACCAGTCTCGATAATATTGGTTAGCCTCCTTGCGGTTTGGGGGGGGAGGGTAGATGAGGAGAAACCTAAAATTTCACCATTCTATAGTCTGGTGCAATCTGGAGTTCTGTCGACCATTAGTTGCCCAATTTGATAGACCAACAAGAAAAGTATAAGGTGATTGGTTTTTTCATCCTAGGACATTGACGACATTAAGAAAGGTGCTCTGAGCCTATCTAAAATAGCACCAAAAAATTAGCCAAAAGAACATCCAGATGATGTACATTAGTTGTTTCAAGGCAGTAGTCCATGTATATAAAATTCTTCAAAAATAGAAAATGAAACCTCTCAAAAAAAATTTATACTTTCAGTACATAATAGTAGATAGAAAGCATGATAGAGGTACTAATTATGGTGTTGATCTTTAGCATAAAATATCACATAGAAACAATGGCCAAGCCCTCCAAATAGAGAACTTAGGCTGACTAAAGGTGTCAAGAGGATGTCTCCATCTCGGACTATGTTACCCAAACTACATCCTCTCGAATGCATTCAGTCCTTAACAAAAAATTTCGAAGTAGTGAATTTCATTGTTAACAGGATAGATATATTGATTCATCGTGTTTGGCTGCTTTCAGTTGTTATGTTCAAATTTTTCTAAATTAAAATGGATGGCGAATAAATTCATTCAAACTCGACAATTAAATTCTTCTAAATTGAATGAATCCTATTTCCATAAAATACCCTTTAAATTTGTCTTTAAATTCATTGAAATTAAAGGAAATTTGTCTCGAAATTATTTTATCTTTTAGATTAAATGAATGTAATGTTCATGTTTTCCTTTTGAGAGCAACTTAGACATGATTTATTCTTGACTATTTTTTCCGGTTGGGAAGATTGTTCAGGCTTGACAGTATGCCTTTGAATGTGCTCTATGTCTGCATAAGCCTTCCCATTAATGGATTTCTAGTATGTATGTCTTTGAAGGTCGTATTCTATGGTTGAAATGGGTTCTCTGAAATGGTTTCCAAAGTGGTTGTCGGATGGATTTTGTACATTCATTGGTAGGTGAAATATCATCTATCCATAAACATAATGCCTTTGTTTTCCATCTCTTGTCTGAAATGGATTTGAATAACTCCAAACTTAGAAAAAAGGAAAATTCTTGCAAAAGTGTGAAGTCTATGGTCACCTTGAATACCAAAAGCTAAAGGAAACAAGAATATGAAACAAATCATTTGATGGTTTCCATTTTAAGTCATATCTATAATAAAGGATGTTTGTTTGATATAATAACAGCCCAAGAGATTGAAAAATTGAAACTTGGGAAAAAAGAATGGGGCCTGCCCATGGTGAAGAAGGATTGTCTCCTAGTCAAAGACTCAAGGCCATTGCCTCCAAAATATTTCCACTGAGTAAGAATACATGAAATCTCTGATGGAGAGAGTATATCCCCAAGCATAAATAGAAGCCATCAAATGCTAGTTTTTTCAAGTTGGGTTTCTTGGGTGGATTATGTTGTTTATGGTGCATTTAATTGCTGTGAGAGCATGTATAGTACCAATCACATGAATTCTTCCTTAAATGTTCCCATTATTTCCCTAACCATTGGGATTGATTCCATATTTAATTGAATCGATGCTTTTGAAGCTACAATGCTTATTTCAATTGATATGTTCACTGGTTAGTCAATTGTTAGCTAAAATAATGATTTTCATGGGTTGGTGAATTAATATTATGCCCATATAATGTTCAATGTGCTCATTTCTTGTGCACTGAGAATCCCACAGTTTTCGCATTTACCTAATTCATTGATTTGTTGAAGTGTTGTTGTATGTCTCCTTGAACATGTTGATCATTGACTTACAACACTCTTATTAATGCATTGGAATCGAGGAATGGTAGTTACACCTATGGCATCGTTGATTGCCTAAGCCATTGGTATTGAGCCTTTCCATAGCCATGCACTTCCCTCTCTGTATTTATCAGTGTTGCGAACATCTCGATAACATCCCGATTTTATCTCGAAATCGCAATTTTTTCACCTAGCCTATGTTTGCCGATTTTTAAAGATATTAATATGGTATCTTAATTTTACTGATGTTTGCTGATTTTTACCGATATTTTCCAATTTTTTACGATTTTTTGGTTTTCTGGACCCTTGTCGATTTTTACTGATATTTTCCAGATTGTTATGATTTTTTGGTTTTCCGGACCCTTTCTGATTTTATCTCGATGCCGATGTTGGAAACATTGGTTTAAATCCCACAGGTTTAGAATCTACTTTGATAAATTTATTTCTTTCGCATTATATTTTAGGTTTAATTAGGAGTTTTTTTTAATGTCAGGATACAACTGCTTGGAATAGGCTAAAATTGATGATTCAATTTTCCTTATTGAAATAATCCTCTTGCATTTACATTTCAAATATGGAGCATTGATACCGATTTAGTGGATCCCATGTATCAATCGAGGTGAGCATGAGACATGTTCTTCATAGGTGCTAATAGTCATCTTAGAAGATACAATGTTGAATGAAGCATCTAAGATGTTAATTTAAATGTTGTTGGTTCCATTTTCCAATTGGTTGTAGGATATAGTGGATGACTAAATATGCTACTATTATCCCATAAGATGAATTTAATGATCTCTCTCTTGACACAACTGTGGGCTTGGGTTGCATTTAGGTCCCAAAAAAGCTGCACAGTTCTTCTGGATAGGCGGTCAGCAATTGAAATCATCTCTGGGAAAATTATCGGAGTGTAGGTCTGAAATGTATGGTGGCTTTCCAAAGAAGGATGTTTTTTGTTGGGAGTTAAATGTGCTATGGTCTCTAAAGAATTTCGAGGATGTGTCAAATCCACTAGTTCTTTGGAATGTTCTAATGGCACTGTTGGCTCTAAAGGTTCTAACATTAAATTTGTTTGAAACAATACTCTCCAAATGGCTCTCTAGCTGGTTCTCAAGGAGTTTTCAGGCGTGTTCTTTAGAAAGGTGTCTAATTCATTTACCAAGGTTACTTTCAAAGGAAATTTTTCATCACATTCATCTATTATTCATTAACTGTAGATGTTTACTGCTATCAAGCATCAAGACTATTTCTCTAAGTTCTGGGCTATGTGAGCACGAAAAGAAAGAAAGCATTGATAGGTGTGACCAGTTGAAGGGCTGGACCAAGTTATTGCAGAGCAATGAGCATGATCTTAGAGAAAGGCTTGTATACTTTACTCTGTTAGCTATATCATGCCGTGCTTCTTATGTGCAGCCAGTTTGTCATCTAGGAAAAATAGCTTGGGTGTCAGCAGGAGCTACACAAATAGAGAAATGGGTTTCTTTTAATAGTGCCAAAGTACTTGATCCTCTTAAGAAACTTGTAGGACAGATCCGGGAACTTGGGCGAAAGAGGTAAGGTATCGATTGTATATGAACTCCTTTTATGGAGAAAGTTATTATTTTCTTTTTTTTCTTCAAGTGTGATGTTGGATGCCATGGTTCTTTGAATTAGTATCAAGGATGCACACAAACTGTGTTCAGGAATATATTAGAAGTATGAGGCACAAAATATATTTACTTTTTTGTGTCCTTGATCATCAGTTTGAACCTTCAATCTCTTTTGTTGAGTATTCCCAGTTATCATTGTATCATGGACGCTTTTGATGTTTTTGTAACATCACAAATTACTAACTATTTTCCTCCATGCTTACTATAATATGGCCTCCTCTAATATAAATTATGTTACTGGTGTCGTTATATCCACAAAAGGTTTACTTGTCTAAAAAATTGTTGATTCTATGTCTCATCTGGCAGAGTTGCATGCATCATTGAATATGTTGCCTCAGAGAATTGTACCTTTTGAAATGCACCTGTGAAATTTAAATCTCCTGAACTTGCCTACTTTCAAGCGGGGTTTTGTGATTCAGACAGCCAAAATCACAAAGTCCAGCATTGTGCAGTTTCCATGCAAATTTGTCATGTTATTTCTCTATGGTTTTGCATTTGCTGTGAGAGATGGGCTCTCAAACAAGCCCCTGATATGTTATTCTATCTGTCATCATTGCAAGATGTTAAATATTTATCTAAGCACTTTCTTCTACGTGGATGTCCAAAACCTTTATGTCCTTTCTGTGGCATACTGATGCAAAGATTGTTGCCTTAATTTCTAGTTACAAGTTCACCAGTATAGATATGACAGGTTTTGATAGATGGAATTGAAGAAAGTAAATTATTTTAGCTCTATAATGGTAAGGAAACACAAATTTCTTAGCCACATTCTCCATTTTGTTAGTGGTCACAAGTGAAAATTCAGCAAATGAAATTGGGATCAGGGAGTGGTGTAAAGTTGGCTAAAATAATCTTGAACATTATATTTTCTTTAATAATATGACGTGATTTATTTCAATATTCTTGGTTCCATTTTATGTAATCCTAAATTTACATATATTTGTACAATTATGACCCTTTGGAACCAGGTTTTTAAATTTGATTTGTCACAGATTGCAAAGATGTTACAAAAAAAAAATCACAGTTGAAGATTGCAGTGATGGTTAAGTGGGGTCACTTTTAATTTTTTACTAATTACATACAATGGAACTCATTTAAATAAATGAAATTCATATATTTAGCTAATGACTCATGGATGTATGGTGAGTAGCTTGAGGAGATGCTTTTTTTCACGGGAATTGGTAGATTTGTATTGATTTAGCAAAATTGCATCCAGATGTATACTACAGAAGTGAGCTGTCTTTGAAAGGGGCTATACCTAGACATTAGGCTCTGAGATTCCATCTAACCTTTTTGGAAGAAAGCCACGTAGAAAGATGGGGTCTACAGGAGGAACAAAGGATGTAGAGATAGCTTGCAGAAGGGAGACACAAATAAAGCCCAAAGAAAAAAGTGATCAAATAAATGATTTCTCCTCTTAGTGGTACTATTTTTGGTTGTGAAAGTAGCAAGATCAATCCCAAGGATGCAGACAAGGAGATGATCTACACAACAACTGAATATTTGGTGCCATGTTTGGCTTACCTACTGATAAAATTGTGAAAAATAATTCTGCAGAAGTGAAGTCCCAAATTGATACTGAATTAATAGACAAGCAACACCAGTATCCCGCGGATCTTCACAAAATTGTTCAAAATAGTGAAATGGAAGACTCTTCTATTGACCTAACACCAAAGCATCAACATGATATCCAAACTATTAACAATGTTGGTAGTCTTGAGCCAACTACACAGGCTAAAATTTCTAAGATGTACCCACAGATCCCTCAAAATTGCTATAGAACTGAACCTAGTACATCAAAGGATGACTTCTTCTGTGCTTTTTGTCACTTTTTGTGGAGCTTCTGGTATCTTAGAGGTGATGTTATATTTAATTTTGTTTCCAGTGTGGATAGATTTGAAATTGTGTGTTTTTCCAAGTTGCTAAGTAATAATGCATGCCCCAGACTGTAGGGAATATGATGCATTATAGTAATGGGAGTTATGTAACAAAGAAAAAAGAAAAGCCATCAAATTTTATACATGTGTGTAAGCCCTGTGTTGAATGGTATGCAATTAGAAAATAAAGTTCCATTTGTTTTTGCAATTCTTTATTTGTGAGTCTTCAATTCATTCTTACTATTAAATTTTAATATAGGAAAGAAATTCCAGCATACCATTTAGAATGATTATTGTTTACATATTTTATGTTGTTTATGTTTAATTCTTGATTTCAAATTCAACATGGATTTATATTCTATTAAAATTATCCTTTTCGTTAAATTTTAATATAAAGAAGCCATTCCAGAATACCCTTTAGAATGATTATTGTTTACATAGTCTATGTTGCTTGTGTTTAATGCCTTCAAATTTAGCATGGTTTTATATTCTATTAAAAATTAGATGAATTTAGGGCACCATATGTATATTTCAAAGATGATTGTGTAATGAATCTGGAAGCAGAGGTAGCAAGAGGTACCAAAATCAAATGCACTCTCTGTGGACTCAAGGGGGTTGCTCTGGGTGGTTGTTTCACAAAGTGTCACAAGAGCTTTCATGTCCCATGTGCACTTTCTACTCTAGAATGTGAATGGTATGTCGTAAGAGTTTAAAACCTTGTCTCTTAAGTCCTCTTGAAGAAAATTCTTCAGGTATTATAGATGAAAATTGAGAGGGGTTTGTCAAATTTTGTTTACCATGTTTTCTGTAGGATAATTTGTAATTCTCTGCCCTGCTCATTCATCAAGCAAGTTTCCAAATGAAAGGATATCATCCACAAGCTCAAAGCGCATTAGTTTTCACTACCAATAAGGGGACAACACTTTGTTGATAAGGTAACACTAGCTAGGTTATATTTTAAACCCGATTTTAAGTTATGCATTTGATTTTTAAACCTCAATTCTATATTGGATTTCACTCAATTTATTTTCACCCCTTTAACACTTTCAGAGGAGACAAAATCCCTGGTATACAACAATCTGAGGAAGGTTTCAAAGCAAGTCAGGCTTGGACATGGCCGTTGGGACAACCATGCAAATGGGTTCTTTGTGGTTTTTCATTGGATTCTGATAAGAAGGTATTGCATGTGTTCACCTTTAAAGTGTGTATTTTTAACTTCAAATCAACATACTAATTAAAATTATTTGCTATAGGTCCTCAACAAGTCTCATTTTTAATGTAGGAGCAACTTAACAGTTTTGCAAGGCTCACTGGTGCAACGATATCAAAAACATGGAATCCCGCTGTGACCCATGTGGTTGCATCTACCGATGTAGATGGTGCTTGTAGAAGAACACATAATTTTTTAATTTCAATCTTGGAAGGGAAGCGGGTTCTTAAGATAGCTTGTAAGTTTATCTAATAGTCCTACAAGATGTCATCGAATGTCCTCATCTATACACTCATTTTCCTAATATTTCTTGTATATGTGTCCTAGCAATTCCTTCACATTACTTAACTTTCATCTTTAGCTAAAGGGCATACTCATTTACTAAAAAGTATGATTTCAAGGATTGCTGCATGTATGGAAGCAGGGCATCCAGTAAATGAAGAGCCGTTTGAAATAACTCATGATATCCATGGCACCTTTGAGGGACCAAGGTGTGGTTGAGCTCGAGTTGAGAAAAAGGTGTGGAAATATACCAAGGAAAGACATTGGGCACACTAGATCTTTGAAGAGATACCTGAACTTCGAGCCTCTTCGACCAATCGATCCTCACATCTAGTGAGACATTAGAAACCCTTCTATTTCAAATGTTATTATGTATATATTCGAATGGTGAAAATGCTAGTTGAAAATCAATGCCTATATATGCAATTTCAAGGACTACCATAACTCATAATTCCTTAAAGGGTGCTAGCTTAGTGGAAGAGCACCTGCTTTATAAGAAGGAGGTCAGTGGTTTGATTCCATTGTGTCCTAATATGAATTAATCAATGATATTGTAGTTTATTTTAATGGTGAGATATTTTCTAGATTCATTATTTTATATTGTCTCTAAAGAGACAAAAGTGTTGTTCTATTACCTTTGAATGAAATTTTTTATTGTCTCTAGAGAGACAAAACTGAAATTGTCTCTGGAGAGACAAAAAAATGTGTGTTATATATTGTCTTTATAGAGACAATCTTGTAAGCCAATTTAATTTGAGACACCTTCTTAAACACAATATTTAAGACAATACACAAGTTTTATTTTGTCTCAAGTTAAGACAATTTTCCCAGAAATTGTCTTAAATATTGTCTTAAAACCCCCCTTTGTGTTGTACTATTTAGAGGTTCAGATCAGTACATTTCACAAGAAATTCAATACTCTACATAAGAAAGGACTCCTAGGTTTGTAGGGTATAGGTGACAAGTCGATTCCACTGGAATATTATCAACACATGTTACATGAGATAGCAGTGGACAAGACTAATTTTTCCAAAATTAGAGGAGTTATAACTGGCAAAGCTTTAATTGAAGGATTAAGTTATGATTTGTTAATTCAACATGAAATTAAGCATGTGTTTCTAACCAATCCTCCTTTTGATAAATATACTAGTTGATGAGTCATACATAAAGTTGTTAAAGTTTTCTATCCCTGATGAAAAGATATGGGATAAATTATGTGAGCTCATCGAATAGAAAAAAATTCCAAATTTCAAGAGAAGATAACATATTACCAGGAGTAGTAAGTAAAAAAGTAGATTTTATAGCTACATTCATGAACAACGATCCTCAAAATTTGTTTAAAATGTCAATTAGTTCAGATTTCCTATTTTTCAGTTCTATTTTTGTAAAAATCCAAATAAGTTTGGATGATATTATATTTTGTAATAATTTTTTGATTCAATTCTAGATATTTTAAGTCTAATTCTAAAATTACTTTGTAATTCAAAGGAGAAAGGGTTGAACCGTTGTGATGAGCCTTCAACTGCCTGTAAATTTTAAAGCTTTTTCTGAAGATAATAGAAGGATTCTGGATTTGTTCTGAAGAAACTTGTGTATCTCTGTGGGTTATTATAGTTATTCAAATTTTTTTTAGCACACTTTCAAAGTAACATAGGAGATCTGGGTAAGAATAGATTGAATATCAATCTCTCTGAAATCCCATGCAAAGTTATAATCATTTAAAGAGATTAGTTTACTAGAGAGTATGTCTGAGGTAGCTCCTCTACATATTTTAATTATTTCCTTATGTCATATTTTCAATGTGTTTTGTTTGCCTCTAGAAGTTTTCTACACACATCTGCTCTATATATGATGAATTAAATGATTAGTATGAATTTTTAGTAAATTATAGATATTATTAAGTTCTACCTTTAAAATCAATTTGAAGATTAATGTTTTTAGGGACGAAGAATCAGCCCTTCTATTTTCTCAGAAATACTTAATATTTACATCTATTTAAAGTTAAAAGCATTGGTCATCCAATTAAAATCAAAATAAAAAATTAAACTTAGATGATTTGGCACAGTTCCTTAGCCTAGAATGGTCTAAAAAGGAACAACATCAGATTGGCATTGTTGTCGGGGATCGAAGTTTTAAGGTTTATTTTTCCCTGGGACAATGATCAGACATACCTCTTAACAGTGGATAAGAGGTCAGTAGGCTAAAATAATTCACCTAATGACTTCACATTTTAAAATATGGCTTCATGTATGCATACCAAATATCAGTTAGATTTAGAGCCTCTCTTTTCCTTGTCGTATCCAGAGAAACTAGTGGGGATTGCATCTATTAGATGAAGGTTGGAGGCTTCTCTTTCTGCTTCTCTGTTTTACATAAAGTGCCCTCACAATCTGACCATTTTTAGTTAATTCCAATACCCGTTGAATCATCATAGCTTCCTCCTAAGGTATTAAAACTCATTTCTAAATGAGTAGATCTAGAATCTGAATTATTAGTTCATCACCTTGATACCTTTAAAGTTCCTTTGCCTCATCTAGAACTATTTGATACAAAAGAAGATTTGAAATTTACCCTTCCTGAATTTAAACCAACGAATTTTATATCATTGTGATACATACTTTCCCTTCAACTTCAACTAAACCTAAAGAGGGTCTTAGTATTTATATTAATCCTCTAGATTTTGAAGATTTGGAAAAGGAGGATTCTGAAGTTCAAAAATTAGTCATTCATCCTTAATTTTTCCAAAAACCTAAATCTCCATCACAACCATAATCCAGTAAAGTTGTTTCGCCTAAAAAGTAAAATCTATCACAACATCAACTGGTTGATATTCAACCAATTGTAGCAACATGTTATGCAACCTTAGTTCTTCCACCTGTAGCCCAATTTCATGCTTTTCCTAGTGGTTATTTAAAACATTTTCCTAGATTTAATGGAGAGACAGGGCCATCTTCTCAAGAGCACTTAGCTTCATTCCTAGATTTTGTTGATAACATGAATATTGAGCATGAATATGTCTACACAAGACCTTTTCTTCAACTACTTTAAGGAAATGTTAGAATATGGTTTATACAACTTCAAGCTAATTTCATTAATTCATGGGCTTAACTAGTCAACATTTTCAAAAATCAACGGGGATTCAAAAAGGATGTTGTTTAATACTTAACATAATTTGAAGACTTCAGAAGAAACCCTGGTGAACAATGGCTAATTTCATTAAGAGATTCAATAAAATTTATAACAAAATGCCTCTAGATTGCAAACCACTAGTAATTGTTGCTAAGGTTAATTTTTCCAAATAATTTGAAGATGAATTTGATGTAATGCTTAGGGAAAGAAAATTTGAAAATTTATCAGACATGAAAACTAATGCAATATAATTTGAAGCTAATAGATCAACAACTCCTAAACTAAAAGGTAAGGTGGAAAAGGCTGAAAAAAGAATGAAGGCTAGAGAATAAGGTATCTCATCATCAAAAACTAAAGATGAAGAACATAACATTGATGAATTAACCTATCTACTTATAAATATATCTAATATAATCTCTATAATGGAAACTCAACCTAGAGTAACCCAAAAAGTTGCAAACAGACCACAATTTCAATACATAAGACCTTTTCAACCTCAAATTTTGCAAAGGAGAAATACTGACTAGAAAATTCAACCTCCATTAATGATTTATGATCAATATCTTGAAGAAACTATTCCTATTATTGAAAATGATATCAATTGTTTTGATGCTCCAAAATCTCAAAATGATATTATTCCAGTCAGTCAAGATCTGTTACTTGTTCAAAATCAAGAAACCTCTCAAGTTTCAAGATATCAAACTTTTTATAAATTCTTTATTGTAGAATTAAATAAATGTATGACCTTAGACCAAGACCAGGACATGGTAGACCAGCCAAAAGGGTTACCTTTGATGAACATCAAATAAAAATAGTTGAAACAAAAACATCATCAATCCAACCACAGAATCAATTACAAGAAAAGCTTACTTTTGAAAAATTTTCTCCAACTGTTTTTTAATGTTGAAAATGAGTTAAAAAGAATTAAGATTCCAATTCCTTTATCTTAACTCTCTAAGAATCCATGTTATAAACAAAAAGTTTCTAAATGATTTCAATCTTCCAGTGTAGATGTAGAGGGGGATGTCATAAGTTTACAACATGAAAAACATTTAGTTGTTTTTGGTCCTAGTTCTGACACAATTGATGAAAGTGTTCCTCCTTTTTATGTCACATTGAAAGCTCATGATTCTCTTTTATACAATTGTATGTTAGATTCTGTGGCTTCCCATAATTTAATGCCTAAACTAATTATGGATCATATCCAAGTGAAAATTACTAGACCATATCATGATATGTACACTTTTGATTCCAAGAAAGTACCTTGCTTGGGATTAATTAAATATTTAGTTGTTACACACACTCAAATCCCTGACAAGAGTATAGTATTGGACATATTTGTTACATACATACCTACAAAGTTTGGAATGTTATTGTCAAAATCTTGTTGTGCAAAATGGGAGGGAGTTTACAAATGGACATGTCCTTTGCTACAATCCCAGTATATGGAGGTGAACATTTAATGTTATACAAAGAGGTAATATTTATTAATACAATTTGTAAAGAAAATTAAGAAATTAATCATCCAATTTATGTTATTGATCAGGATTTTGGATTATTTACATTAGTTTCTAATGATATTTCTAATCCTCAAATTAGTATTGAAGAAACATTTAATACACCTCACATTTCAGATGCTAATATTTGGAAAATGTATTTTCGATGGAGCATTTTCTTAAGATGGGGTTCTCATTTTCCCGATAAAATAAATATAACTCGATCCTTTAAACTATATTTTGAAGTCACAAACAATGTGGCATAATATGAAGCCCTAGTTTTAGGATTGAGTTAGCTAGGAATCTAAAACTTCAAAAATTTTGTAGTATATGGTGATTCCGTAATTGATTGTAAAACAAATCGTAAATATTTAATAAATTAGACATCCTAGCCTAGAGTTTATAGAATGAAGTATGGGATTGTATTGAAAATTATTTTCAAACCTAAATATCATATTGATCCCAAGAGAAGAAAATAGCCATCCTAATGATTTGGCGATTTCGCTAGCACTTTCAAAATTCCTAATCTACTACAATTAAAATATCAATTTGAAGTGAAATAGGCTAGGTAGGCAAGACTCAATTAACAAAGGTTGGTTGAAATAGTAAGTAAAGGATGGTAAACAAAAATGTGGAAAGCATGCATCGGCAAATGCAAATAGAGTCATAGAATGTTGTGCCCACGCACCTGCTAAGCCTACCCCATGAATGATTCAAGTTCAAAACTGTGTAGACCCCATTCGACAATGTCAAACACTCAAATTTTTTTTGAAGATGATAAACAGTTTAAAAATGTTTTACAATTGTTAGATGAATTTTTCGCCATACAAGTTGTGGATAACAGTTTAATTGAATTAAAGAAAATGAGAATGATAAAGATGCACCTTTAAAATTGAAAATTGTTAATCATTATATAATTCAATTATCAAACAATTACTTTCCAAAAGGATTAGTACCCCTTGAAAAAAAAATTGATCATAATGATGTCTCAGAAGTTTCAATGCTAATTTCACAACAAGAAAATGTTCAAGACTATAATATTGGTACTCCTGAAGAAATAAAAAATGTTAAAATTTAAAAATCATTGCCTCATGAAATCAAAGATAAATACATCAATATTTTCAAACATTATAAATATGTATTTGCATGGTCATATGAAGAATTGAAAACCTATGACACAACCATTATTGTACATAAAATTCCTCTTAAACCAGAAGCTAAACCATTTCGGTGGAAATTAAGAAGAATAAACCCAATTTTGCTTCCATTCATAGAGAAAGAAGTAAAGAAGTTATTGGATGCAAAGATAATTTTTCCCTTAAGACATTCTGAATGGCTAACAAACCTAGTTCCTGTTAGGAAGAAAAATGGTGAGATAAGATTGTGTGTCGAATTTAGGAATATGAACAAATTATCGTTAAAGGATAATTACCCATTACAAAAAAGGGATCAATTACTTCAAAGAGTATCATGTTCAAATATGATTTAGATGTTAGATGGTTTTATGGATATAACCAAATCTCGGTTAGTCCAGAAGGCAAAGAAAAGACAACATTTACAACTCCATGGGGCGCATTAATGTATGCCAAAATGCCATTTGGTCTAATTAATGTTGGAGCAACATTTCAAAGAGTAATCTATTTGGAATTTTTACTAAGATAAATAACTTTTTTGTCATATATCTTGATGATTTAACAGTCTTTTCTGATTCTGGTGAAAAAAATTTGAAACACTTGAGGAAAGTTTTTGAAAGATGCAGAAAATATGGATTTTCTCTTAATCCTGAAAAGTCACTTTTTGCAATGAAAGAAGGAAATATATTAGGACACATAATATCAAAGGAAGGAGTTTCTATTGATCCATAGAGAGTTTCAACAATTCAGGTAATTGGTTTACCTAGAAACGAAAAGGAAATTCAGGCATTCTTAGGAAAGATATTTTTTTAAGAAGATTTTTTCGTAATTATGTTGAGATTGTGAAAAATATTACTGACATGCTTAAGAAGGATAAAGAAGTTAGATGGACATTAGAAGCAAGATATTTTTTCACAAATCAAAAATTCTATTCCAGAAACGCCAGTGCTAGCTAGTACAGACTACACAAAGTTGTTTAGTATCTTTTCCTTTGCCTCATATACTACCTTAAAAAGTTATTTTATTGCAAATGAATGATGATCAACAGAAGCAACCAATTGCCTTTATATAGTAAGGTTATTATGGATGTTGAATTAATTAGATATGGCATCATAGAGAAACAATCCTATGCCTTATTACAAGCCTTGAAAGCCTTCAAGATATATGTCTTACATTCTCCTATTATTTCTTATTTACCCAACAATGCAGTAAAAATAGTTCTAACTCAGCCTGATACAGATGGAAAAGGGGGAAGATGGATTACTAAGATACTTGATTTTGATCTAAATACCAAACCTACCAAGTTTGTGAAAGGACGAGGCTTAGCTAAACTTTTGGCTAAGTCAAATTGTAAGATACTTGCTATCAATATTGTTATGTAGATTTGAAGTGAGAGGAATCCACAAGAATCTTCTCATATTTCCAATGAGGAGAATTCACAAGAACCTTCTCATATTTCTAGTGAGGAGAATCCACAAGAACCTTCTCATATTTCCAGTGACGAAAATCCATAGGAATCTTTTCATATTTCTAGTGAGAATAATCTACAAGAACCTTCTTCCAATGAAGATCCCGCTCTTCCTCTTTTACATATTGATGAGATATATTTACTTTTAGATTGGTATAAAGAAATAGTGCATTTTCTTTGTTATTTTAGGTACCCTCTTGAATTCACAAAGAATCAGTGAAAATATTTGAGACTAAGGCCATGAAGTATTATATCATAAATGCAAATTTATATTGGAAAGGACCTTTGAATATCCTATTATTATGTTTGGCTGAGAATGAAACCGAAGGAGTAATTGAACAATTTCATGAAGGCATTTGTGCAGGGAATTATACTTAGAAAGAAATTACATACAAAATTTTAAGAGCGAGTTTCTATTGGCCAAATTTATTTTCACAGGTTGGAGAAAAGGTAAGGAGTTGCATCCCATGTCAGATATTTGTTGGAAAACAAAGGCTAGCAACACTTCCTCTTGTTCCAATTTCTGTTGAAGCTCCTTTCCTATAATGGGGATTATATTTCATAGGAGAAATAGTTTCAGCTTCAAGAAATCAACATAGACAGATATTAACAAACACTCACTATTTTACCAAGTGGGTAGAGGAAATTCCTGATAAGAATGCAATTGATACAATGGTAATAAAATTCATTGAAGAAAAACATTTGTCCATATTTGGTTGCCCAAGAAAAATTGTTACAGATAATGCTGAAGCTTTCAATAGTATTAAAATGATAGAATTATGTCAAAAATATTAGATTAAATTACATCATTCCACACCTAATTATCCATAGGGTAATGAGTTAGAAGAATCATAAAATAAAATTTTGGTTAAAGTCATTAAGAAAGTATTGGCATCTCATATAAGGAGTTGGGACAATCATCTCAAATATGCAGTATGGGCAAACAGAGTTTCATCTAAAAGATCTAATATTAAATCTCCTTTTCAACATGTATATGGGATTTAAACAAATTTTCCAACACAGTTAGCATTTCCAGTTTAGAATTTCTTGTAGGAGTCATATAAACAAGCCGATGGTTTTTATAGGAGAATCAATAAAATCATTGAGTTGAATTAGGATGGAGATGAAATTCAGCATAAAATTCGACAATACCAAGATAAAATGAAAATATTGTTGGATAGCAAGGTCAGAAAATGAGATTTCAAACAAGGAGACCTAGTGTTGAGATGTGATGCCAAAAGAGAGGAAACAGGCAAGAATGGAAAATTTGACAATTTATGGTTGGGACCTTTCAACATTGTTGAAGTAAAGGGTAAAAATACATTTTTTTTATAGAACTTAGAAGGAAAATATTCTTCATTGCATGTCAAAGGGAAATATCTCAAGCACTATATTCAGTATTAATTTCTTGCACTTTCATCATTGTAAACTCCCAGTGTTCTCTAATATTTTAGCATCAAAGTGTGTTTTCACGGAAAAAACTCCATATCTCGAGAAGAAGGCACATGGATCTACAATTTCTCTCCATCCCACAGTGGGAAGAAGTTCTAAGACGAAGAAAATGTTGTAACTTATTTTTACCCTAGGTTTCTTTTTACTTTTTTCCTTTATGTTGAAAAAAGAAAAATAAAAAAGAATATAAAAAAGAGAATAAAAATAAGAAAAAAATGAATATAAAAATGAGAAAAAAAAAATAGAAAGTAAAAGTGATATGGAAAAATACATATAAAAATAAATAAATAAAATCCATAAGTTGGCGCGTTAGTCGAAATGCTGCTTTGATTTATTTTACATTGTTATTAGCTTAATCCTGTATAATTTTGGAGGATTAGTTTATTGTAATAAAGCATGAGGTCGCATAGCAGTAAGATATGATTTGAAAGCGACAAATGAGATCATCCCCACCCGGATCAATGACGAAGGGTGAGTTCAAGACCACCCCACACTTTCGAAGGTTAATGGGGGGTCCGAAAATAAGATTTGAAAATATCGTCGAACCATACGTGGCAAGTTCATGATCAATTCGGACCACCCCCACTCCAAAACCACCCCCCTCCCCCACACCCCACACCCCACCCCCCCCTTGAAAACCAGTTTTCATTCCCACTGCCGCTCTCACCATTGCTCATACCTTTCCAATTATCCCTGTGTTATTCGCTCCTGCCAAATAATTGTTTCACAATTAAATTCCTCCCGCCAAACAACTATGTAACCTTTAAATCATTAATTCTTCCTGCCAACATCTAGTAAAACAATTAGATGCGCCCAAAAATTGTTGCAATCTTATTATTCATCAAAAGCTTCCTCTTTAAAATAATCTCACCACCCTACATACTCCTTTTCCTCCATTTCTTCTTGCAACAACACAGGTGTGATCTCAAATTACAAAAGTATGAAGTCATCTTCCTACGCTATGACTCCCATAGCCTAGTAATTCGCAAGCCTAGTAATTCGCAACCCTTGGATTGTCATTATATAAAAAAATAAAACTAAAATATAAAAATTAAAAATTAAAAACTCCAAAAAAAATATAAGCAGCAGAAATAAATTAACCAAAGAATAAAAATATCACAAGGATTAATTAAAACAAAAAACTAATACTTATACAAAAGAAAAAATAAATTACTTAAACAAATTAAAATGGAAAAGAAAAAAAAGAAAAAAAAGAGGACACTAGCAAGTGGTCAATCTTTGCAATGACTTGAGACTCTTCAATACATATGTGATGACAAGCCTTTTTCAGCATGTTCTGCTAAGACCAACGAACAAGATTAATTATGCTTGATGTCTACGTGCTCCTGAATCCTTTGCTTGATATATCGACCTATTTACTCTATATAAAGAGTTCCACATGAACAAGGGATTAAATAAACACCCTTAGAATCCTTAGGGTCCACAAGATCTTTGACTAATCTCAAGAAAGTTACAGATATCTTTTTTGGAGTTTTTTAATTTTCTATTTTTATATTTTAATTTTATGTTTCATATATATTTTGTTAGAAATTATTATTATTATTTTATAAATATTCGATATTTCTATTTTATTTTTTTTCCCAAATTTATTTGTTTTTATTATTTTTATATTTATAATTTATATTTATTTTATTTTCTTTGTTATTTAAAAAATATATTTCTATTTTTATTTTGTTTTGTTTTTTTTCCTTTCTATCAATTTGTTGAAATGATATTTTTTATATTTTATAACCGTTTTTAATAAAGTATTCATTATCTTATTAATTCCTTGACTATTTTTTTAACCGTTCTTTTTACTAACTTTTATTTTTTATAATTTATAATTATATTTCTATCATAATATCTAACATTATTATATTCTTTTATTTTTTATAATTTTTAATTATATTTTTATCATACTATCTAACATTATTATATTTAAGTATTTATTTAGGGTCTAGATTAATTTTTAACTTTTTTGAGTGACTCTCTAACGTTATATTTTGGAAAATTTCTTAAACACTATTTATTTTTCTGGTTAGATGGGTTCCTCCATATTTATCGTGATGATGAGCTCTAATGGTGAGTTCCAAAGATTGCCATCAATATATAATTATTGCAAAAAAAAATTGCTTTAAATCTTAAAATAAATTAAATTATATAAAAATAACCCTTTAAATTCAGAGTTCCTGGGTCAAAAAGAAATATTGCCAACTAAATCAATCTTCCATGTTGCAGCGAAATCAACTTTTAGTCTCCTGACGTCCATCGATCGGAAATCCTCGCACCTTTGACATGAATTTTGTTTAAATAAATAAACTATAGATAAATAAATAAACTTATGTACGGTCCACGGAAATAGGTGCCTTTTTCCTTACTGATGACAGTTGTACTGATTTCGTCCAGCTGGCGAGAATGACTTTTAGTTGAAACTTGAACGGAATCTGGTCAAAAGAAGGGAACAAAACAGCTAAAAATGCATAAATCGGTGTTTTTTTCCTTTCACGACCACTTTTTTTATATTGACCCCGTCCATTTGGCGTTGAACCGAATTTCTCAATACGACATAAAAAGGAATCAAACGGCTTTAAAAATGCATAAATTTATTTGCAATTCTGAATTTGCTCTGAACGCGAGACATTGTACCGACAGCAACTTGGAGCGCCATCAAAGGTAAAATTTTGGCTTCTTTTATCCTCAATTTTACATAGGTTTAAGATTTTTAAGCATTTTGGATGAAGGAAAAAAAAAAACTTAAATTTAACTGCAGATACAGAAGAAATAGTCGAAACACACAAAATTAGTTGCAGATTGGGAACAAATACTCCAAAAACGAGACTGTACCGGAGGATTCTCTGAATCCCGTAGGTGTGTAGATTTCGGCATTTTTTCTAAAGGTTGAGCGCTTTAAACATTTTCCATGAAGACCATTTCTCTGGTTTCGTTTTGTTGTCTTGGTGACTGGAATATAAAATTCGCATGTAAGGAAAAGGTTTCACTAATTTTTGTAAGGGCATCTACTCTGCTTATCCTTGGAATATTCTGCAATGAGAATGTTATGATCTTTGATTTGAAAATAGAATATATAAATTCATAGTCAGGAGCATGGAAGCCCTAATATATTTTATGCCTGGTACATGATCGCCTCTTACAAGCTGTCATTCAAATGAATAAGCCAAAAACGGAATCATTTATAGTTTTTTAGGTTTCTATGAACTCTTTCTAATCTTTGTGCATTCTTTAAAATTTGCTTTGAAAACCAGAAATCGCTCTGACAATACTTCGTTCATGCTTTTGATTCTGTGCAATTTTTTACACGATTGATGTCTTCGCTGACGCTACAATAATGATTTTTAGGGCTCACAAATCTGACAGCAATTAAGTGTATACATTGTATAAACTTAAACTTGTATGGTGAGGAATTTAAATTTAAATTTAAAGAAAGCAAGTGTTTTTTCGGTTTTGAAAGAACAAAGGAATTTTAATGAAAATATACAAATAAGAATCGCTTCATTTAAGCAATTATTGCAGCGTTTTAGTTCAATTTAACAATGTTTGCAGTTGAAGATTTAAAGCCGATAAAATCTTAGAATTTAAAGTTTTCGTGGCAATAAAATCTTTAGCTTTTAAGGTTTTCATGTCATTTAAAGCCCTCTCTTGGTCATTAGATCTATTAATGGTGTAGTTAGCTTGTCTGGAAGTGCAAGAATGGAATTTGACGATGAAATTTGCCCGTCAAATACGAAGTGTCAAAACCCTCAAATTTAACAGGTGTGTCTGTTTGAAATTCCAACCCTGGCTGGGACCACTCCCGAGCTTTTCTTTAATGTAACGGAAGCATCTTTAATGCAGCCGGTCATTTCGGAAGCATGTATATTCGGTGTTTGAATTGAATTTCTATTAAAAGACTGTTGGCAGCCGTTGTTTTGGTCTTATTAGGTGAAGGAGCATGTGAATACAAACATATGCGTTAGCATCCTTTATTTACGAAGATGCATGTTGCTTTTACAGCACCAGAATTTAAGGTCTAGGTATTAAGCTTCTTGCAAAAAACTTGCCGTTCTAGTATAACGGGGCCAAAGAAAATGTAGAAATGACGGTTGACAACTAATGAAAGCATTTGTGGATTTGATCTGGAATTTGTCTTCCAAGAGCACATGTTAACTCCAAACCAAAATGCTTTTGATTTCCATGAAATGAGATTTGCACCTTGATTTTTGTTGGTCGGACCTAAGACTTGTTTTCTTCTGATTTTTTCCACAGAGAAATTATTCAACTTCACTAAAGCTAGGCCATAAGATGCGTTAATAGCTTCCGAATCGGTTCCGGATATTCCAAGAAGGTTGTTAGAGCAAATAGCCTCCAATAGAAATTAAATCGGCCATTTCCTCCAGGCTCCAGTAATAGGGGACTTGCTTTTTACAAACAGCCGCAGTCAATTCGTTCATCTGGTTTGCAAGACCAATGATGTTTCGAAGAAATTTGTTCAATCTCAGCCGGAATGTGTACTTACTTTCGTCCACAAAGATAATGAAGGTATGCCCTATTTTTTCTTTCCTTGCTGAGACTTTATTCTTATCTTTTGCTAGGGTAAGTGATCCAGCTACTCTTATCAGATTGTATAGCTATTGATGTATAAGGATGGATTTCTCCCTCTGAAAAATTGTTAACTTAATTTTTTTTCTTTTCTTTTTTGTTCTTGTGGAATTGTTTTCTTAATCTTCAAATTTTTGCCTTGCCATAAGCATATTCTGATTCAAGATTTCAAACATTGACAACTGAAACATTCATAGGTGAATGCTTCATAGAATAAACTTGGATCTTGAATCGAGGATTTTGTTGAAAGAGAAAATATCGGAAGAACTTAAAGAAGAATTAGAAGAAAATACGCCTACAGAGGAGGACAAAGCCGACATTATTAATACCTGGGAGGTTTTGGAATGTGTGGATGATGGCGAAACATGCCATGCCATGTTTCTAAGAAGACTAAGACAGACAGGGGCATACACTTTCTTTTAACCGTGGTGATATATGCCAGGAACTGATTCATCAGGGTCCGCCAACAAGGATCAAAATCTCCGGAGACGAGAGGCTCCTGTGAGACAGAATCTCCTAAATAGATTAAGATCGACTTCACTATCCAAGGCAGAAAGATGGTTCCAATTATTATTAATGAGAATGAAGACTCAAACGATGAGAATGATGGCACTCTAGAGTTCCCCGTTCTCCAGCCAGCTTTTGAGGTAAAGGACATGAAACATTATGTAGACACACAAGAAAAGAAGGATATTTCACTGGCAGTTTCAGAAAACAATAGCAGCAAGGAAAACAATGGCAGTCAGGGAAACAATCACAGTGTGGAGACGAATATCCGAAGCATTAACATAGCAGAGACAAGTTCAGAGAAGGACCGGTCGCTACAGATAAATTCAAGTAATAAAAGAATGCAAGTAAGAGCCAAGCTTAATGATCTTGGGGGTATCATTATTCCAAGTACTGTTCCTGATTTTTCGGCAGCTGCGAGCTTGAAAGAATGGTTGCATGACGGAGTAGATATTCATTCAGCAGTTGAAACTACTATTCCTGGATTTGGCGATATAGGGTCAAAGATCAATGTTTTGGGCAGCTCTGGTCAACGATCAAGTGACGAAGTCGAATTGGAAACTTATTCTTTTCCTGTTCTAAGTATTGATGGCAAAGTAGCAAACAATGGAGAGTCTAGTATTTATGTTGGATCTGGTGATTCTGTAGTAAAAAATAAACCATGGGACTATGCACCTTTGGAGCTACAGCTCCCGGCCTCACTTGACAAGGATCTTGAGCAGCTGTCTCAAGAGGAACGACATCTAGTCAGACAAATAGATGGAGAATCAGATATACTCTGTGGGAAGCTCTATGGGAAAGACAATGAAGATGGTCTACAGGCTAGCAGTGTGACAGGAGACACCCACATGCAGAGTACTGTCCCTTACAAGGAGGACGAATTTCGATTCAAGCTCCAAAGATATTAGAGGTCCGTCAGCAAGTATAATCTCTTATATCAGCTGTTCTCCCTGTATGGCCTCGTAGGCTCGACACAATTTTAACAGGTCTCTTGGACTATATGCAAGTATAAATTGATTTGAGCCATTGTAAAGCGTCCCATGCGATATGAAATGTTAGAGGATATAAACGGTTTTTAATCGTAAGATATCATTTAATTTTGATAATAATGTTTATGAAATGTCAGAGGATATAAACGGTTTTTTAGTCGTAAGAATAGAATTTATTTTTGCTAATAATGTTAAAAAATATATTTCATAGTGGAGTGGTTTGGTTATTACATAATAAAAGCAAAGTGCATTTTATAATATTTATTGAGAGTTGTAATTTGTTTTGTATTTTATATATTTATGTTATGAAAATATCTCTTTACGTTTTTTTAAAAAATTATCAGAAATATTTTTTGGTAGTAATATATATGGGAAGTTAGGGACGACCAGAGTTAAAGGGGTGATTTTTTAGAAATAAGATGTGTGGGGATTAGAAGTAGTAACTAATAATAAGACTCAACTTCTGAAAGGGCTTGCATATTGTTTTAAGTCTTAGAATCAAGAAATTAATTGCTATAGGGGACTCTTTTCTAGTAATTAGAATGTTTTCGGAACCTAATCAAAATTTTGACCTTTTGAGCCTTCCAATAGTGAAGAGGACCAATTAACACATGGAAAATTTTGAAACGTTCATGCTATTTCACTTCCTCCGCCAACTGAATCGAGAAGTCGATGAAATGGTGAACTGTGGATCGATGCAAAAGATGGGAAATTTCGAATTAAATGGACAAAACAAGGGATTTAATTTCATACCATAAAAACAGTATGGTTTGGTTGGAGCGCATGGCCATCAATGATGGCACTGGAAACCATATAATGAATGGAATAAGTATTCACATGGGGGACATGTGTGTAATGGAACAGGAAGGGTACCCCCTTGGTGGTGTACTCCAGTCTCAAGGTAAGTTGCTAAGAGCTCTACAAAGATACATATTTTAGCTGAGAGAATTTGTGGACAAATGGTTAAATTACCTTCTTGGAGGACGAAATATCATTTAGGCAATTTAATGGTGAAGAGACGGAAGAATATTTCACTTCTTGCCACTGCGAATTGGTTGCTTGGTTGGTTTAACACGTCCCTTGGAGAGGACATCTATTTAACGGGGATGAAGATTCAAAATATGTAGGAATTAATGGTGAGAGTCGAGGGAAATTGTGAAATTCAGGATGATGCCTTATATAAGGAGACCTTGCCTCCACCAGAGGCATCTGTTCACTTAACCATTGATTGTATTTCGAGCAACTGCGTCTTACTGAGGAGCTTGACAATGGCATCAAAGCGAGGATAACCTTCAAAGACTAAGGTGGATCAATGGAAGAAGGCGACTAAATTTTTATTCAAGTTCCTGATGGGAAGGCTCAACCTCCTCACACGATAGCTGGAATTGTTGGAAAAATATCATGCAGCCAACACAGACTGCATCAATGCAAAATTTGAGAGTATGGAGACGACTCTAGAGCGGAAAATCATCAGGATGGAAACTAATCTTCTCACATCCAATTATGAGCTAATTAGCAATAGTTGATTCATAGAGATGTAAGAGATAATCATTGAGCTTCCTAACCCTACTCTTACTCAATCACAAGGAAAGTTGGGCATTCAAGACGAAGGCACGGGAACGAGCAAAGGGAGCAACTTCACCATCGAGGAAGTCGAGCCTTCAAATACTGGTTATTTTTTTTTATGTATTGAAAGTATGTTTACATTTTAGTTGCTCATATGGGAAATATCAGTGTAATATTCTAGTCCACAAGGATCGTAGGGGAAAGAAAGTCCCTTTTTGGTTATATTGGAACATAGAAGTAGCTGAAATATTTGAAGCAAGTTTTGTCTTTTTTTATGTAAACAGTTATGGTCGTGTAATTCAGGATTTATAATATAAAGTATCTATCTCACTTAAAAAAAATATTTATGGTCCAATTTAGTCCTAATGGGTTGTTTAGTTGGTTGAATCCCCCCACCAAGTCATTGACCCTCTCTCGTGAGGCTCGAATTCAATTCTCTTTGGGTCTCAAGGCCAATTCCCGAAATTTGGGTCAACTATGCGTGAAGCCCCTTAGAGTGGGCTCGCCTAGGGGTGTTGTTAGGGAAAAAAATTATTCTGGGAAGTTACGCCATTGAGAAACTTGGATTGACTTATTTGAATTGATATTATACTATGAGAAGAATAAATTTATATATACTCAATAATATATAATTAATTTAAAAATAATATAAAATATATTATTTTTTAATAAGTTTATTTAAAAATAAATTAAAAATATATATTATTGAATTGAGCTAATTGGATTTAGTTTGAGTGGTTGGGAGAAATGTTATTAAGTGATCATGATAAATGATGTTCTCTTTGAGGGTTTAATTCCTACATGTAACATGTTGAATTCATAATAAATATTTTTTCTAATGGCTCGTGATGTTATCTTTTACTAAGGAGTCCATGAAGAACCAAAACATGTATATTCCTTATATATAATATAAATATATTTTTCATGAGTAAAAAGAATAAACATATAAAATTGAATTGTCACGCTAATATCATATATCAACACTATATGTAATGACAATGAGAGAAACACATCTTCTATTCTCCTCCAGAAGTTGCTACTCCACTCTCTGTATCTTTAACTACTCCAATCTTTGTATCTTCACTGATGTAGACCCCTTTCGAATTCCTTCCTATTGAAGCAACAATCAAGAGTAGTTTCAAACTTCTCAAATGAATAACTAGTATAATATTTTCAATAATTAAGATAACAACTATTAAATGTACATTATTCGAGGAATGTCAATGTTGGAGGAGGAATCAACAATAGAGTAATAGAAATAAAAATTATAGTTGAATTTTTAACAATTCAATAAAAAATGCCTTAATAAAACAACATAAACTTTACATGAATGGGGTGTTAATATCTCAATGGTAGAGGAATTAATAATAGAGTAATAGAAATATCCCTTGAGGTGCAACTCAATTTGTGATTGTTGTGATAACACAATGTTATGTACCATGAGATTCGAGGCTCAAATCCTCCCAATTTACCTATGTTTCGAGAAGGGGCATACATCAAGAACCTAGAGGTTATAGTGATAGCAATTGAAATCAACCCCGTGTCACGTGAGTATGGAACTAACCTAGTTTCCAATTCCTTTTGCCAAGAAAAAAGATAGTAATAAAGATAAAATATGATAATTAAATTTTTAATAATTCAATAAAAAATGTCTTAATAAAACAACATAAAATTTCACATGAATGGGGTGCTAGTAATAGAGCAACATAGATAGTTGTTGAGGTGCAACTCAATTTGTGATTGTTGTGATAACAAAATGTTATGTACCATGAGATTCGAGGCTCAAATCCTCCCAATTTACCTATGTTCGTAGAAGGGGCATACATCAGGAACCTAGAGGTTATAGTGATAGCAATTGAAATCAACTATGTGTCACATGAGTATGGAACCAACCTAGTTAGCCAAGAAAAAAGATAGTAATGCAGATAAAATATGATAATTAAATTTTTTAATAATTCAATAAAAAATGTCTTAATAAAACAACATAAAATTTCACATGAATGGGGTGTTAATAACTAGTGACACAACCCCCCAACGTGTTTCACAGTAGGGGGCATGCATAATCTATTATAGGGTCAAAGCATGGGTAAGATGGATCTACAAGGTGTGGGTTCTCATTATTTCTCCAACTTCTCTTGCCTATATATTATGCAATGAATCCTTGATAAGATAGTAGTCATGGGAAATCATGGAAGCAAATCAATTAGGTTTATTTCAAGCTAGGTTTAAGATTGCAGGTCTAAGGCTCCTAATGGAAATCAAAGAGTATATAACTAATAATGGTAGGGAATGTTTGAATTTTTTTTGTCATGGCATCTCCACTCTAAAGCTCTTCGCTAGTTTTTTTTTTCCATTTCCTTTTCTCTTGATTTAATTATGGTTTATATCCAGATTCTAACTTTCCTGCAACTTGGGATATTTCAAAGTTTGTTCTAGGTTTTCCTCAACTATTACCCACTCTAGTGGTGGAAATTTTTTATCTTGACTTAGACTCTTCCTATTTATCTAAAATTCCCTCATTATAACTGCCTTTCCCTTTAAGTAGTGATAATAATGATTAGTTTCTTTCTCAACATCTAGTTCTCCCTATGAACTTGCATTCCAGTTTTTCTTGGGCCTCTAGAAATATAGACATTTGGTAGTGGACAAGACCAGGAGTGTGGTTGAAAAATGTCTTGTAGAAAGCTTGAACTAGATGCACCAAGATTTCGTTGCCATAGGGCTCCCCTTATATCACTAGGGAAAAGAAGGGCATTGATTCAGTTTCTACATTCAATTATGGATTCTTACCTTAGGTTAAGAATGAATATCCCAAGTGGAATCCTCAATCAAGTAGAAGAGAAAAAGGTTATCTGAATAACTTGAGGGATGTATCTTGAACCTTGGATTCTCCTAAACTAGGGATAATATAATTGTAGGTTGAAAGTACTATATTGGTTGAACACGGATTTCATTACATGAGGGGTGTAGGAAAGAGAGATCCAAAACAAACCATCCACAACAAAATGAACTCACTAGAAATCAAATGTGTACCTATGTTCAAAGATGTATTTGGTATTGATATTGTGGACTCACAACCCTAGGGCGGTAATAATGAAGAAATGGTAGATCAAGAATACTTTCCAATGTTAAAGGGCACACAATACGACACCATCCTCATCAATGGAGAACTCTTTCGTCCTACTAAATTTTATAAAGGGACTACTTAGCTATCAATTATTGCAGACCATCAAAAAAGAAATGTATATCTTATTTTATGTTTATTATGGGAGCATTACTCTTTTTTGGTTTATATGCTATGTTCTAGATTGTTATCAACTACATATATACTTTTATATGCTTAGACTAGAAGGAGGTAAGACTTATTTAGTTCCTCTATTATGGACCTTTTTTGACTAACTATGGTCCTCATATCCTTGTCTAAACATGTATGTAATATTTTTTGTATAATATTGATAGCACATGATATATAAACTATCATGGATATTCTTGTGAAACAATTTGTGATAATAGATATGATAAAATATTGAATTTTTTACTGGAAATGTTAATACCCTTTAGATCTTATATTTTTTATTTACTATTTATATGCTTAAATGAATAAATTGGTTCAAATAAGACAAATATAGAATACAAAGAAATACAAAAAACATCCACAATAGACACATTTTTTCCCCTAGGAATCCTTTAGGGAAAAACCCATCTAAAAGGTGATGTTTCTATGCTCTCTTTTCTTTGCTATGGAAATATGTATGTACAAAGAAAGGGGTACTAGGAATTTCCTGAGACCTATGACCTATAAGGATGATACAAAACCTTAATTCCCTCTTGTTCTATTATCTAACCTCTCACTCCCAATTTCTCTGTTCAATTATGGGTCAAAAAACAAAAGGATAAAATGGAACACCTACTCCTATTAGAATAAAGTGTTATAAATACTCAAAGGGTTGGTGAATCAGTATTTCATTCAATTCTTTATTTTTCCAATTAAGATTTTTCTAAATAAGAAGCACAAGTTATGCTAGAATAAAAGAAATAAAATAAATTAATAACTTGTATAATTATAACTGAGATAATAATGACGAGGACACCAATCCTCTTAAGAAAATAAAGGCGCCAATATGAAAAATACTCAACATCACCTCAAAATAAACATAAATATTTCCTTCAACAACTTCGAGATAAGCTTCATGATAAATTCCAAAGATGGTCTCAAAATCAGCTCCAAATATGCTCTTCAAGAGACTTCAAAATTGATCAAATACAACTCCAAAACAACCCTTAACAAAGCTCCAAAATGATCTAAATTGAAGTAGCAATAACTAGAGATATAGGGCTGAAAATAACAGGTCTAAATCAAGGCTTAAACATGACGATTTTTTAGGAGAGAAATAGTTCTAAACTACAGATAAAACCAAGGTTGAATTCAACACGTTTGATAACTCCAAGAATGCTCCAAAATATATATCAACATTGTTGGAATATATTATATTACTTGGAAGGTAATAATGTCTTTTTATTATGTCGGAAGTTGAATACAATCTTATGTAAAAGAGTAACACATTATATCTTATATTCATTATGGCATAGTATACTCTTGCACCCATTTATTATATAAAGAGGTGTTAGTTTGGAGAATTATATTATTCCACATTCAATATATGAGAATAATTCCTCCACATCTTTGGGTATATAATAGGGTCAAGGGAGCCTTTTGGATATGGATCACATCTCATATTGTGCTCATATTGTTATTGGTATCCTGTTATTTGTATTTTCTCTCTTTGTAATATTGTTGGAGATTTCAGGAGATAATAGAAGAAAACCTTCCCGCGGATGTAGCCCAATTGGATGAACCACGTGTATATGTTGTATTCTTTCTCCTTGTTCTCTTTCTGTTCTTATTTATATGTTGATATGTTGTTGGTTTCTTAGATAGATAGCTAGTTTAGTAGATCTAATATTCTCACATGGTATCAGAGCCATGGTTACTATGATCTAACATCTTCTCTGAATTTAACCATCAACTTGTATCTTTATTTTTTATTATCTGGGCACTCATTTTTTTGTAAATTTTCTTTCTATGTGGTAGCCATTAGGCTTCTCTTTAGATCTGGGCATGATTCTACATATTTGAGATTTTTTTTCTCATGACCCTCACTTTGTTGTGTAGTTTTTTTTGTAGTTTTTTTTTTCAAGGGGCTCTTGATTGTTTTTCTATAAGATCTATATGTTTTTTGTATTTTTAAGGGGTTCTTGATTTTTTTTATGTAAGATCTATATGTTTTTTGAATCCTCCTCAAGGAGATCTATCTTCCGGTTATAATAGTCAGTTACGATAGTTACAACAGTTTTTGTTTTTTTACGGGGCAGAATATTGGTGGACTGAGGGTTCAGATCAGAATTTCAGCCGCATAAGTGGATGCAGAGTGGCTGCACCATTTCTGAAAACTAGTTATAATAAGCATTTAGAGCATTATTGAGTGTTTTTTTTATTTTTTCACCTGACATTTTTGTCAGATATGTTACCTTTTATGCAGCATTTTCCATAAAATAGTCGATATTTGGGTTCCTCTTACCGAGCTATCCAATTTCAAAAAACAATAAGCTCAAAAGAAGTCCTGGAAGCAAAGTTATCACTGATTTAAGATTGGTAGTTTTTTCAGGTTTTTTGGTGTCGGTAAATGAACTGCAAAAATTTACAGTTTTCTATCCATTTTTCTCTTGTCATTTATTGCGTTTGGGTTTATATTTATTGTCAAAATTTCTATCATTATGACTTCAGAAGTAGCTTCTGTTCCTCAACTTATCGGCTCTAACTATTTTGCATGGAAAAGGAAATGATTGATGTTCTCAGGAGTAAGAATCTATGGAGGTTGGTTAATGGTAAACACAAGAAACCTATAGATGCTCAAGCTTTGTTTAAATGGGAAGAAAAGTTTGATCAAGCAAGAGGGCTCATTGTTCAAATGGTTTCAGATAGTCTTCAGGTAAGAATTGAGGCAAAAGACAACCCAGTTGAGGTATGGGAAATTATTACTTCTTTATTTGATAAATCTGATGATGTTTCTGCTTATTACCTTGAAAAGAAGATTCATGAGCTAGATCCTACTAATTTTGATAGAGTAGAATTATATCTTGCTGAATTGAAAACCTTAAATGAAAAGTTAAATAATTGTGGTAAAGATTATAAGAAGACAGACACTTCTCTTATCATTCTTGTAGAACAAAAATCGCCATCTTGTTTTGACATGTTCATCCAAACTAGGAATAGGGCTCTTGAATTGTCTCAAAGTACCACGAAACCTACTTTTGATTATTTCTCTAAAGGTTTGTTAAATGAGTAAGAAAGTTTGATTGTTTCAGGACAAGTCTCACCTAATAAAGCTCTTATGGCACATAATAAAAATCCTAAGAAAAGTTTTAATAATGCCAAAGGCTCTTGTTCACACACTTCTAATCATACTAATAATAATGGTCATGCTTCTCATGCACATCATGAAATTAGTAAGAAAAAAAAAAAGTGTATGATCCTTGTAAGAATTGTGGTAAAAATAACCATCCTGAAAAGAATTTCTTTAAAGCGAAACATTTAAACAAGAAAAATTCTAATGAATCTCAAGTAGCTTTATGTGCATCTATTGTTTCATCTAATAATTATTCTTCTAATGTGGAATGGATAATGGATTCTGGTGCTTCTAAACATATGACTGGTAATGCTTCTTTATTTGCATCTTATAACACTAATAAGAACTCATCTCAGAAAGTTTCTATTGGTGATAGTAAACAACTTTTCGTAATTGGTTCTGGTAATATTAATGTTTCTAATGGTCAATTGGAAGATGTTTTTCATGTTCAAAACATGCCCATCAAATTACTTTCTATTTATCGTGCATGTCAGAAAGGTTTTAAATTTGAAGTTTGGCCCGATAAATATGTTCTTAAAGATATCGACCAAAATTCCAAAGTAGTTTCTTCTGGCCCTGTTGATCATACAACTGGTTTATATAAATTTTCAAGTTTTAATTCAACTAAGAGACAACCTTTTATCCCTATGTTGCCCATGCTGATGAACTAAGTAAATTATGGCATGAAATATTGGGTCACTTGAATTATGGTAAAATGAAAATACTAACTAAAATGGTTCATGGTTTGCCTAATATTTCTTATAATACTGGTGTTTGTGAAGGATGCATTCTTGGTAAAAATCATAGAGAAATGTTTGACAAAGGTAAATCCTTGCATGCTAAAGAACATTTGTAATTAATTCATATTCATATGTGTGGTCCTCTTGAAATTCCTTAAAAATCCCATGGATTTTATTTTCTTACCTTTATTGATGACTTTGGTAGAAAATTTTGGGTTTATTTTTTGAAAAATAAAAGTGAAACATTTGTAAAATTTCAAGAATTTAAATCCATGGTTGAAAATGCATCTGGCAAGAGTATTAAAACTTTTCGATATGATAATGGGGGAGAATTTGTTAAGAAATAATTTGATGTATATTTATCTAAACATGGTATTCAACATCAAAAGATTGTTCCTTACACACCTCAAAAAAATGGTATTTATGAAAGGAAAAATAGAAATTTAGCTGAAATGGGTAGATGTATGCTTTATTCTAAAGGATTGCATAAGAAAAGCCTCTGTTGTGCTAATTTTATTTTAAATATAGTTCCTACTAAAGTTGTTAAGCATGTTACCCCTGAGGAAAAATGCAATGGACGTAAACTGGATATTAGTAATTTTAAGGTGTTTGGTTGTGAATGTTGGGCTCATATTCCTATTGAAAAATAGAAAAAAGTTAGAACCCAAATCTCACAAGTGTATCTTCATTGGTTATGATGAGAATTCCAAGGCTTACAAGTTGTTTGATCCTTCTATTCAAAGTGTCATAATCAGAAGGGATGTTCAATTTCATGAAGTCTCTTCCCCGCCTGAGTCTATAGAAACTCATGTTACCCTGAATTACCAATACCACATGTTACTCCTGTTATTGCCTAAATCTACCTCAGGCTAAGGAAGGTAGAGTCTAGGGTAACATAAAACCACGCTTAACCTGGTAGCTAGCCCTACCAGATCGGGAGAGGGCTCTCTCCTGGTCAATCTCAGCAAAAATAATCAGTGAGGCTTGAGATGACTTGAATAAAGGCTGATTTTAGGCTAGGTATATATGTAAGAGAGTTTTATTTGATTTTGAGGGTGTTTGTTGGATCAAAGGGAAAGGCAGATTTTGGGTTTGGGGAATGAGGCCTAGTTTTTACAGAGATCTGATGGGGAAAGGTAGGAAATTGTTTTGACACTTCAATTTTGAATGAAATGGATAGATCAGACTGGTGAAGAGTTGAAGAGGGCAAGAAAATTTGAAGAATCCTCTTCAAACAGTTGAAAACATATAAAATTAAACAAAACTCAAGGTAGAGCACTGAAAATCTAATGAATTCCACCTTTATCCTTGTTTTTTTAACTTAAGAAGAAATAAGAGGGAAGATGATACACATAAAGCACCAGTAAACTTACATTAATAGAGAGAAACACATCATCAAAACAAAGAGCCACATGAATCCCAAGGAGTGCTGCAAACCCTGGTCTATTCCTTTGCCAAACTGCAGAGATGAATGTACAATGATGCTCAAAGCAATCCCAAGTGTCCAACCTATGCCAATGACTGAAAAATTACAAGATATAAGCAACCAACAACTCATCCCCAGCCTCTAGGGGTCGAGCTCACAAGTTTAGGAGTTGTTTCAACAAGATCTAAACTGAGAACTGGAAAATAGGCAGTGGAACAACTTGCCTCTATAAGATAGGAAACTGATTCATTCAGTTGCAATTCACCTTTTGATGGATGAATCTACTTCCATGAGTAAAAATTTGACAAAATTACATTAAAACTCATCAAATTACATCAAATTACATCATGAGTTTAACATTTGGAGATAAGAAAGTCAAACTGTCCAAAACTAGGCGAAAAACAAAGTTACTGAGTCAAAATTGAGCAAAAATCCCCAATGTGCCTCGCCTGATTTCTCTATGCGTCGCGCCAGTTTGGAGCTGATTTTGAAGGCCTTCCCGGTGTCCAAATTAGCTCCAAGTGGGCTTGTTGGAAAGGTCTGCTTGTCTACTTTCCAACACAAGTGGAATTTTTGAATTTGGCTTCCATTTGCCCCTCCAAAAATGAGTTTTCTCAACACTGCTTCTTGTGTGTCCAAAAAGGGGCAGAAAGGTCATTTTTAGGGTGTTTTTGACCCTTCTGGAGGCCCAAAACCTGTCAAAATCTCTTGGTCATAGGTAAGCATGCATAAATTTTCATGAAAAATCCAAAAATATAAATTTGTACCCAAGAGGAGCCTCCCATCAAAAGCGTGCACCAAGTGGCACGACGCGTAGAGCTGAAAAATCTGTGTTTAGGCCAAAAAAAACTAAATTTGCAAAATGTGTCCCAAATTTCTTGAAATTTGGGCTGAGTGTCCTCCATCATGTACTATGCTGGGCCAAGAAAGCCTCGGCCAAAATCTGAAGTCTATCTTGCCTTTTCCGACGCTTTGAGGCCTTCTTCAACTCTGTCATAAGAGGAATCTGTCTCCATGTTTGCCAAAGTCTATATTGTCTTAGATGAGTATGAAGAATTTAGGTGTCTTTGGTTTTGGCTGCCAAATGTATGAAAATGTGTGAGGGACTATGAAGGGAGAGGATGAGGGGAATTTTGGGATATTGCCAATTAAAATTTGGGGAATTAAAGGGTTTTAGGGATAGCCTCTAGGCTTTTGGGATAGTAATTGGGATTTTAGGAATTTTGTATCTAGGATTTGGGATAATGGGAATTGGGATAGGGAATAAGTGAATTTTAGGGATATGGGGGATAGAGAAATGTGCTGATGGAACTAGGAAAACGGTGATGAAACAAAAAGATGTGGGAGTGATGGCATAAAAAACCAATGTATAAACTCCTAGGCTATGATTGAGCATGAATTTTAAATTTTTCAATTAAATCCTCATTCACATCATAAAACACATGTTCATGAATTTTAGATCTTGCTTTGACTTACTTGACCTCGTAAGGAACTGAGCACATTTGAAGTTTTGAAGAAAAACTGTGGTGAAAAGAGCTTGCAGCCTCATGTGCCGCGCCACACCCAACGCGTCGCGCTACAACCCAATGCGTCGCGCCCTTTTGTAGGATACTTTTGGAGACCTTCCCAGTGTCCAAATTGGGCGCAGGATAGCTCGTTGGAAAGATTATTGAGTCTACTTTCCAACCCAACTAGAATTTTTCAATTTGTAGTTCATTTGCCCTGTCAAAAATCAAATCTCCCAAGACTGGTCAAAATGTGCAAAATGAGGCTGCCTCAAGGCAGAGTGTTGTTGCAATCAACTTTTGAAGGTCTTCCTCAACTCCAAATTGAGCTCATGATAGCTCATTGGAAATCTCTTTGTGTCTAGTTATCATTTGACTCATCAAGCAAGTCATTTGGCCAACCAAGCTAGGAGACATTTTGATTTTCCCAAGGTCACTTCAGAGGTGCATCAATTCTCCTGAGGCAACTGTATTTTTGGCATCTCTCTAAAACCATGACACCTGTGTAAAAAGTGAAGGAGGTTTTTCTTCCTTGGCCTATTGTGGACAAAAACCTCTCTCATTTTTCCCAACTTCATCTTTTATGGCTCAAAAACATCATAGAAGTAAAACCTATCCTGATGTGTGGAACAAGGGATTTGTTGAAATGAAGCGAAATGAAGGGGATAAGGGGCTTCTAAATTCTTGAGAAAATTTTGGGAAGTAGGGAGGGATGTTAGAAAGTAGGGGAAAGTGGAATTTCAAAGATTGAGTGAGGGGAAGGGGTCCAAAAGGGAAAAACACAGGCATAGCCTAGAAAATTGCCAAGTTATAGCAATAAACTAGGGTTTGTGCGAAAATGAGGAATTTGGGGGATCTTAGTGATGGGAAGTGTTTAATAAGGTACATTATGGATAAGGAAAGGTGTATGAACATCAGGATACAAGTTTTGCTGATGATTTGACCATCCAAGAGAAATTACCTCCAAAACCCTAGGAGAGGGAAATGAACCTTACCTAGGCACAACTGAAGCATGAACAAGGTGTAAAATGACCCATTGGAACTTGACATGATGATGAAAACCCTCTGAATGATGGTACACTCAGCTGAATGGTGACATGGACCGACATTTGGAAAACTTTGAAAAGAGTGAAAACAAACCCTAGACCTAATGCCTAGTGACCAAATTTTGCTTGAAGACTCATTGAAATGACAAAATTTGACCTTGACACCTTAAAATCACTTTGTAAGAGCATGTTTGATCACTGGAGGAAGGCTACAAAGGCTGACACTAACATTGGCTCCAATGGGGATGGTAGCTCCTTGGAGGTGCCAAGAACTACAGATCTTTGGAAAGCAGACAATGCCTTCATCCATTGGGCAATGGAGTCAAAAACTCAAGCTGAAATGCATGACTGAAAATTGATGACTTGACGACACAAATTGACTCTCACTCAACTAAAAACTGACTCGATACTTAAACACAACTGACAAACTGGAAAATATGCTCAATATGAAGCTTATTCAATACAACCTACTCTAGTTGTTCCATTCATCACCTGATCAAGTGAAATGAAACAACCAATGCAACCAGGTAAGTATTCCAGCTGCTGTTTGAATTCTCTGCAAGTGCTCGTTTATGAACAACAAGAGAGAACTACTGAAAGGAAACTCCCATGAAAACTTGTGAACAGATCCGTTGAATACTATGGATTCTCTATCCGCCTTCAAAAACACTGCATAAGGATCTTGAAGTTCATGCACACTGGGACTTAGCTCATCCAATGGATTACTTCTTTTCTTCTCATACCACGAATGCAAACTTTGTTTTGAGCTTTTGACGAGACTCCTGCTAAAAATGACAAAGAGACCGGTTGCCAGATCAAGTTTATATCAACACACATTTCAAGCTCACATATAGTCAATGGAGAAAGACTTTGACTGCAGACATCATCCAACACATCAGCTATTGGATCGTGAAAAACTTGAAAAGACTGTTGCAACCCATTTTCTATTGGTTCCGATGAGATTACATGATTTCCTATGGGTTACTCATTTGAAGATTTACTATGCAATTTACCCTTCAAAAACTGAAATGATTCAAAACAAAATGGTACGGAATCATCTTGTATCATTTGATCATATGTGCCAGCTTCCATGTCTTCATTTGCAACTTGACAATCAATGGCATTCGGGGGCTGCAAATCTAAATATGGGAAGTCTTGAACAAGGTTTTTATTGCCCTCAAGATGGTCCAAATCAAGACTTGTTGACAACTGATTTCTGATTGCATGGAAGCTATCTCTGATGAACTGAAACGAATCAAAACAAAAAGGCAAAGATCCTTCACTTACTTCAAAATTTCCTGCACTTTCCTCATCATTGTCATAGCTGATATGCATCGGCTGATCACTGTACTCAAGCTGCTGAAAGTGAACTTCCTCCTTCCACAAACTAGTTGCTGATTTGTCTGCAAGATTAGCTTCTATTTGGAGAACATAATCATCATCATACTGATCAAACTGAGGCAAATAATTAGTATAAAACACATCATCAAGCATAAATGTCAAATCAACAGATATCTCTTCTCCAAGATGATCTACAAAACAATCATTATCAGATCTATGACAACTGGGATAAGAAACAAAATGTTTTGGATCAGTAAATTGTTCTTCTTCAATCATCGAGCCATGGGCTTGAACATTATACTCATTCCTTGTGATGATCCTCTACATCATCTCTTCCATTGCACTTACCAAAATGTCAAGCTTTACCTCTAGAGATGTCGATTTCTCCGGATCTATGTTTTTCATCTCTTCTTCCTTCAACTTTTCCCTTCGGATCAGCAAATCAGCCTCTACATCTACTGCACTATTCTGCATCTCTTCAAGTGTTGCAAGATTCCTTTCTCTCAGCTGAAACTCTATTTCCGGATCAAAGGCACCCGGGTAGTGCAAGAGAGCGGATCCAAGAGGAGGTCTTATATTAACTGGCATCGAATACTAAACTTTGTTAAATCTGCCAGAAAACTGTTGTACTGTCTCCCCTGGCAGTATTTTCAGCTGGTTATACTCTTCTATAATTAAGAAAGGGCTCTGTTTGATCACCCACCTGTCGAGGAAAACTTTGACGAACTGCTGGAAATCTGAGATGCTCGCATCAGGCAGGGCTTTGAACCAACTCTTGAATTTGCGTTGAAAAGAAAGAGAAAAAAGCCTAATACTAACATCCTCTTCATCAACCTCAAAAAGGTCAAGAAAAGACTCAAAATTCAAAACATGTATCTTAGTAGTGAAGTTGTCGCGTTCACCATCAAATCTTGGTAGATATAGGTCATGATTTTTAGGGAAAGCATGGGATATAGGAGGTAAAATCAGAGGCTTGTAGCGATCTGGAATTTTACAAGGTATATGGGTATGTACAAATGCTGCAGAATCAGTCTTGGTCTCTTGAGGCTCATCAGCTTGAAGATGGTCATCACAAGATTCGGAAGAAAGGACTTGATCAAGATCAAAAGCATGCAAATCTTTGGTATTCACAATATTCAAAGGGAAGGAATCAAATGCAGGCCGAGGATCTTTTCTCAAATACAATATACTTTGTAAAGCCTTCTTGATATTCTCGGGAAAAGAGAAGAAATAATTTATGACAAAGAATAAAATGTCTTGGATGAAATTCCAGCTTGAATACCCGATCTTTCCATATTGTCCTTTCATGTTTCTGCTGGTCAGGTTCATCCTCCAATGGAGTCCTTGGATCTGATCTCGAAACTGATTTAGAGTCGCCAGGTGAATGATTTCAGCCTTGCGGTGTCTGATCGTTGTCCACCATCAACAATCAGATCTGAACTTGATTAGATCTTACTGAGGAAATCAGATGTTCAGTTCATAAACTAGACCGGAGATTGACTGAAGCGGCATTCATCTACTTTCGCTAATGCAAAGAAAGAGCGTTTCGAAGGCTACTTGGCTAACTTCAGGCTTCGTCTGTAGTTTATAAAGAGAACAACAAACTTTTCTTTCCCTAGTATGGTCGCCACTATGTTATTGCCTAAATCTACCTCAGGTTGAGGAAGGCAGAGTCTAGGGTAACATCAAACCACGCTTAACCTGGTAGCTAGCCCTACCAGATCGGGAGAGGGCTCTCTCCTGGTCAATCTCAGCAAAAATAATCAGTGAGGCTTGAGATGACTTGAATAAAGGCTGATTTTAGGCTAGGTATATATGTAAGAGAGTTTGATTTGATTTTGAGGGTGTTTGTTGGATCAAAGGGAAAGGCATATTTTGGGTTTGGGGAATGAGGCCTAGTTTTTGTAGAGATCTGAATGGGGCAAGGTAGGAAATTGTTTTGACACTTCAATTTTGAATGAAATGGACAGCTCAGACTAGTGAGGAGTTGAAGAGGGCAAGAAAATTTCAAGAATCCTCTTCAAATAGTTGAAAACATAGAAAATTAAACAAAACTCAAGGTAGAGCACTGCAAATCTAATGAATTCCACCTTTATCCTTGTTTGTTTAACTTAAGAAGAAATAAGAGGGAAGATGATACACATAAAGCACCAGTAAACTTACATTAACAAAGAGAAACACATCATCAAAACAAAGAGCCACATGAATCCCAAGGAGTGCTGCAAACCCTGGTCTATTCCTTTGCCAAACTGCAGAGATGAATGTACAATGATGCTCAAAGAAATCCCAAGTGTCCAACCTATGCTAATGACTGAAAAATTACAAGATATAAGCAACCAACTACTCATCCCAGCCTCTAGGGGTCGATCTCACAAGTTTAGGAGTTCTTTCAACAAGATCTAAACTGAGAACTGGAAAATAGGCAGTGGAACAACTTGCCTCTATAAGATAGGAAACTGATTCATTTAGTTGCAATTCAGCCTTTGATGGATGAATCTACCTCCATGAGTAAAAATTTAACAAAATTACATCAATATCCATCAAAATACATCCAATTACATCATGATTTTAACATTTGGAAGTAATAAAGTCAAAATGTCAAAAACTAGGCAAAAAACAGAGTTACTGAGTCCAAAATGAGCAAAAATCCCCAATGTGCCGCGCTTGATTTCTCTATGCGTCGCGCCATTTTGGAGCTGCTGTTGAAGGCCTTCCCGTGATCCAAATTGGCTCCAAGTGGGCTTTTGGGAAAGGTATGCCTGTCTAATTTCCAAAACAAGTGGAATTTCTGAATTTGGTCTTCATTTTCCCCTCCAAAAATGAGTTCTCCCAACACTGCTTCCTGTGTGTCCAAAAAGGGGCAGAAAGGTCATTTTTAGGGTGTTTTTGACCCTTCTGGAAGCCCAAAACCTATCAAAATCTCTTGGCCATGGGTAGGCATGCATAAATTTTCATGAAAAATCCAAAAATATAAAGTTTTTCCCAAGAGGAGCTCCCAATCATAAGCACGCACCATGTGGCGCGACGCGTAGAGTTGAAAAATCTGTGTTTAAGCCAAAAAAAACCAAATTTGAAAAATGTGTCCCAAATTTCTTGAAATTTGGGCTGAGTGTCCTCTGTCATGTACTATTCTGGGCCAAGGAAGCCTCAACCAAGATTTTAAGTCTATCATGCCTTTTCCGACGCTTCCTCGATGCCTTCTTCATCTCTGTCATAAGAGGAATTTGTCTCCATGTTTGCCAAAGTTTGTGTTGTTTTAGATGAGTATGAAGAGTTTAGGTGTCTTTGGTTTTGGCTGCCAAATGTATGAAAATTTATGAGGGAATATGGAGGGAGAGGGTAAGGGGAATGTTAGTAATACTTCCAATTGTAATTTGGGGAATTGAAGGGTTCTAGGGACAGTCTCTAGGCTTTTGGGATAGTAATTGGGGTTTTGGGAATTTTGTAGCTAGGATTTGGGATAATGGGAATTGGGATAGGGAATAAGTGAATTTTAGGGATATGGGGGATAGAGAAATGTGCTGATGGAACTAAGAAAACGGTGAGGAAACAAAAGGATGTGGGAGTGATGGCATAAAAAACCAATGTATAAACCCTAGGCTATGATTTCTTGAGCAAGGAATTTTAAATTTTTCAATTAAATCCTCATTCACATCATAAAACACATGTTCATGGAATTTTCAGATCTTTTTTACTTACTTGGACCAGAAGGAACCGAGCACATTTTAAGTTTTTAAGAAAACCGTGGTGAAAAGAGCTTGCAACTCTATGCGCCGCGCCACAACCCAACGCGTCGCGCCACAAACCCAACGTGTCACGCCCTTTTGCAGGAGACTTTTGGAGACCTTCCCGGTGTCAAAATTGGGCACAGGATAGCTCGTTGGAAATATTATTGAGTCTACTTTCCAACCCAACTGGAATTTTTGAATTTGGAGTTCATTTTCTCTATCAAAAATCAAATCTCCCAAGACTGGTCAAAATGTACAAAATGAGGTTGCCTCAAGGCAGAGTGCTGTTGCATTCAACTTTTGAAGGTCTTCCTCAACTCCAAATTGAGCTTATGATAGCTCATTTGAAATCTATTTGTGTCTAGTTATCATTTGACTCATCAAGAAAGTCATTTGGCCAACCAAGATAGGAGAAAATTTGATTTTCCCAAGGTCACTTCAAAGGTGCATCAATTCTCCTAAGGCGACTGTATTTTTGACATTTTTCTAAAACCATGACACCTGTGAAAAAAGTGAAGGAGATTTTTCTTCCTTGGCCTATTTTGGACAAAAATCTCTCTTAGTTTTCCCAAATTCATCTTTTATGGCTCAGAAACATCATATAAGTAAAACCAATCCCGATGTGTGGAACAAGGGATTTTTCGAAATGAAGCGAAATGAAAGGGATAAGGGGCTTCTAAATTCTTGAGAAACTTTTTGGAAGTAGGGAGGGATGTTAAAAATTAGGGGAAAGTGTAATTTCAAAGATTGAGTGAGGGGAAGGGGTCCAAAAGGGCAAAACACAGGCCTAGCCTAGAAAAATGCCAAGTTATAGCAAGAAACTAGGGTTTGTGCGAAAATGAGGAATTTGGGGGATCTCAGTGATGGGAAGTGTTTAATAAGGTACATTATGGATAAGGAAAGGTGTATGAACATCAGGATACAAGTTTTGCTGATGATTTGACCATCCAAGAGAAATTACCTCCAAAACCCTAGGAGAGGGAAATGAACCTTACCTAGGCACAACTGAAGCATGAACAAGGTGTAAATGACCTAATGGAACTTGACATGATGATGAAAATCCTCTGAATGATGGAACACGCATCTGAATGGTGACAAGGACCGACATTTGGACAACTTGGAAAAGAGTGAAAACAAACCCTAGACCTAATACCTAGTGACCAAATTTTACTTGAAGACTCACTGAAATGACAAAATTTGACCTTGAAACCTTAAAATCACTTTGTAAGAGAATGTTTGATCACTGGAGGAAGGCTGCAAAGGCTGACACTAACAACTCCTATTCTTTTTACTCCTTCTTCCAATTTTGTGCCTCTTATTAATCTTGATTCTTCCTCTCCCTCAAGTATTCCACCTGAAACTCATGAAGCTCCTGAGGTGACTCATGTTCCTTCTATTATTCCTATTTGGGCTCAAAAAACCCTTGAATCTAGAGGCAGTGAGGTCAGAAATCCTTCCGACACTCTTCGAACTAGATCTAACTTTTCTGTTATGACCAAAGTTTTGGCCACAGATGATCCTGCTACTTATGCTCAAGCTAAGGGTAATCCTCATTGGGAACAAGCTATGTCTGCTGAATATTAATCTCTTTTGAGAAACAAGACTTGGTCTCTTGTTCCACTTCCTTTAGGAAAGAATTTAGTTGGTTGTAAATGGGTTTATAAAACTAAGTTCACTATAGAAGGACAGATCGAAAATTATAAAGATAGATTATTTGCCAAAGGATTTAATCAACTTGAAGGTATTGATTATAATGAAATTTTTTCTCTTGTTACTAAAATGAACACAACAAGAACCATTTTATCACTTTTTGCATCTTTTAAGTAGGAAATTCATCAGATGGATGTTAAAAATGCATTTTTAAATGGTGATCTTACTGAATAAATTTATATGCAATAGCCTCCTAGTTTTATTTATGTTGAATCCTCAAGTTTAGTATGAAAATTACACAAATCCTTATATGGTCTCAAACAAGACTCTAGGGCTTGATATGATAAAATTAATGCATATTTCTTGAATAATGGTTTTAAGCGTGGTATATCTGATCCCAATTTGTATGTTAAAAAATTTGGTGATAATGTCCTCATTATTGTTTTATATGTGGATGATCTAATTATCACTGGCAGCCATCTTGTATTAATTCAAGATATGAAAAATTCTCTTCAGAATCCTTTTGAGATGACAAATATCGGTACATTGCACTATTTTTTGGGTCTTCAGATCTGGCATATAGCCGATGGTATTTTTCTCTCTCAGCCTAAGTATGCAACAAATCTATTGGCTCGTTTCCATATGAGTAATTATAAGCCTGCTCCTAAACCATTTAAATCATGTGTAAAGTTAACTATTGAGTGTACCACTCCATTGGTTGATGCTACTCTTTATCTTCAACTCATTGGAAGTTTAATATATTTAACTCATAGTAGACCAGATCTCTCTTTTGCTGTCAGTATGACTTCTCGGTTCATGCAACATGCTCATGAAAGTCATTGTCAGGTAGCCATGAGAATTATGCGACAGGGGAAATTGCATTATGGTGTATTTTATTTGAGCAGTGCTACAATTTTTTCTCTGGTTATACAAATTTTGATTGGGCAGGTGACAGTTCTGATCGATGGTCAACTGATGGTTACATATTTCAACTTGGTTCAGGTCCAATCTCTTGGTCCAACAAGAAGTTGAAGACTCTTTCTTTATCTTCATGTGAAGGAGAGTATAGAGCAGCCAAAGAAGTAGCTAAAGAAGTTGTTTGGTTACAACATGTTCTTACCGAGCTTGGTCTGGTTCCGAAATCGTCCACCATGTTGAAATGTGACAATCAGGGTGCAATTCAGCTTGCTTACAATCCGGTGTATCACTCCAAAAAGAAGCATCTCGACCTTGATTCTTATTATATTCGAGGTATTGTGGTCGGTGGTATTATTTCTCCGTAGTATTGTCCTACCGAGAAGCAGGCAACTGATATCTTCACCAAATCCTTGATAGAAACGAAGTATGTGTACCTTCATTCTTTACCTGGGATGAGGGAAGTTGTCATCAAGGGGGAGTAGTAATGACTCCTTCCTTCCTTAGTGTTAGGATGGGTCCTTCTCTCAGCCATTATTAAGGGGGAGTGTTGGAATATATTATATTCCTTGGAAGGTAATAATGTCTTTGTATTATGTCGAAAGTTGAATACAATCTTATGTAAAAGAGTAACACATTATATCTGATATTCATTATGGCATAGTATACTCTTGTACCCATTTATTATATAAATAGGTGTTATTTTGGAGAATTATATTATCCCACATTCAATATGTGAGAGTAACTCCTATACATATCTGGGTATATAATAGGGTCAAGGGAGCCTTTTTGATATGGATCACATCTCATCTTGTGCTCATAATATTATTTGTATCAGGTTATTTGTAGTTTCTCTCTTTGTAAGATTGTAGGAGATTTTTGGAGATAATAGAAGACAACTTTCCCATGGACGTAGCCCAATTGGGTGAACCATGTATACCATGTATATCTATTGTATTCTTTTTCCTTGTTCTATTTCTATTCTTATTTATATGTTGATATGTTGTTCGTTTCTTAGATAGATAGCTAGTTTAGTAGATCTAATATTCTCACAAAGGTAACCTCCAAGAAGCCTTATTCAATAATAGAAATAGATTACAATAATTTCTCCAATCTGCTTCTAGGTTCATGAGAGATGAACCTCTTCCACCTTTTCCACAAGTTTGAATTCTTCTTTCTTACTTGACTGAGTTGTCTTGGTTGAATTTTGAGAGAATTTTCTACTTTATATGGTTTAAGGTCACCCAGACAAGGCAACTTGTCCTCAAGTATAATCGACTTGAATTTTATGAGGGACGACTTCACTAGGCCATAAAAAAATACCATTAGACTTCAAAAATTCATATCTCCTCAACTGAGAGGAGTTAGTGGGTGCACCATACCTCGTTGGTAAGGTCTCGACATGTTCTTTAATATTGTGTTATTTCCATCTTTAACTAGATTTCCTTTGACATCAATAACAATTATTTTCTCAACAATATCTCCCTTTTTTATTGATGGAAACATTTCAAAGACAACTTTCCTTAGGCTCCAATATTGATTATATGCTAATCCCCCTGACATCATGCTACTCCCCTTGACTTTGTATTCTCCCCCTTTGACATCAATAGCAAAGGATTTTATTATTAAGATGTAAGAGAGATGTCACACAACTTTTGAAAAAGATATTCAAATTCTTCACGAGGTAGAGGTTGGTGAAGATGTCGACAAATTTTTCATTAGTATTCATATATTCCATTTTGATGTTTCAGTCAGCAACTTCTGAACCTATAGGAAAGTGATATTTGATTGGAATATTATTCATTTTTTTTGCATGACTGGGTTCTTTGAGAGATTGACTGCACTAGTATTGTCACAAAAAATATTGATGGGTTGATTTATTTATGTTTTGATGTAACACCCTATTACCACATCTACCCAAATAACCTTCCAACCGGGGTAAACATGTGATGAGAGGCTACTAATATGAGATTAAACCTCCTAGATTACCTTAAGGAAATGGAACCGATGAAAGCACCAAAAAAATACCTTACACTGCATTATTGACATCCCAGGAGGTAGCCCAACCTCCCAGGGCCCTATTTCCTGAGGGGGACTAATTTTTAGCCCCTTTGAGGGTGAGTCGTGGGCTTGTAAGGGAAAGGGAGTGCCTTTAGAATCTAGAGCTGTGGGCTTTCCTTGTCAAGGTAGAGGCCCAGACCCAAACAACAAATTTTCCAACTGTAGCTTCGGGATCTATGCCACATTTTCAACCCCTGAGCCTAGGTCACTGCCTATAAATTCATGTAACTTCAAGAGAGGGTAAATAAAATTGAGAAAATATATGGAAGTAATGACATCAACTGGAACTCATCTGACCCCACCCAGCCATGACAGGAATTTCGTCAAACATGTCACAAACATAGCATCTACAGGTATAAACAACAGATTTAAACGAAGGGGTGTCCTTTTTATCTAAGAATGGCTAAGAAGCATTGCTCCCCTATATCATAAGTTATCATACAGTAAATTTTACCATAGATACATGGGATATTCATTTACAGGAAAAAATATGAATAGAGCCATACATCATCACTAATAAAATACATGCTCATAACTAGCATATTAATAACAAAGATACAATGGATATAATTGAAATAAATCCATACATTAACTAGTATATTTGCATACTGAGTACTGGATAAATGACCTCTTCATTACTGAATGTAAAAACGAACTGGATATGGGACTTCCACGTTCCACCCGACCATATATTGGCTGAGCCAAGTCTCATTTCAACCGATTACCACTGTTCCATGTTCCAAGCATGAATGTGGGAATTAATCAAACACATCAATCACAATCAATACATGACTTCCATAGGCCAAACCATTTCAACCGTCAACCAGTGATTCCACCTCATGGTCGAAAATCAAAACCATCATTGATTGGTATCTATCCAAGCTGCTCCAGGGCTCTAAAATGTTTGTTCCAACCAAGGCTCCAGGACTAATAACTCAACACACCTATGGCTCCAGAGTGTTTGTCCAACCAAGGCTCCAGGACTGGAAACTCAACCCAACAACTTCCCATCGAGCTCTAGAGTTTTTTCCCAACTAAGGCTTTAGGAGATAATAACTCAATTCAATAGCTAAAGGAGTCATGAGAACCAACTAGAAAAAAATCAATGGAGAAAGACCCACAATACCATGGCTATCCAGGAAATGGAAAGGCTAGGCAATCCACATGCATACACCATGCATTCCAAAACCAATGAGGAAAACATACATGCAACTCATTAATTGCAATAAAATCCCGATGTCCACATGTGCTTTCTGACTCTTCCTTTTCATTCTTGCTCCAAACCACCAAGTATACACACTCTCCAAGAGTGCTCCAAGAAAACTCTTAAGTATCCAAGAGTATGAGAGAGAGAGAGAGAATAATGAGAGAGCTCCAAAAATGCACTGACAAAAGGTACCAAATTATCCTTAGAATATTTTTATATAATAGACCTCTATTTTCTTCATTTTCCATTATTTTCCTTCAATTTCCTCCTCACATGCAACATGTGACCTTTTACCTTGCTTTTCTCCTAATTTCCATTATTTTCATAATTAAATGTGCCAAAAATACTTTTTTCTTCATTAATGCCTTATCCATAGCCTTTTCCAATTTCCTTAGCCATAATAAACCAAATGAACACCCCTTAGGATATTTTGCCCAACATTCAGCTTGGAATAAGTTTCCCATCAACCATGGTTATTATTTTAACTTTATTACATGATTTTTTTCATGAGGGTTGTTATAGAACCCACCATCCTCAGTGTTCAATGACACATACACCTCAGAAACACCACTGAAAAGAAAGCATACTGCCCATGGAGATTTATAACATAGCTTGATGCAGTATTTACAATGATCACCCTGTTGAAAAGCAAACCAACAAGAAATCATAACAACATGACAATTATAATGACATGACACCATACCACTTATTGGAGCTTTATAGCATAACTTTGCCGTATTTACATCCATATACATATGTACATACATCCAACCATTACATCAATACATATACCAAAACATCGCCAAAACATATGCTAAACAAAAACCAACATCACACCAAAACTGCTTTTCCTCAACTTGAATACAAGGAAGGATACATAGTCTGCACCTGATCTGCCATTTTCCCTGTAGATAGCTTCATCCAGAACAAAGTGCTTCCATTGCACTTTAAATTTCTCTATTGCTCGATTCCGGAGCATGAGCGTCTTTTTCTACAAAAGGCATTGCCGTTCCGACTAGAAATCTCCTTCTGCTTCCACCTTCAATAAAGACCATTCAATAACATGATCAACATCTTTAACGTATTTTTTAAGCAACAATATATGAAAAACATCATGGATTTTCACTGTGGAAGGCAGTGCAAGTCAATAAGCCACCAGTATGATCCTTTTAATGATCCTGAAAGGTCCACAAAACCTTGGTGCTAGCTTGGAACACGATCTAATATGCAAGGAGCTATTCTTGGGCTTGATCCACAAGTACACCTAATCCCCAACCTACAACTCCTTGAACAACATGTTCTTGTCTTCATAACTGTTCTTCCTATCTAGTGTTGCCTTCAAGTTTTTCTTGATCACCTTCTTTTCTTGTTCCATGTCTGCCAACATCTTTATTCTAATAACTAGATCACTCCATCTGATAGGAGTGTTGCAAATTTTCCCATATAGTGCCTCAAATGGACTCATCCTCAATGAATCCTAATATCCGTTGTTGTAGGAAAAATATAACAGTGGAAGATACTCCTCCCACTTGCATTGTTGATGTATCACATACATCCTCAACATATATTCTGATATCTTTTTAACCCTCTCATTCTGTCCATCTGTCTGTGGATGATAAGTTTTGTTGAAGGCCAACTCGGTGCCCAAACCTGCAAACAAATCCTTCCAAAACTTGGAAGTGAACTTTTCATCCTTGTCAGACACAATCTTCTTTGCAACGCCATGCAATATGACTATGTCTTTGATGAACACCTGTGCCACATCACTAGCTGAGTATGTAGTCTTCATTGGTATAAAATGCACAACCTTTGTTAACATGTCCACAACAACCATAATAGAATCATGCTTCCTAGTTGTCTTAGGTAAACCTGTGATGAAGTCCATGGAAATGACCTCCCATTTCCACTTTGGACGCAATCGGATGTAGCAACTCACCTAGATGCTTGCACTCTACCTTAACCATATGAAAATCCAAACATATAGCTATAAATTATGTCACCTCCCTTTTTAGATTCGGCCAATAGTAAAATTTCTTCATTGGATTCAGGGTCTTCTGGTAACCTAGGTGACCCAAATATGGTTTTGTGTGAAACTCCCTCAAGATCTTATTATTGATCTCACTATTTTCTGGTACATATACCATGTCTCAAAATCTGACCAATCCATCTACCGTGAGATGGTAATCTAGATCCTATACACATATACCTGTACCTGTACTTGTGCCAACACTTGTACCTGTAACAACACCTGTACTTGTACCAACACATGTACCTATACCTATACCTGTACCTATAAGAACACATGTACCTATACTCTGCTGCAACCTGTGCACAATCTCCATGTACCTATGATCCAGCTGACCTGCCTGTAGGATACTTTCTTGTAAGTTTGTCTCATAGGAGCTCATAGTTGTTATGTGATTTACATGTACCTTCCTGCTAAGAGCATATGTGACCCTATTTTCCTTCCCTTTGATATACCTGATCTCGAAGTCAAATTCATTGATCGTAGCCAACCATCTAGCCTGCCTAACGTTCATATTCAGATGGCCAAAATAATACCTCAATCTAGTGTGATAGCTCATAAGTACAAACTGCATGCCAAGAAGATAGTCCCTCTACATCTTCAGTGCATTAATGATAGATGCTAGCTCAAGGTCATGTGCTGCTTAGTTCTACTCATGTTCATTTAGATTTCATGACTCATACCATACCACATATCCATCCTACCTAAGGACTCCACTAAGTCCTCTCTTGCAAGCATCTGTACACACTACAAAATCCTTATATGGATCTGCAATATTTAACACTAGAGCATGTGTCAAAAATTGCTCGAGCTACTTAAAACTGGCCTCACACTTCTCTGTCCAATTAAACTTCTTACCTTTTCTCTGCAATGATGTGATAGGATAAGAAATATGTGAAAATTTCCTGATGGACCTCCTGTAGTAGCCTGCCAGTCCCATGAATGATCTCACCTCATATACACTTTTCGGATCTACCCACTCTATGATGGTCCTTAGCTTCTTCAGATCTACTACAATTCCCTCCTTAGAGACAATGTGTCCCAAGTAGTGTACCTCAGTATGGAATAAGTTGCATTTTTCAAGCTTATCATATAACTGATGCTCACTCAACAATCTCAACACCCCCGCCAAATGTTCAAAATATTCTTCCTCATTTTTATAATCCACCAATATATCATCAATGAAAACAATCACAAACTTCTCCAAGTAAGGGCACAACACATTGTTAATTAAACACATAAATGTAGCTGGGGCATTAGTCAAACCGAAAGGAACTACGACAAACTCATAATTCTCATACCTGGTCCTGAATGCGATCTTGTGGATGTCCTTCTCTTTGATGCGTACCTGATGATAGCCTGATCTGAAGTCGATCATAGAGAACACTGCTGCTCCCTTCAGTTGATCAAAAAAATCATCAATCCTCGAGTAGTGGGTACCTAATCTTGATGGTCACTTTGTTCAGCTGCCTGTAGTAAATGCACAATTTGAGAGTGTCATCTTTCTTCTTCATGAACAACATCGGTACACCCCATGGCGATACACTTGGCCTAATGTACCCTTTTTCCAACATTTCCTTCAACTGCAATTTTAACTCTACCAACTTTGGTGTACTCATCATGTAAGGTGCTTTGGATGTTGGAGTTTCCCTTGGTACCAACTCAATAGAGAAGTCTACTTCCCTGTGCAATGGCAACTTTGAAATCTTTGGTGGAAACACATCCTGAAACTGCTGCAAAAATAGATACCTGCTCAAAACATATACATCCTCGACTTCTTTACCTTTTTCACTAGAGATATGAACTAAAAATAGCACACATCCCTTCCCACGACTACGCTTGGCTTACATGGCTGAAACCATCCTAACTGGTGTGGATTTATTATCTCCCGATAGGTTTCTTGGTTCCCCATTATCATCCAAGCATTCAATAGCTTTATCATAGTCGTCTACCTTGGTCCTATGAAGATATAATCAATCCATACCCAATAGAATACTGTAGGAACCCAGTGGCAATATGTTCAAGTGCGCTGCTATAGGCATATTATTTAACTCAAATGCACAAGATCTTACCCAATGGTGAACTCTTCTCTTCGTACCTATGGCCAAATGCACTAACCAAGATTCTACATGAATTTCCTTACTCAAACAACACTTATCCACCAAGTCAGGATTAATATAACTATAGTTAGATCTAGGGTCAATCTAAATAGAAACAACTTGATCACAAAGCTCAACGTCCATCTAAATGATAGAATCTCAATAATCTGTCTGCATGTTGTCCACAACAGCATAAATCCAAGGAATGTTATTCCCAACATATCCCACTATTTGTGCCTCCTGCACATTGTAGATCTGTATTTTTCCACCCTCATGTTGTGGAAAATCCCTCCTACGATGATTTCCTCCACAAGTCCAACACCTCACGGGCTCCCTATTTTCATTCTTATTATGCTCCTTTGACCGAAACCCCTGTCCTCAACTAGATGCATTGAAATTATTCGGTGGTGAAACATTATCCTTGTTTCTTGTATCTTGAGGCCATTCTCACTTATTATCCCATTTTCCATTATTGTTATCATTACCTCTCCAATCTGGCTTAGTTTATGATCTTCGCTTTGATTTCTGATAACAATGTTTGAGTTTTCGGATGGCCTCCTCCAACCATCTAGGCTCATTAAACTAAATCCTATCTTTGAATGCATTTGGTAGCCCACTAATGGATCTATGAATCTTGGCCCTCTCCTCCTTGAGGTAAGGCACATATCTTAGTAACTCCAAGAACCTACTATTATACTCCTCATCTATCTTGAAACCCATCTTCAACTCATAAAACGCCTTTGCCTTGTCATCGTAGTATATATCTGGTAGATACTTCTTTCATAATAGCCTTTTGAATTCACTCCAAGTCAAATACTCCTTAGAAATATCTCTGACATTATTCACATATTCCCATAAAATGTCTGCTCTACCTCTGAGGGTGAATGTAACTATCCTAGCTTTCATATTTTATGAGTAATCAGGAAATTTGAAAAACTTTTTCATGCCAAGAAACCATGCCTCTGCGTCCTGTGGTTTCTTCATCTCTCCATCAAATGTATGTGGTTTTTCATTTTTAAACTCTTACAGAAAATAGCCTCTGTCACTCCTCTTATAAGGATGATATCGATGATGATCATGATGCCTACCTGAACCAGAACTAGAATGATACATGTGCTCATCACTCCTCCTCTCTAAAGTGTCCAATGACCTGCCATATTTCACTTTATCAACTCTCTCTGACCTGTGCCTACCAGGAGACCTACTTCCATATTCCCCATTAGTTATGTCCTCCTGCCATAGTTGATCCTAAGTGGCCCCTGCTTCTGCAACTCTGAAAAAATCTGAAGGATGGCTGCATTAAGCTCTGCTTGATTTTCCTGTGCCTATATAAGTTTATCATTGTCTGCCTTACAACTCCTTATTTCTTCCTTTAGAATTCTCAGTGTATCTTCCAAATCAGGTAAATTTCCAATACCATGCATCTCATATGACTCATATGGAGAATCCCTGTAGTCTACCATTCTTCTATTCATCTTTGATTTCTTCTTGCAATATGCAATATGTCAAATAACCAATTCGTAATAAATCAGCGTACCTTAGTGTAATTTGGGGAGGATACTTCCTGCAAGATCAACCAATTAGCATGATACATGTATATAAAAAATCATAACAACATATAAACTTGTAACAAAAGGTATACTAGCGCATAATTATGATTCTAGTTGGGGTCCATTCACCCATGCATAACCGTACCAAATGCACACTAATGCAATATTGACCACACACTGCTACAAACTGAACAAAACACAACATAAACAACATGTAACCTAGCCTGAATGGTCAATGCACATTTAGCACATAAAATCACTTAGGAAGTGTACACAGATACTATACAAGCATGACCAATATATTACCTACCATAAACAATTGATTCGCATACAATATGTAGCCATTCGTAAACAAGTGTGCATGGAAAATAAATAAACATAAACACCACACAATCGGTTATACACCCAAGACAACATGTTGAAAACGACACCACAACCACATCCATGGAAACACCATTGCCACCATGGACAACACAAATCGGGCACAAAAAACACATACACCATAGGTATGAGAAACACATAAGCAATCAACAGAAAATCATGACTAACACAATGCCCATCCAATCCAACTGTTGAACCATGCTCTGATACCACTTTGTAACACCCTCTTCCCACATCTGCCCAGGTATCTGCCCAACCAGGTTAAACATGTGAAAAGAGGCTACTAATATGATATTCAACCTCCTAGATGAACTTAAGGAAGTGGAACCAACAGAAACACTAAAAACACACCTTACACTACATCATTGGCATCCCCAAGAGGTAGGAAATCTTCTCAAGAGGTCGCATGGTCTAATCATGTCATAAGAAGCTTCGTGCAAATAGCACCACCCACCTGCCTATTGTGCCTTGTGTCATAATGTTTGGGCAGGACACGGTGCTTAGGTTGGGGGAGATTCTGGTTCCTTCTTGGCCTCTCTAGCTTTGGGTTCAGGCATGATGATGATGGACACGCTTCTTGTCGGATCCTTCGTCCTTGGCATTCCTGTAAGCTTTTGACTTTCTAGATCTTTCTTATTGCAACAACTACCCTGCCCTATTGCAGTACTCAGCGATCTACGGGCCTTGGAAAGAGCCTTCGCCAAGATTCCCCTACTCAAATGCTATTAGATGCTAGGCTTATGCTTCTCTTAGCTCTTTTTTATTCAAGCACTTCTCAGGGCCCTGTTCCCTGAGGGGGGACTAATTTTTAACCACTTTGAGGCTCAATTGTGGGCTACCCTTGTCAAGATAGTAGCTCAGGCCCAAACAATGGATTTTCTACCTGTAGCTCTGGTATCTGTGCAACATTTTCATCCCCTAATCCCATGTTACTGCCGAGAACTTCATGTAACTTTAGGAGAGGGTTACATATGGAAGCAATCACATCAACCGGAACTCATCCGACCCCACCCAGCCATGACAAGGATTTCGTCAAAAATGTTAGAAACATAGCATCTATAGGTATAAACAACAGATTTAAACTAAGGGGTCTCTTTCTTATCTGAGAATGGCTAAGAAGAATTTCTCCCCTACATCATAAGCTATCATACAATCAATTTTACCATAGATACATGGGATATTAATTTTGTAGAAATTTGCTGAATAATGAAGTTTATTTGTTGAGATTAACCTGGTCACACATCAATTCGAATTACATGCATAACACATAACCTCTTCTACCATTAATCGTCACATGCGGAAAATAAAACAAAGCGACAGAACATCAAATCACACACATAGAACGCAGCATGTATCGGGAAAGCTTATAGCTGAAAACCCCCAGCTATATGTATCATATAAATGGATGAGAACATGTAACTTTACACAATACAATACTCCTCACAAGTACTCAGTACTGTCTCCAAAAGCTACACACAAAACTAGCTCAGTTTTGAACAAGTCACGGGTTCAAAACTCCTCCACTGTTTGCCTGCCTCTACTGCGCAATCCAAAGTGTGAATGTAGCTGAACCAAGTTCGAATTCACCTTGATTGAACAGTGCAATCATCATTGGCACTCTCATCCCACTGATTGTGCAAATCTCATGCACAACTAATGTACAACTGCTGTCGATCTCACCCTTTCATATACCTCTTCCACTTGTCTTCACTGAACTGTCCATGCACTGAGTTAACTGATGTGTTCTTTAGTTGAATTATGAGTTAATAATTAGTGAATTAAATAATATTTAATTCACCCAACTCATCTCTAGTGTAATCGCCAGTTAAACTGATCACAACTAGTTCAACTAGTCTCAACTCCATCAACTCCTCAATCAACTCCATCGAACTCCGCCACTTGAGCTCTAACTGAAGTCAACCATGCATTAGCTCACCAAACCCATGGGAATAGCGTAAATCCTCATGGCAGCTGCATGCCCCACATCCGGGGGTCAAACTGAAGTGCTCCAAGAGAGTAAACTGAAGTTTAGAGTCCAAATATTATTAAGGGTAAATAATATTCGACTGTTCTATTTTTAGCCCGCCAGTCTAAAAATAGACTTCGACCTAAATGCTAAAAATAGAGGTCCATCTATTTTTACCAACATGACCAATCCTCCAAGAATAGCATACTGCAGCTCCCGGTCCATGATCCATATGTCTAAAAATAGACATAGTCTAAAAATAGACTTTGCGCCAAAAATAGCCTGTGGGCCCACCTAGTGAAGGCGACTTCATTTCACTAGGCTCCATCATCTTGCTGCATTTTCAACACTCCCTCTCAGCAAGATATGGATTATCTGAAACCCCTATCCTGCCTCTGTGGAACTCGAATTTTCTCCTGGTGAGCACCTTCGTCAAGATGTCTGCATCCTGATCCTCCATGGGAATATATGAAAGCATCATGATCCTCCGCTGAACACAGTCTCTGATATGATGGTACCTGATGTCGATGTGTTTGGATATATCATGAAATACTGGATTAGCCGAGAGCTTGATGCAGCTTTGGTTATCACAGTAGATCACTGTAGGCTCCAAATGCAACCTGAACAAACCTACGAGGATCTTCCTCATCCAAATAGCCTCGCATGCAGCCAAACTTGCTGCCATGTACTCGGCCTCTGCTGAACTGAGTGCCACGGATCTCTGCTTCCTGCTGTACCAGGAAACTGCTGTCGACCCAATGCTAAAGATACCTCCAGATGTGCTCTTCCGGTCCGTTGGGCTCCCTGCCCAATCTGCATCTGTGAAGCCACAAAGCTTCACTCCATCCTGATCAGACCATATCCCGATGTGCCACTTAGATAACGCAATACATGCTTGCCTGCCTTCCAGTAGAGCTTGGTAGGCTTAACCATAGCTTGCGAAAGCTGGTTAACATCATAGCATATATCGGGTCGTGTATTGACCAGATACATCAACGACCCCACCAACTGTCGATAGACAGTGGCATCCACTACCTCCGCTGAAGTAGCATCCTCCTTCCTCCAACCTCCAGGAAGAGGAGTATCAACAGGCTTGTAGCCAGCCTTCGAAGCTCCTTCTCCAATCTCCGTATACTTGCTCTCCGAGAAACAAACAATCCACCACTGCACTGCCAAATTTCCAATCCCAGGAAATAATGACGGAGGCCCAAGTCCTTCATCTCTGAACAGGCAAGATCCTCCTTGCATGAGAGTATCAACAGCTCATCACCCGTCAGAATCAAATCATCTACATACAGTACAATGATCAACAACTTACCCTCCACCACAATCTGGTATAGATTAGGATCCGCCTCACTCTTGGAGAATCCAAGTCTGGTGAAATAACAGTCGATGTGAGTGTACCAAGCACGAGGTGCTTGTTTCAACCCATACAGTGCTCTCTTGAGTCAGCACACATGCGACTCACTGTTGAAGATCTCGAAACCTTCGGGCTGCTCTATGTACACCTCCTCCTCAATGATTCCATTGAGGAACGCAGTCTTCACATCCATCTGATGGATGTGCCACCCCATCTGCGCTGAGAGAGCAAGGATCGTCCGTATGGAAGAGTACCTTGCGACAGGTGCAAAAGTCTCCTCATAATCGATCCCCTCTATCTGAGAAAAGCCTCGGGCAACAAATCTTGCCTTGTACTTTTCTACACTCTCGTCAGCCGCCTGCTTCACTTTGTAGACCCATCTCGAGCCTACCACTAATTTTCCTTTCAGTCTTGGCACAATCTCCCATGCACTGTTTCTGACGATCGAATCATATTCTTCGATCATGGCATCTACCCATGCGGGTTCCTCCACAGCTTCCTTGAAAGAGGATGGCTCCGTCACGACACATTTGCTCACAAGAGCCATGTATCCAGTGTACCGATCTGGTGACTGTCTTTGTCTGCACTGTGCTATAGGTGGTCCTACAACCTTCTCTGCATCTTGAGCCAGTCGCTCAGCTTCTGTAGTGCGCTTGCGCCCTCTGATGGTTGGTGCTGCATGAGTGGTTTCTTCCACTCCATGAATCTCATCTTGTGGCTGATCCACATCCTGAGACTCATCCTTAGGAGCTAACAGCTCCTCATCTGCATGCAAGTGTGGCTCCCTCTCAAGCGAACACTGCATGGCTTTCTCCTCCTGAAATTTGATATCCCGTCGCACAATAGTCTTGCGACTGTCTGTCACATACACCCGATAGTTGTGGGGTGTATCAGTGTACCCCACAAATATTCCAACCTCTGCGGTTGGATCCAGCTTCTTTCTGGCATCCTTCGTCACATGCATGTAGACAGGAGAACCAAAAATCCGCAAATGGGAAATGTCAGGCCTCTTGCCAGAATAAGCCTCCTCCGATGTACTCATGCCAAGAACCTTGTGAGGACAACGGTTCTACACATACACTGCTGTATTGCGTGCCTCAGCCCACAAGTGAAGGGGTAGGCCCTGATCATGCAAACGCCTGCAAAGACCTTACACAAACCTATGATGCTTCCGCTCGCCCAATTCCCGTTCTTTGCTAGGGTTACTGTATGAGTTTTCCATACTTAGAAATTCTCGAATTCAGCCGATAATTCACCACTATCACAAGCCCAAGATCCTTCACCTTCTCTCCCCATTCTTCAACCAGGGTTGAACCTATTGCATCCTAGAGTATGTCTTTTCCTTCTTCTCTTACGAAGAAGATCCAAAGACTGAGAAATCATCAACAAAGACTACAGTGTTTGTGTTTATTGTTTGGGTTACTACAAAGGTCCACACACGTCTGTGTGAATTCTCTCAAGGATTGTCGTGGCGCGACTATCCTTCTCGTGAAAGGTGGCTTTCACAAATTTCCCCAAAGTACATCCCTTGCACTGATCTGACTGCGCACGTGTACCTTTGGGAAGCCCAGTAGAAATCTGCTGCAGTATCTTCAAAGATCCATGGTGAAGGTGGCCCAATTTGGGAAAGGCGTCGCCCTATCATCCCGGCTCACCACTCTCCCGCCATGCTATTGTCGCGCAACGATTCACTGGCAACCGATAAAGGTTCTTGACTCGAACCCCCATTCTCCTGCCGAGTCTTACTGCGCAGGAAAGCCTTTCCTTCGCTGAAGACCACATCATACCCCTTGTCTTCCAACATCGCCACAGAGATCAAGTTTTTCTTCAATCCGGGCACATGCATCACATCGTTCAATACGAAGGGTTTACCAGACTCCCTCTGAAAATATATGGTACCGATACCGGTCGCACTGTATCTACCATCATCGCCCATCTCGATGTGCACGCCCAGATCTTTGTCCTCCAGATCTGAAAACAAATCTTGATCTCTCGTCATGTGGAATGACGCACCACTGTCCAAGAACCACACTGATCCCATCATACTTGATACCAAGCATGCGATCAACAAAAATTCAAGCTCGAACTGCGAGGCCAAAGCCTCTCCATCTGCAGATCTTCCCGCTTGCTTGTTTTTCTTCTTCTTTGGACAATTTGTGGCATAATGTCCGTGATCGTGGTAGTGAAAGCACTTGACCTTGGACATGTCTTGCTTCTTGCCCTTAGCACCGGAATGAGAATTTTTCTTGCTCTTCCCCGTCTTTGCTTTGGCATCCAAAGCGCAATTTTCTTCATCAGTTACCTTTGATGAAGATCCGTCCCTAGTAGTCCTCCTGATCTCCTCTTGCATGAGATCCGACCACAGTCGCTCCCATCCCGGCAACTTCTCCCGACCATTGAAAGAGTCCTGATAGGAGTGCCAACTCTTCGGAAGAACAAGGAGATCCAGGTCAACCAAGTCCTCATCATCGACAGTCACCCCCACACTTCCCAGCTCATCTCTGCATTGAGTGAACTTCGTGAGGTATTTTGCGATGCTGTCGCCTTTATCCATCTTGATGTTTCTGAGTTTATCTTTGAGCGCCAACTTCCTTTGGTCGCTCTTGCTCTGGAATAGATCTGTTAACGCTTTCCACATTAAATATGGAGAATCTTTTCCATGCAGGCTGGATACAATGTGATCCTTTACGCCCTCCAACAGAATCCTTCGACATTTTGCTTGTTTCTTTTGCCATGCTTCGACAACAGAAGCATCAGTAGAAGTAGGCTTTGGAATATCTTTCTCCATGAATTCCAACAACCCATTATCATCTAATACAGCCTCCATGCGGTCCTTCCATGCAACATAATTCGAACTGCCTTCCAAGGCATATTCTAGTCGCAAACCGTTGAAAGACATTTTCGTCGCGGCACCAAGAACACAAATCTGCAAATTCGAATTTCACCACCAGCTGATAACTCAATCGCTTCCGATCTACACTTGAGAGCAAATTATTTCAAAATCAGAGATTGACTCCATGGGCATTTACCAGACCTTTCACTTTCCGAAGAAAGATGAATCCGGAGGCTACCTAGCCCGTATGCAGGCTCTGTGTGAGGAAATAAGTTTGTAATCACCGTAATAGATTTTTGATGATTAATATCGCTCCGATACCATGTAGAAATTTTCTGAATAATGAAGTTTATTTGTTGATATTAACTTGGTCACACATCAATTCGAATTTCATGCATAACACATAACCTCTTCTAACATTAATCGTCACATGCGGAAAATAAAACAAAGCGACAGAACATCAAATCACACACATAGAACGTAGCATGTATGGGGAAAGCTTATAGCTGAAAACCCCCAGCTATATGTATCATATAAATGGATGAGAACATGTAACTTTACACAATACAATACTCCTCACAAGTACTCAGTACTGTCTCCAAAAGCTACACACAAAACTAGCTCAGTTTTGAACAAGTCACGGGTTAAAAACTCCTCCACTGTTTGCCTGCCTCTACTGCACAATCCAAAGTGTGAATGTAGCTGAACCAAGTTCGAATTCACCTTGATTGAACATTTCAATCATCACTGGCACTCTCATCCCACTGATTGTGCAAATCTCATGCACAACTAATGTACAACTGTTGTCGATCTCACCCTTTCATCTACCTCTTCCACTTGTCTTCACTGAACTGTCCATGCACTGAGTTAACTGATGTGTTCTTTAGTTGAATTATGAGTTAATAATTAGTGAATTAAATAATATTTAATTCACCCAACTCATCTCTAGTGTAATCGCCAGTTAAATTGATCACAACTAGTTCAACTAGTCTCAACTCCATCAACTCCTCAATCAACTCCACCGAACTCCGCCACTTGAGCTCTAACTAAAGTCAACCATGCATTAGCTCACCAAACCCATGGGAATAGCCTAAATCCTCATGGAAGCTGCATGCCCCACATCCGGGGGTCAAACTGAAGTGCTCCAAGAGAGTAAACTGAAGTTTAGAGTCCAAATATTATTAAGGGTAAATAATATTTGACTATTCTATTTTTAGCTCGGCAGTCTAAAAATAGACTTCGACCTAAATGTCTAAAAATAGAGGTCCATATATTTTTACCAACATGACCAATCCTCCAAGAATAGCATACTGCAACTCCCAGTACATGATCCATATGTCTAAAAATAGACATAGTCTAAAAATAGACTTTGCGCCAAAAATAGCCTGCGGGCCCACCTAGTGAAGGCGACTTCATTTCACTAGGAGGCTCCATCATCTTGCTGCATTTTCAACAATCAAATCCTGAGTGCTAAGTGGCTCAAACCTTGATATTTGACCTCCTTTGTTGTATGGCTTCTTTTATCCCTCCATGTTTACAATTTGCAAAGAAAAACCCTAGTGAAAAACAAGGGAAGTAGGTGAGGGAAGGGGATGAAGGGATTAGGGAGGATATATGAGGGTAGGAAAATTTAGGGAGGTAGATAGGGGTATTAGGAATCTTATGGAAGTGTAAAATGATAAAATTATTGAAGGATTGGTGTAGGGAATTTAAACATATTCCTAACCCTAAAATTATCAAAAACGCAGCGTAAGAGCTAGGGTTAGGTGTAGTGGTTTAGGGAAATGAGGGAGAAGGGATGGGGAAAGATTTTGGGATGTGTGTAGGGTGTATGGAAGGGTAGTATGAGTAGGGAAACTAGTTTTTGTTGTTGGAAGTCAACCACAAGTGCCAGACCATGAAAACATAGTGTGGAGGCTAGGAGAGACTTCACCACTGAAATGATGAAGAAACCATGGAAAATAAGAGTTTGTAGGGTATCACTTACTTGAAAATAATATGTTGCAACCCTTGGTTTCTCAAGGAAACCCTTGAAAATGATACTTTTCCCTCAAACAGTGAAAGCACAGCATGGCCAATTAAAATGCAACGTGCTCTTTAAAAACACAATGTGAGAGAGGAAAAATTCTTTTGAGAGTGAAATTTCGATAATGAGTGTGTTTGGATGGCTCTCACTGATATTTTGGAGCTAAATATGAAAGAAAAGAGTTATTTGAGTGTTTGAATGGTCTTTTAAAACTCAAAATCATTGTTTTGCATATGTCATGGCATGACATCATCCTTCATTTGAAACAAAAAACCAAAGTGATGTGTTTTGTAGCAATAGCTTTATGAACTGAAGTACTATATTTACCTTTATTTTCTTTCCTAAAATTCTACCTCCCTTTATATGTGGACTCAAGACCATAAACATGGCTTTTTTAACTTGAAACTAACATGATTATGACAATTACAATTGATGACCTAGACCAAGGCCTACATGATAATTTGATTGATCCATCACATGTACACTTGAAAAATAACATGACCATGATGAATAATGATAACCATGAATATTGAAGGGAGTAGCACTAGCCTAGAAACACTAGAGAGTGACCAAATTTGTATTTGAAGACCTATTGAAACCATAAAAATTTCACTTGAGACCCTCACAAAAACCTTGTAAGAGCACATTTAATCACTGGTGACAGGGAGAACTGACTGACACTAACAGGTTCCTTAAGATCGACCAGAAACTAAAAATTTTCTTCCAACGAGGTCTCCTCTAATACTCTTTGGTAAAAAGGTTTAGATCATTTGAGATGCTGGACCTGATTAAGTATTCCCTATAAATTTTAGAAGCATTATTTGCTTCCAACTATGATTTATTTCCTTCCTTGAGCCATTGGCGCTCATTTTGCATCAAATACGCATAAAATTCTCGTTCTTGTTCCAAATTATTGTTGAGTGCTTGTTTATCTCTTCAATCTGTGATTTCCCTCGAGGCTAGGTAGTGAATAAAAATTTCCTATGCTCTTGTGCGACTATGGGTTGATTCCAAATAGGTGGGCTAGTTATTGAGTCTGGTCATTAATGCATATCCTTTTTCCAGTGTCTACTCCAATGTTTGTTAATGAATTCATGATGAGCCTTTTGGAGTATCTTTGTCAATATTTCACTTCCTGCCACTGTGAGTTTGTACTATAACTCTACTATCTATGCACTAAGTTGCTCATTCCTATCAATAAACTAATACACCAACTATTGGAAGGTGACGAGATGATCATCAGCTTTGGCTGGAATTTTGACATTAACTTTTTCGGCTCCCCGATGTTGACATTCCAAACAAATGAGATTATGTGAAATTATACTGGTCGAAGTAGGTTGAGTGACTGATGGATTATTTGATGGAAAAATATTCATTATTCCCTGTTGTTATTCTGTCAGCACAATTTTCATATACTGAGTCTGATCATTGTGGGTTCTAACTATGTCATCTAATTGAGTACATTATAATGAATTACCCTGTGAATTCTATTGATCTAATAAACTTTGATCCAACATATGTTGCTCCTCTTCAATATGCATCCAATATTTAGTTAGTGTATACTTGGCTATATCAATTTCAGTCACTTGAGTCTTGGACACTATGCCTACAACCTGCTCTGCCTGGTCTTGTTCCTAGAAAAAACTGTCATTTTGTTTATGAGTGAAACTGTCGTTTTTCTCACTAGTAGAGGTGATATTTTGCACAGGATTATGTCCTAATGAAGATTGATAGGTTTCTTCCATCTTTTGTCGGATACTCTACACAAAAGTGTCCTTGGCTTTTCCTATTGCTTGTTATATAGCTGCTTCAATATATGGAACTATTGTTTCTATCTTTCGAGTCATTTTAACTGCTTTACCTTTCACCTTAATAGATTAAATCGCTTGTCGAAGAACTTCGTCAAATTTTTAGTATTGTTGAGGATTTTGTAGATGAATTTCTGATAGTACCTCTTCCCACTGAACTCCTTCAGAGGAAGTTGGAGTAGCCTTGCGGCTCTGTGACTCTTTCAGAGTGGACTTATGCACTGATTCTGCCAAAGGAACTGAAAAATCAACTTTGAAAGGTTGCAAATACAAGGTAGCTTATTTTTCCTCTTCCAAATCCCAATAAAAAATCGAGGCATTAATGTCTTCAAATGGATCAAGGAATCCAGGTGGAATAGGAAAATTTATGTTAGAGTGTCGACATAATTCATCAAACACTTGCTCGACATTGGGTTGATAAGGCAACTCCTGAGGATCCACTTTGACATAATTATCATACCACACTTTGGTAACAACTAGACATAATTTTATGTGGGAAATAGATGGAAATGCCCGAAAAACATGTTTTCAAAACCTCTACTTGTTGGAATATGAATTAATATTTAGTAACCAAATTCTGAATAACTCATGGGTGCCTAAAGACTAGGATTTTCCAAACCAACCATGCGAGAAAATCTTAAAATTATTCATTAGTGGAATATCCTTCCTAGTGAAGTTTGTCTCTTTAACTGATAGACTAGACTTCCTTGCTAACCAAATAAGAAAAGAAGGAAAGTGAATATATTTACACAAATTATGGTAATCCTAATAGTTGATCTTAATTAGGTATGCGACATATTTTGCCTAATTGTACACCTTTTTGTAGCCCATTATCTCGCTAATTACTTCCAACATATTTAATTTAGCATCTGAGGCCCAACCAACAGACGTCCCACTATTCTTGATTATGATAATGTTATTCACTTGATTCCAAGAAGTGTTCCTAAAAAATTTAGGCCTTACACATATCCCTATGCCAAAAAGAGTGAAATTGAATGTATGGTTGAAGAAATGCTAGCGGTCGGTATAATCCAACTTAGCCAAAGTTCTTTTTCTACTCTAGTAGTATTGGTGCACAATAAGGATGGATCAAGGCATATGTGTACAGATTATAGGGAGCAATACAAGCTCATTATTAAAGATAAATTTACCATTGAACCTGTCATTGATGGATTGTTGGATAAATTATATAGAGAAATTTACTTCACCAAATTGGATCTTCGTTCAAGATATTATCAAATTAGAATGAAGACTGAAGACATTATGAAAACAACATTTAGAACTCATAAAGGTCATTATGAATTTTTGGTCATGCCTTTTGGCCTTACTAATGCAACTTCCTCTTTTCAAGGTTTGATGAATTCCATTTTAAAACCCTTCATTAGAAAATTTGTGTTAGTATTTTTTGATGATATACTAGTATACAACAAGTCTTGGAAGGATCATGTTCAACATTTTGGCACAATGCTCAAAGTATTGGAGGAGAAACAATTATATACAAAAACCTCCAAATGTTTCTTTGGAGTACAAGAGGTGGAATATTTGGGTCATATTGTATCACATGAGGGTGTTAAGGTAGACCCTAACAAAATTAAAGTCATTAAGGAATGGAAAATCCCAAAACCCTAAAGCATATTCGAGGATTTCTCAAGTTGATAGGGTATTATTGCAATTTTGTTAAGAATTATGGGAGAATACCAACATCTCTAACAACTTTATTGAAGAAAAATGAATTTAATTGGACTCAATAATAAACTAAGGCCTTTCAACATCTTAAAGAGGCAATGTTCCAAGCATCAGTCTTAGCTACACTAGACTTCACAAAAACCTTTATTGTGGAATGTGATGCCTCAAGAAATGGAATTGGTGTTATTTTAATACAATAAGGAAGACCCATTGCTTCTGATTCTTATCTTGGTACTCAATTAACTCATAGTTAATCTTATCATCCTCAATATGATGGGAAAACTGAGATAGTGAACAAATTTTTGGAGGATATATTTGTTTATTTCTATCTGATAAACAAAAAAAATGGGTTGAGTGGTTACCTCTGGTTGAATGGTGGTATAACACTTTCTTCCATACTGCAACAAAAATGGCCCCATTTATAGCACTTTATGGATATCATCCACCATCCATCACAGCATCTTTAAGAGAAAATTATAAGGTTCAAGCAATGGAAGATGACATCGAGCATCAACAACAAGTTCTCCATCTCTTAAGGGATAACCTCACTCTGGCACATAATCAAATGAAAAAATAGGCATATCAAAACCGCGGTGAAAGAAGTTTTGACATAGGTGACTAGATATTTTTACGGCTACAACAATACAAACAAATGTTCCTCAAGCAAGATAAGAAGCATAATAAATTATCACCCAAGTAATATGGTCCTTACAAGGTGTTAAAAAATTTTGGTACTATGGCATACAAATTGGAGTTGCCTACATATTCCGAGTATACACAGTTTTCCATGTTTCATGCTTAAAGAAGGTTATTGGTGACAAGCTCCTAATTTAAACAATATTACCATAACTTGACGAAGAAGGAAAAATCATATTGGAGTCTGAAGCAATCATAGAAACAAGAACTTGGAAACGATGGAAGCGATCAATTTTAGAGAGTTTCATTAAGTGGAAGAACTTACCTACTAAAGATTCCATATGGGAGAATGAGAATTTTATACAGAAACATGCATAACTACTAAAGTGTTGAGGAAAACACATTTTTTTGAAGGTTTGTTGGGGTTCCCATGTTTAAGCCAGTGGCAAGACCAAAAGATGAGACAACATCGTACCACTTTCAGATCTTGTGATCTAGCTCTCCTCTGGGACTGTAGAGGGATCTCTCTATGATTGCTAAAGGTAATTTCTTTGAAGGTCAAAGGTTATGAGATATTAGGCTGCTTATATACAAGGTTTGTTTGTTTGGTTGCTTGGCTATCGTAGAAGGGTTCAATGTAAGACAAGGATGAGCAAAGAGGATTTAGGCAGAGGTGAAGTATTCTAGGGAGCATTCAAACCATTGGGAAATGGAGTCAGGAAAGGATTTGCTTGCTATTCAATATGCAGGCTTTCAATTGGGCTAGTCATCTAAAACATTGGATCTTAGAGATGATAATGTGGAATGGAATGATAAGGGAGGAGGAAACAATAAAGGTTTAGAACACAAAGTTAAAGACTTGAGATCAGAGAGATACTACGAACTCTCAATGCTTCGGCCTCCAGCTTGAGGGATCTTAGAAAGGCTAGCTGGTTGCACAAGGATCCTAGTGGACAGGGCTAACTCTAATCCCCAGTGTTCCCAAATCTTCCAGCTAAATCCTAACAAGAACATCTAAGAACAGATTCATTCAATTCATACATAAGCTAGTAGGAAATAACATCCACTACACTAGTTAAATCAACTGAAATCAATTCTCAGATAACACATTTAGTAGAAAACATCAAAGGCAAGGAGAGTAGAAACATAGGGTACCTAACAAGGGTAAATCCTATGCCAAATTTCTGATGCAATCCAGTAGAAATGAAATGAAACGGAATGTAAGTTAATAACAAATACAGAGATAGAAAAACATCACCGCTGCTTTAGATTAGGATCCAAAGAAATGTGCTTGTCATATCAAAAAGAAACACCAGTCAAGTAAAACATTGCAAATAGCTGAATACTCAGTCTGAAAACATTTTCCTCAGCCTATCTTACAACTTTACACAGAGACTATGTCTCAAAGAAACAACTTGCAATTCTCTGATAACTGATCAACAACAACCTTTACAATGAGTTTCATTATGAATTTATAGCTCCAGTGGAGCGGAGAAGGTAGGTGAAACACTAAATGAAGCATTAAACTCAGACAAGAAAGAGGGTCGAAGTCCATTCTGTTTAAATTCTGTGCTTTTATCCATGGCACTCTTTTGGATGCAAGAGTGGTCTTCTCCAGGCTTCCATTTACTCCGATATGTCTCTGATGTACTTTGGCTGCAGTGATCTATAGTACTTCTGGTGATTAAAAAAAAAGGTAAATAAATGATGCTAGGGTTTTCCATACTGTGAATCAAATGCTCTGATAGCATCAGGACTGTTTTCAGGGTGGAAATATTCTCAAGAACGCGACATAGAATAAAAACGTTATGTCGATGTGAAAACCTCGGGAGGAGTGATAGATGATCATACTTAATTTTCCTGTGCTCCATGATGTCTTTGATCTGGTGCTTTGATGGCTCTGGGAAGGTTTCACAGAGTTTAACCCTGCTCTTTAAATGGCGATCATATCAGTCACCTTCCTAGGCTTTTCTTCGTTACTTCGAACTCTGCACACGGTCCTCTCTGCATTTTTTGGCTTCGGTAATAAAGACTATGTAATCGTTGCGGCTTTTACCACCCGATAACCCTGCAAAACATAAAAACCTGTTAAGGAAACAATGCTGGGGACGCTTTGATGGCCTGCGGGATGGTGATGCAATTGTGGAGGAATGGCGAGAAATGTTGTGGAAGGCCTGCAGTGTGGTGGAAACAGTGGGAAATACAATTGGAAGGTGGCGCAGATGGAAAATCAAATGAAAAACCTTAAATATCGACCTTGGAATGGAATTATATAGGGGACGGACGAGAAAAATATGAACACACGTGGAAAAATGACGTGGCGGTATGGGGTCAACGGCGGGGTGTGTGGTTAAATCTAGGCCGTCCGATCTCAGGAGGAGATCGACGGTCAAAAACACATCGGAGGGCGACGAACAGTGGGCCAGGGGTACGGATGCCTTAGGCTATCCCCCACGCAACTTCATGGAGCGATCACCGTCGGATGAAGAGCCCCAGATCAGATGGTTTATATGCATATCGCATCGGGTCAAATGCCAAACATTAACGCATGATGGGGGGGGGTGGTTTTTGAACAGTGTCGGAGCCACGTGTCAGGAGGTGAGTGGAATCACTCCGAAAATAAATATACCTCCCACCTCCGAAAGGTGGTGTGATAGAAACTAGTGGTTTTCGAACGGGTGAGGCTGCGGGCATCACCGGGCAGATGAAATATGAACCGTTGGTATGCAGACTGAAAGGATGGTTGAGATGCGATCGGGAGGCAAACGGAGTGGGCTACAGGTGCTTCGTTGTTTTGCGAAGACCGTCCGATCTGAACGGATTGATGGCTAATATGGCATCCGATATCCACCTGCGGCAAGCACCTTTCGCCTTGGCGCCTGGTTCCCGCACCGGGGTCACGTGGTGAAAGAAGTATAGGGGCTGGCCGAAAGGGGCTAAGACCCAATAGACATGAAAAAATGGTTATTTGGCCCATTTTAGTGCATTTTCGGGGCCAGGAAAAGGTAACGACAGAGGAAAACAAGGGGAATTAGACCAAACGAGGGGTGAATGTAGAATTTTAAGGGGATCTTGGGAGGATTTAGAGGGACTAAGGGAGGAATTCTGCAGGGATACAAGGGGAAATGTAAGCCTTTCTGGAGCACAATTTTTACAATCAGTGAGACCTTATAAAGGGAGTCAGCAGAGGGAATTTTATCAAGGGCAAAGGCACAAGAGACTTCAAGGATGATGTGTCTTCAGGGGAGATGCATTCCTTGAAGGCTCAAAAACAATTTAGCCCCTTAATTTTCTTGTCAAAAATTTATAGGGGGTAAATGCTGGTTCCACATGGGGATTGCTTTCGAAGGAGTCAAGAATTCAGAGAATAGATCTTTGGAGTGAGGCCGATGCCTTGTCGTTTGAGCCATATTTTTTCTTCAATTTTCAGCCGCCACAATCATGAAGTCATCAATTCTTAGCGTAAAAACATTCCCAACACCTACCTACCCATCCTACAATCCTAGCATTTTTTCTTCTTCTAGGGTGCATTTGGACTAGCTGCACTTTTACATCATTTTTATTTTTACAAACAAGAAAATAAACCTATTCTATTTATAATCTCTTATTGCTCCATGAGACCATTAAACTATTGGTCCCATACGTTTTCTACCTAATCTAATATTCATATAGATTAAACTGTCCAAATGTATTTCTTTCTTATATTCTACAACAGAAATTTAAAAACAGTCAAACTAGGATTAGACAGTCTAGTTTGCTATGGATCCAAGGCATAAAGACAGTTGCACATGGACAAAACTTTGCAGAAAATTGAAAACAAAATCTTGAAGGCTTGAAATCTGAAGTTAGAAGAATCCCTCTTTCCTTTGTGACTCAAGTTTTGAGCTTGTTAGAGTCACTTTCCCCTTTTTTTATTTCAACTCTAGTTTTGGGCTTGTTAGAGCTGACTCTTTTTCTTCTTTGCTGGTCCAGGTTTTGGGCATGTTTGAACCAGCTATCTTTGCTTTCTTTGGCTCTTGTTTTGATCATATTAGAGCCAATCTTTGCACTTCAGAGGTCCATTTTTTGAGCATGTCTGAACCTCTCCTTTCTCTTTGTTTTTTGAAACATTTCTTTTTTTTTTGAAAACAAACACTGCAATGGTATGTACAATGGAAATGGAAACTGGAAATTGGAAATCAGTAGAAGTAGTGTTTGAGCATCCTGCCATTGACACGACCCCCAAACAACTCTATACCATCTAATTCTTGTAGAAAGAAGGCATTTGGACCCACAGTGGCCTGGATGATGTAGGGACCTTGCCACAAACTGTTAAACTTGCCGTGCTTTCCTTTGTCCTCCCTCCTTGAGTCCCACTTCAGAACTTTGTCTCCAATTTTGAAATCAGAGGCCTTAGTTCTTCTATCAAACAGCTTCTTTATGTTTTCCTGAACCTTGATAGCTCTGTTATAGACCTCCTCCCTTGTTTGTTGGAGATGAATCGTCTGGTTTATTCTCCTCACCATGCTATCTTCTTCTGTTTGTATCTCTTGAACAAGTTTAATCACTGGTATTCCGAGGCTGGTGGGAAACACTACTTTTGTTCCATAGACAAGCTGATATGGTGACATGCCAATGGATTTCTTTGTTGTAAGCTTGTCAGCCCATAAAGCATGCACTAACTTTTTATGCCATGACTTTTTGTTCTCTTCCAGCAGCTTTTTCATGATGGTCACCAGGCTTTTGTTTGATAATTCAGCTAATCCATTACCTTGAGGGTAATAGGCAATTGAATGAATGAGTGCTATTTGATACCTGTGACAAAAATCAACCATTTTCTTGGATCCGAAAGCAGCAGCATTATCAGTGATTATTTTCCTTGGGCAGCCAAACCGAGAGAGGATATGACCTTCTAGGAACCTAATGATGACTGAATCTGTGGCATTCCTAGTAGGTATGGCCTCTATCCACTTAGTGAAGTAGTTTGTGGCTGTTAAGATCCATTTGTGTTGTGCAGAAGAAGCAGGGTGAATTTCTCCTATGAAATCTAGGCCCCATTGCATAAAGGGACCTTCAACAGTGATGGGTTGTAGAGGTAAGGGGAGGAGCTTTCTTTTGCCTTCAAAAATCTGGCACTTGTGGCAGGAAATTATCATCTTATGGATATCATTGAAGAGTGTAGGCCAATAGTAGCCAGCTCTGAGTATTTTTTTTGCAGTGGCTTTCCAGTTCAGGTGGCCTTCACACTCTCCTGCATGGAATTCTTGTTTGATATTTTCTACTTCAGATTCAGGCAAACATCTAAGTAATAGGCCATTTGGATTTTTCCAGTATAAGCCTTCATTCATTATGCAATAGCTCCTAGCTTTTAGCTTTAAGAATCTGGCCTTGGTCTTTGATAGTTCAGGAGGGGCATTGAGGTGTGTAAGCACATACTGAATGTCAGAATACCAGGGAGAGCTCTGAAACTTCTCCTCAACCGTGGGATCAAGTAATCCCTGTTGCTCGTCCAAGGCATCTACCATGTTAATTTCTAGGGCTTGTAGATTTGATTCAGCCATTATTTAAGCTAGGCCCTGACCATTGATCAGTTTGGTGGGTTTTATCTCAAGGTCGTACTCTAAGATCACAGCAATCCATTTTCCCCTCTTCCCATCTGGGTCTTGGGACAAGATGTCTTTGACCACTATGTTGGGTACATAAGCTATGGTGTGGGAATGCAGTATGTACACCCTAAAGTCTTTCAAGGCCTTAACCAGAGAATAGGCCTGTTTTTCCATTATGTTGTATTTCAAGGGTGCATCTCTGAGTGCTTTGCTGAAGAAAGAAATGGGATGTTCCATTCCCTCTGGATTTTTTTGTAGTAGAACTGCAGCTATTGTATGCTTGGAGGCAAATGAAAAAATCAGGAACTATTTTGAGAAATTTGGGCTGATCAGGACAGAAGCCTGGGTGAGTGCAAGTTTAACTGATTCAAAAGATTTCTTGGCTTCAACAGTCCAATTAACGCCTACACCCTTTCTTAACATGTTTGTCATATTTCTAAGGTGTTCAGCTAAGCTGGGAATAAACCTCCTGAGGAAGTTGATTTTCCCAATAAAGGACTGTAACTCCTTGATGTTTCTCGGGTGTGTGATTTTTAGTATTCCCTCAACTCTTTGTGGATCTATCCTAATCCCTTTCTCAGATATGATGTGGCCAAGAAGCTTACCTTCTTGCAGCCCAAATATAGTCTTTTTAGGATTCAGTGACAGACCAAACCTTCTACATTTTTCAAACACTTTTCTTAGGTGTTCTAGGTGTTCTTCCTCAGTCTTCCAATAGACTGTTATGTCATCCAGATAGATGACAATGAAGTGTCCTATTTCATCTGAAAATCTATGTCCATTGCTCTTTGGAAGGTTGCACCAGTTTTCATCAATCCAAAAGGCATCTTTACATACATAAAAGTGCCCCATGGAGTGGGAAAGGCTGTCTTGATTTGGTCTTCTGGGATTACTAAGACTTGGTTGTAACCTGAAAAACCATCTAGCAGGGAGATACTTTTAGAACCTACTACCCTCTGAAGAATATGTTCCATTTTTGGCTAAGGGTAATTGTTTTTGAGTGAGGCTCTATTAAGATTCCTGAAATATATGCACAATCTGATCTCCCCTATTTTCTTTCTCATAGCCACCAGGTTTGATACCCAATCAGAGAACCTCACAGGCACAATTATACCTACCTCATACATTTTCTTAATCTCTTTTTCCAATGCAAGCAATTGTTTTGGGTTTATTCTGCGAAGTTTTTGTCTGAAGGGCTTCTGATTTTCTTTCAAGGGTATTTTATGTTGTATAATGTTTGTGTCATAGGCCCTTAAGTCCTCATAACTCCAAGCAAACACATCAATGAATTCCTTGAATAGGTCAATGTATTTCTTTTTCATGTTTACAGGCAGGGACTTAGCCAATTTGATCATCTTGGGTTTATCTTCAGTGCCTATGTTTCATTCCTCGACATCAGAGTCTGCATGTTCTATAGTGGGCTTTTTTTCTACATCATCAAAGTCAAAAAGGTCTTCTAAAGGGGCCAGACCTCGAGGTATGTTCTTATCTTTGGTCTGCAGCACCTCTACTTCTTCACTATCAGTGTTTTTACATTCTTCGTTTGGATTTCCAATCTGTTCGTTTAAAGTGTTTATTTCTATGTTACAGGGTGTTTCTTCCTCATATGAGGACTCCTCACTTAGGCAGCTACTGTCAGATTTAGAGTCTGAATCAAAAAATTCAAACTCATTTCTGCCTACCAGGAAATCTTCAATCTGTTTATCGCCCTCAAAAACCTGCCAATATTTTTCATTGTCTGGCACTGCAGGTCTGAATTTGGTATGAACGATGATTTTTTGGTCACTGGGAGGCTTATAATACAAACTAGCCATGCAGGCTAGTCCATTTGCAATTTCGTTCTAACCTCTAGGGACAAACACCAGATCGTATTCCACAAAATTTTTCAATAGATCCATAGCGTCATTCCTGTATGCCCTCAGTCTAGGATGTTTTGATGTATATTCACCATTTACCTGTTTAATGATCATCTCAGAGTCCCCATGCACAGTTATCCTACGGGCTCCTAATTTTATCAATAGGTTTAAGCCTAGGATAAGAGCCTCATACTCTGCAATGTTGTTTGTACATTTGAAGTGCAGGTTACATGCATGGCTCTCTACGTAACCACTCTTTGTGTTATGTATCCACACTCCTGCCCAAGCAGTTCTCTTGGTGCATGACCCATCTAAATTCATTTCCCATAAGGTTTCATTCTCGGGTTTATCATCGTTTCATTCTTGGTGTGGTGTATGTGTTTGTGAAGGGACTAATCAGCTGACTGCATTCTGCCTCTGGTTCACTTTGAGTTCTTGTTTCAGTGCACTATTCAAAGTTCTCTATATCATTTTCCTCCGAGTCTAGAGTAGCCATTATGTTAAGGTCCATGGGTTCTATTTCCTTGTTTGTATCTCTGTTTTGGGACTCTGACCCCTCTGAGGATTCATCATTACAAAGGATAAAGGAGTCAAGGTCTGTATGTACAGAGTATAAAGGTGAATTTTCAGGCTTTTCGGGGCTACTAACCAGGAATTTCATTTGTGCCTCTCTGTACAGTCTTCTAAGTTGGCCAAAGATGGGAATTGTGGCATAAGCCCCATCCATCTGCATAGTTCCTTGCAGCTTGGCTCCCCATGATCTTGATAATAAAATGCCATACTTGGGTGGCACATCTGCCACAACAACATCCATGACCATACATTTTGTTGGAATCTGGGTAAGGCTCACACATAAATCTTTGATCAAGCCAAGACACTTTACTCTGCTAGAGTCAAATGAATATAGGTCTTTATAGGGACGGGTTATCTCTAGGCCTAATCTTTCCATCACTACTTTAGGCATCAGGTTGTGTGATGCCCCAGAATCATGCATTGCATTGTGGAGAATCTTATCATGGATATTAAGACTGATATAAAAGGGGGGCACTACCCCTTCCTGAAACTTTCCTTCTATCTTTGGACCAAACAGAAGGGCAGGTTGATCATCACTCAGATTTACAGTGTCACTGTTCTCTCCTAAATTTAATGCTTTCAAAATTTGGCCTTTATATACATCCTGAGTGGCCAGCTCAGAGAGTGGGACAAAGATTTTGTTTTTTGCAATTTCACTCTCCAAATTGAAAGTGGACTGACTCTTTGGAATGTTTAACTCTGTTTTGTTAATCACCACCTTAGTGGCTGAATCAGTGTGCTGATTCTCACTATGTACAGTGTCAGAAACTGTTTTAATAGGAGTACTAATTGCAGTGTTATTACTGCTCGTTGGTTTACCTTGTTTATCAGTGTTTTGGTTGTCTTTTTCTTTGTTCTTTCCAGAACTCTCAGCTACTGATTTTTTACTTTCAGCAGTTGCTTTAGAAGATCTGTCAGGTCTTTTCTTGATGGTAATCTCAGAAGTTTTGGGTTTGGCAGTGTCTAGGCTCTTTTTGCTTCTAAATTCATATTGTTCTCTAACCTGCATCATGGCATTTTCAAATCCTAACCTGTAATCTTCAAATTCTAACCATTCCTCATCCCAATACGAGGGTGAGGGCTGATCTTCTTCTGTGTAATAGTTGTGGATTGAATTTTCTGTTTCAAACATGTTTATTGTGTTCCCCTCAGACTCTTCTATGATTCCCTCATCTTCATCTAAAAAGTTCTCTTGGAATGGGGGAATAACTTGCTGATCTGATTCTCTTTGTCTGTTGGGAGTGGTGTTGTTTCTTCTAAAGTTCTAGTTCTGGTTATGGCTTTGATTTCTATTTTGGTTACTAACTGTGACAACCATTTTTTCCATCATTTGTTGTAGCTTTTCCATGTTTTTGGATATGCGGTCATAATTGGGGTCAGATGTGGAAGCTACATTGTCATCTCTATATGTTACCCTCTTCTCAGCTCTCAATCTTTCTTTCTTCTCAATCAAATTTGCCTCTGCACTCACTGCTCCCTTTTTCATGTCTTCCAATGTGTTGTAATCCCTCTCCCAAAGCTGGTAGGCCATGTTAGCATCCAAGCCTTCAGGGTATTTCACTAGAACCATACCTAGGGGAGGTTTCATGTGTGGTGGAAGAGCATTATAAACGTTGTTAAACCTTGTAGAGTAGTCCTGGACACTCTCTCCTACGTTTCTTTTCAGGTTCTTGTATTCTGCTAGGATTTGGAGAGGGTTGGCCTTAACTTCCCACTTGTTTATGAAAGTCTGATATAAAGCAGGAAGGTCTTGGATACTATTAGGAGGTAGGATTTTGAACCATTTCTTCACATCACCTCCTAAGCTCTGGGCAAAGATTCTCATTTTGACTGTATCATCATCTATCTCCATGTAGTCAAAAGAATCTTCCATCCTATCTACATGGTGTTGGGCTATGGTAGACTCTTTTGCAGTGAAGTGTGGGATCTTTTTTTGATAATCATTGGGTAAGGGTACTAGAGGTTGAGGTAAAACCAGAGGTGCATACCAGGCTGCCATGATGATGTTTTGATGAGGTAAGGGATTGGCTAGAGCAGCTGGTATATGGATGACAGGAATATTAGGACCAACAGAAGTTTGTTGGTAGATTTAGGGTGGCAGAGCCCCAAGTTCTGAATGAAGTGAATATCAGGAGGTGTAGATCGAGGGGTCTCTCTGTCCCTAATGTGTCTACCACTTTGAGTTGGTGAACCAGGAAGCTCAAGGTCTGGCTGGTCTAGGGCATTGAATTACCTAGTTCTAGGTAAGTTGTTCTGAAAGTCTAGGTCAAAAATTGGGTCTGATAGAGCTGTAAAGTCTTCTGGTGTGGAGTTAGCTCTAGGGATGTGGCTGGAAATAGTTGATTGTTTAGGTGTAGGAGATATCTTGAGGATGCTCTCAGGGTTGTCAACTATTTCAAGTGGATTTGGGTTAGGATAAGCTCTTGTGTGAATGGTTCTTGAAGCCAGAATGCTATTTTCCAACCAAGCAGCTTAACCCTACTTGTTACTTCTATTGTGGTTGATGTTGTTTTGGAGGTTGGTCTCCCAGTGGAGTCTTATGTGAACCAAGATAATTAGCAGGCCTAATGATCACCAGTGGAGTCTTTAAATCATTTAGGAATTATGGAGTCGCCAGGTGGAAGGTTTAGGATGTTTCTGGAGGGTACACTGTCCACCACAGTGCTTATGAGATGTCCCTTTTCAAGGATATCTTCACAACACAGCAAAATCTAACCAGAGATTGACTGGGAGGGCTTTTACCAGATATGTCACCTCTAAAAGAGTGTGAGATCTGGAGGCTACCTAGCCCTTTCCAGACTCTATCTAAGAGTATGGGAGAAAACACAACAAATGGTATAGAGGTTGATCTGTGAATAGGAGTGTTTAACTGCCAACCTAACCAGAGATTGTAGGTTTCTGAGGCTCTTATGATGTAGAAGGTGAGAAATACTCAAAATCTCCCCAGCGGAGTCGCCATTATGTTGGGGTTCCCATGTTTTGGCCAGATTGGCAAGACCAAAAGATGAGACAACATCAAACCACTTTCAGACCTCAGGATCTAGCCCTCCTGGGTCCAGAAAGGGAACTCTCTATGATTGCTAAAGGTAATGTCTTTGAAGGTCAAAGGTTTAAGATATTAGGCTAGTTATAAGGCTTAGAGTTTGTTTGGTTGATTGTTTGTTTGGTTGCTGGTCATCAGGAAAGAAGGGTTCAATGTAAGACAAGGATCATCAAAGAGGATTTAGGCAGAGGTGAAGTATTCCAGGGAGCATTCAAAACCATTGGGCAATGGAGTCAGGAAAGGATTTTCTTGCTAATCAATATGCATGCTTTCAATTGGGCTAGTGATCTAAAACATAGGATCTTAAAGATGATAGTATGGTATGGAATGGTAAGAGAGGAGGAAACAAGAAAGTTTTCACGCACAAAGTTAAAGACCCGAGACGTGAGAGAGACTTTGAATTCTCAATGCTTCGCCTCCATCTGAGGGGATCTTAGAAAGGCCAAACAGCACAGGGATTCAGTGGATAGGGCTTCGGTTAATCCCCGTGTTCCCAAATCTTCCAAATAAATCCTAACAAGAACATTCTGGAGAACAAATTCATTTAATTCATACAGAAGACGTCGAGCAGCAATAACATCCACTACACTGCTAAATCAATCAAATCACCTCATATAACACATTTAGTAGAAAACATCAAAGGCAAGGAGAGCAGAAACATAGGGTACCTAACAAGGGTAAATCCCATGCCGACATGCAAGCTAGTAGAAACGAAAATGAAATGAATTAAAACACGAGATAGGAGAACATCACCGCTGCTTTAGATCAGGGTCCAAAGAAATGTGCTTGTCATATTAAAAAGAAACACCAGTCAAGTACAACATTTCCAATAGTTGAATACTCAGTCTGAAAACATTTTCCTCAGCCTATCTTACAACTTTACACAGAGACTATGTCTCAAAGAAACATCTTGCAATTCTCTGATAACTGATCAACAACAACCTTTACAATGAGTTTCATTATGAATTTATAGCTCCAGTGGAGCGGAGAAGGTAGGTGAAACACTAAATGAAGCATTAAACTCAGACAAGAAAGAGGGCCGAAGCCCATTCTGTTTAAATTCCGTGCTTTTATCCATGGCACTCTTTTGGATGTAAGAGTGGTCTTCTCCAGGCTTCCATTTACTCCAGTATGTCTCTGATGTACTTTGGCTACAGTGCTCTGTAGTACTTCTGGTGATTAAACAAAAAGGTAAATAAATGATGCTAGGGTCTGCCATACTGTGAATCAAATGCTCTGACAGCATCAGGATTGTTGTCAGGGTGGAAATCTTCTTAGGAACACGGCATAGAATAAAAGCAATATGGATACCGTGTCCCTTTATGGAAAACGTTATGCTGATATGAAAACCCTGATATACATAGATTTCTACACGTTGTGCCCTCTGTGTGCTCCATGATGTCTTTGATCTGGTGCTTTGATGGCTCTGGGAAGGTTTCGCAGAGTTTAACCCTGCTCTTTAAATGGCGATCATATCAGTCACCTTCCTAGGCTTTGCTTCGTTACTTCGAACTCTGCACACGGTCCTCTCTACATTTTTTGGCTGCTGTAATAAAGACTATGTAATCATGGCGGCTTTTACCACCCGATAACCCTGCAAAACACAAAAAATTGTTAAGAAAACAATGCTGGGGATGCTTTGATGGCCTGCGGGATGGTGATGCAACCGTGGAGGAATGGCGAGAAATGCTGTGGAAGGCTTGCAGTGTGGTGGAAATAGTGGGAAATACAGTTGGAAGGTGGCGCAGATGGAAAATCAAATGAAGAACCTTAAATATCGACCTTGGAATGGAATTATATAGGGGACGGATGAGAAAACGACGAACACACGTGGAAAAATGACGTGGCGGTATGGGGTCAACGGCGGGGCGTGTGGTTAAATTTGGGCCGTCCGATCTCAGGAGGAGATCGACGGTCGAAAACACGTTGGAGGACGACAGAAAGTGGGCCAGGGGTACGGATGCCTTAGGTTATCCCCTGCGCAACTTCATGGAGCGATCACCATCGGATGAAGAGCCCCAGATCGGACGGTTTATATGCATATCGCACCGGGTCAAATGCCGAATGTTAACGCGTGATGGGGGGGGTGGTTTTTGAACAGTGTCGGAGCCACGTGTCGGGCGGTGAGTGGAATCACTCCGAAAATAAATATACTGCCCACCTTCGAAAGGCAGTGCGATAGAAACTGGTGGTTTTCGAACGGGCGCGGTTGTGGGGAACACCAGGCAGATGAAATACGGACCGTTGGTTTGCGGACTGAAAGGACGGTTGAGATGCGATTGGGTGGCAAATGGAGTGGGCTACAGGTACTGCATTGTTTTGCGAAGACCGCCCGATATGAACGGATCGATGGCTAATATGGCGTCTGATATCCACCTGCGGCAAGCACCTTTCGCCTTGGCGCCTGGTTCCCGCGTCGGGGTCATGTGGTGAAAGAACTACAGGGGCTGGCCGAAAGGGGCTAAGACCCAAGAGACATGAAAATATGGTTATTTGGCCCATTTTAGTGCATTTTTGGGGTCGGGAAAAGGTAACGACAGAGGAAAACAAGGGGAATTAGACCAAACCAGGGGTGAATGTAGAATTTTAAGGGGATCTTGGGAGGATTTAGAGGGACTAAGGGAGGAATTCTGCAGGGATACAAGGGGAAATGTAGGCCTTTCTGGAGCACAATTTTTACAATCAGTGAGACCTTATAAAGGGAGTTAGCAGAGGGAATTTTATCAAGGGAAAAGGCACAGGAGACTTCAAGGATGATATGTCTTCAGGGGAGATGCATTCCTTGAAGGCTCAAAAACAATTTAGCCCCTTACTTTGCTTGTCAAAAATTTATAGGGGGCTAACACCCTCCTTATTTTTATTGTTAGTGTATCCCCCTTTATTTTAATTAAGTTGTTCCCATGTGGTAGCCCCCATATTGTTATTTGTTTATACCTGTATAATACTACTCATGGTTGCTTACAGTT